>BMAC01000898.1:231381-262640 GCA_014905375.1 Phtheirospermum japonicum | reverse complement strand
TGGCATTTCTCGCATTTTCTGACCTTTGAAGTTGCATCCTTCTTTAAGGTCGGCCAATAGTAACCCTGCCGAACGAGCTTATGCGCCAATGATTGCCCTCCTGCATGGTTCCCACAGACACCTTCATGTACCTCCGTCAGAGCATGCTCGGCCTCTTGTTCGTTCAAACATCTTAGTAGGGGGACTGAGTACCCTCTCTTGTAGAGTCGCCCATCCACAACGGTGTATCAATCTGACTTGGTACGAATCGAGCGAGCCTCCGCTTTGTCTTCGGGTAGTGTTCCTTCTTCGAGGTATAGAAGGAATGGTTTCATCCAACAACCCTTTTCAGTTTTGGTTTCTCTGGTCTGGTCTGCTTTACTTACTGAGTAAGCTGCGGTGGCATCAAGTGCTGTTGTGGAGTGGTGGCTGACTGTTACTGTGTTCAGTTCCTCGATACCTAAGCTCGATGCGAGCTTGGCAAGTGAATCGGATGGGACATTATCGTTTCTCGGCACGTGGATCACCTCGGCTTCAAACTCGCTAAGTCGTGACTTGGTGAGCTCTAAGTATTGCGCCATCCTAGGCTCTTTTGTTTCGTACTCTCCACTGATCTGGTTTACCACAAGTTGGGAGTCACTGTAAATCTTGAGATTTCTGATCCCCATGGAGGATGCTGTTTCGAGACCAGCTAAGAGGGCTTCATATTCGGCTTCATTATTGGTCAACGAGAATTTGAAGCGGACCGCCGAGCAGAAAAGCACTTTCTCGGGGCTGATCAGCACTATCCCCGCACCATCTCGGCCGGTGGTCGACGATCCATCAATGTACAGGTGCCATTGTTCGGCCTCTGCTGGGACGAATTCGACGGCTGGTGTGAACTCGGCTATGAAGTCGGCAAGGGCTTGTCCTTTGATCGCTGTTCTCGGTTCGTAAGTTATATCAAACTGTCCGAGCTCGACAGCCCATTTGATCATTCTTTCGGATGTGTCGGGTCGGTGCATGATCTGCTTTAGAGGGAAGCTCGTCAACACAATTATTCGGTGCTCGAGGAAATAAGGGCGCAGCTTGCGCGAGGAAATGATGAGAGCATAAACGAGTTTTTCCATGGCTGAATATCTTAGCTCGGCATCGTGCATGGCATGGCTCGCATAATATACTGGATGGTGTCCGAGCTCATCAGATCGTACGAGTGCCGAACTGACTGCTACCGCCGAGATCGCCAAGTAAAGATAGAGAGGCTCCTCCTTGGTTGGTTTTTGCAAGGTCGGCACATTTGCCATGCAGTTCTTCAATTCTTCGAAAGCTATCTGTCATTCTGGTGTCCATTTGAAGCTCTTACTCTTCTTGATTACTTCAAAAAATGGTTTACACTTGTCTGTCGACCTGGATATGAATCGACTCAGGGCGGCCATTTTGCCGGTAAGGCTCTGCACCTGTTTCACACTTCAAGGAGGTTCTAGCTCGGCTATCGCTCGAATTTTGTCTGGGTTGGCTTCAATGCCTCTTTGACTCACCATGTATCTTAAAAATTTTCCAGACCCTACTCCAAAGGAACACTTCTTTGGGTTTAACATCATTCGGTAAACTCGCAAAACTGAAAACATTTTATTAAGATCGTTAACATGGTCAGATGAGTACAAAGACTTGACGAACATGTCGTCTACATATATTTCCATAGTCTTTCCTATCATGCTGGCAAACATTTTATTTACAAGACGCTGGTAGGTAGCTCCAGCATTCTTCAAGCCGAACGACATCATGGTATAGCAGTAAAGACCTCTTGCTGAGTAGAATGACGTGTGCTCTTAGTCGTCTGGATGCATCGGGATTTGATTGTAGCTGGAGTAGGCATCCATAAAACTCATCAGCTCGTGCCCGGCAGTGGCGTCGACCATATAGTCAATGTGAGGGAGTGGATAGCTTTCTTTTGGGCATGCCTTGTTGAGGTCTGAGAAGTCAATGCATAGTCACCATTGCCCTGTTTGTTTTTTGACGAGCACAGGGTTAGATACCCAAACTGGGTACCTGACCTCTCGAATGAATTTGTTATCGAGCAACTTGATGACCTCCATTTCCAATGCCTCGTATCTATCTGGGCCGAGCTTCCTCCTCTTCTGGATGATCGACCTGACACATTTATCAATGTTGAGTCGGTGACAAGCTTGCTCTGGGTCGATCCCTTGCATGTCAGCATGCGTCCAGGCAAAAACATCCTGGTTCGCTTTCAAGAAGTCAATGAGCTGGGATCGGATGGGCTCCTGGAGATCGTGGCCGATCCAGAGCATTTTTCTTGGGTCAAGCTCATCGACCGAAACCCAATCTAGGTCTTCCACTGGATCAGCATGGGTGGCCTTTCTTTTCAAGTTCATCTTTCGAGAGTCCAGCTCATCCTCCCCCTCTTTCAGTTCGGCTTTATCATCTCGGCAAACAACATTTTCTGACTTCCACATCGGTTCTTTCCCTGGCCGTCGACCTCCGTCCCTTTCCTGGTCAACCTCAGTAAGGTCGACCTCGACGAAGATTTTTTCAGCTGGTACCATCTTTGTTTTGTCAGCTTTTTCAGTATTTAGGTCGACCTCTGTCATGTCGACCTTTATGCTCGACTCCTGTTCTTGAACTGGTTCTGGATCTTTTCTGTCCGACATGGGAACCGGGTGGTCGACCTCGGACACGAGAGTCAGTTCGTCCACATTCATTGTGTGTTCTTCTTTACTTGCAGGTTTGGGTTCATTCATCTTTTCGACGATCATGTCTAAAATCGGATCGCCTTTCTCCTCCGCCAGCTCTTCTCTTCTTGATAGTTCGACCATGTTTATCTGCTTGGTACTGATCGACCAACTGCATTCTCGAGCCGCTACCTGATCACCTCTGTGTTTGCATTCTCCGAGGGAACCTGGGAACTTAATCGAATAGTGGTATACTGACATTGATCCTCTGAGATCATACAGAGCTGGTCTACCTATGAGCATTGTAGTCGCTTGGAACGTCGATCACTTTGAAAGTTGTGAGAATCGTTCTCTTCTCCTCACCCGTGCCGAACTCGACAGACAGCTTCACCTGAAACAGATCTTGCACGTAGTTTCCACTTATCCCTCTAATTCTATCATCGCACGGCTCGACATATTCTCTGGGTACCCTCATTCTTCAGTAGGCAGGTAAGTAAATTATGCTTGCATATGCGCCGGGATCTACGAGCACTCGATGTGTTCGGATCCCCAGGATTGGAACAGTGATAACAAGAGCATCAGAGTGGGGGTGATCTATCGGGGCTGCGTCCGATTCGTGGAAAGTTAAAGATGACACTAGCCTATCCTCTTCTTCAGGCTGGTCGTCAAAATGAAAGATGTCAGACCTTATAACTTTCGTTTTCTGAATAGAGTTTCTCGCCTCCCTAACCAGGGTCTTCCTTTTCCGATTTGATACTTCCTCCTCTGCTCGGCTTGTGTTGATGAAGGTCAAAATCTCCCTTGGTCCTCCTGCTCCGGCTGGTGGGGGTGGGGGTGGCTGATTATTGCCCCTTCTTTCCTGCCGAGCTTGGTGGTTCTTGGAGAAGGGCAGCAGATTCCTGTCGTCGCAGACCTTGATCAAGGTGCGGACCAAGTCATGGCATTCCTCCGTGTTGTGCCCGATCGATCCATGATATCTGCAGAATCTCTTTTTGTCGAGCAGGGAATGATCCTTCTTGATTGGCCGAGCTGGAGGAAGGATGTCCAAATCCTTGATTCATTCAAAAATCGTAGCTGCTGCCATGGAGTAGACCTCATTGTAATCGGCGAGGAGGTCAGAGTGCTTTTCTTGTAGGAATTTCTTCGTGGTCACTTGAGGACTTAGGTTCTTGTCGCTCTGTCGTGTAGGCTTGTGACTTTGTGGAAATGAGATGACCGGGGCGGCCATGTTCTGCTCGGCTGCAATCTGGGATGCAGCCAGCGCCAGGAACTCTTGGAAAGTTTGAGGATCCTGTTGGTTGTTGACCCACTTGAAGAACGAGTTGTCAGATAATCCGTTCTGAGCTAAAATCAGTAAAGCTTCATCACCGCAGGGCTGGGACTCAGAAACTTGCTTCATGAACCGAGCTATATAGCTCTTCAGCGATTTATTCTGCTATTCGACGATGGTGGCGATGGCCCTTTTTGGTGCAACTGAAGCTTTGGAAACCATAAAATGTCCTCGAAACGAAGACATCAGTTGGGGCCATGAGCAGATAGAGTGGCGCGGCAGTGATCGATACCATCTTAACGGGGCTTCATCCAGTGTCATGGAGAACATTCGGCACCTGTATGTGTCGGATGCGCCGAGCATATCCATGTAGTTCTGGTAATGGCTCAGATGCGAGTCAGGGTCACTGCTCCCCTTATACAAAGCGATTGGGGGGATTTTTAGCTTTCCCTCCAGTGGTTCGGAGAGGATCTGGATAGACAGGGGGGACTCGTCGTCACACGCTGAGCTGGTCAGGACTGGTCGTGAGATCGGATATGTGGGTTGGACCAGGGGGTGACCTGCTTGGCCTCGAGCTCAACAATCCTTTGCTTCAACTGTTTGAGCTCTGCCGACACCTCGTTTGGCTTGCGCGGGATGCTCATGGCAATGCTCTTGCTGTTCGCCGACCTCTCGTGATGTTCTTCCTGTGCTTTGCTGGCTGGCTTCCCGAGCCGAGCAAAGACATTCTGGGGGGAGGAGAATGTGAGGCGACGTGCGACGGGAGGTCTCTCGGGCTTGCTTCTAGCATTTAGCTCAACTTCCTCTAGCTTTCTTTTCCCGTCTTTTCTTGCTATCTCACGAGCTGGGTCCGACTCCGAATGCCCTTCCAGGAGGTCGACATTCTTGGGGTTGCCGACCACAATCTCTGGAGTCAAGATTGATTTCGCCGCTCTCTTCATCATTTCTTCGAACTCCTTGGCAAAGGTGGGGTGCTGCATGAATGACCTCACCTGTTCAGGGTCAAGCTCATTTGGGCACGACTGGACAGTCTTTTCTTGCCGTTCTTTTGCAGGGTTTCATCTTGAGCTTTCTGATGGGTCCATAACGACGAACAGAGTCAAAAAACTTCCTACCTCTCTCTTTTTTTTTTTTAAAAATAAACCTCAACCACGAATAAGGTTGACGACCAGTAGCTCGCGAGAAAACAAAAATCGAAAACACATAAAACAGTAAATGAAAACAGGACGAGCTGGTCGAGCGAGTGGAACCGTAGATCACAAGAGACCTTCTTCTAGCGCCATTTTGTTTAGATCTAAGAGTAGTCTAAATCATAAAAAACCAAGAAAACAAGCAGTTCAGCAATATAAAAACAAGAAACCAAAAATAGGAAAAAGTGCTTGACTTTTATTCTTTAATATCAGGCCAGATCGGCCTTGGCCGGATCCTTTTACAGGGTAGAGCTCTTGTTACAAGCCTTTCTCTCTCTAACTCTCTATGTATTTCTCTCTCTAGCAGATTGGGCCCCTTTCTCTCTCTCTTGGAGAGGCTATTTATAGTTTTCCTTCCAAACCCTAATTGGACACGTGTCACCACCTGGGTGCACCGACTTACCTGACCAATAATCCAATCACAAAAACCCTAACCCTAATTGGACCCCTGGCGCTTCCTCATTGGTTGCATGTCCCTTTCCAAGTCAGAGAATAAAGCCTTGATCACATCTCTTTCGCCGCCTCGGATCCGACCCCGAATCGTATTGAGGTCAAGCCGACCTTTCTCTGTGGCCAACCACCTTTAACCAAGCCTTTCTTATCCCTCGAACCCATCTTTAAACTATATGATCCCTGCGCGACGCACCTCATCGAGTTAGTCGAACTCCAAGTCGGCCGCTCTACAACTTATGGAACCAAACCGATCCGGATCGTCATGCTCAACTCATCTCTGCTCGGCATCTTTAGGCACCTGGTTGACATGGTTTGACGAATTATGCTCCAGGTCGATTGGTCGGCGCGCCAGGTCCCACAAGGTGCGCGGGGTGCTCGGCGCTATGTGCACCTATTCGGCCAGTTGGCGCGCCGGGTTCCGCAAGGTGACAGGCTGGTTGGGAGTGCTCGGTTTCTCAACGGAAGACCAGGTCGGCTCGACGCTATGTGCACTTGGTCGGCCAGTTGACGCGCCGGGTTCCGCAAGGTGACAGGCTGGCCGGGAGTGCTCGGTTGCTCGGCGGAAGACCAGGTTGGCTCGGCGCTATGTGCACCTGGTCGACCAGTTGACGCGCCGGGTTTCGCGAGGTGGCAGGCTGGCCGGGAGTGCTCGATTGCTCGGTGGAAGACCAGGTCGGCTCGGCGCTATGTGCACCTGGTCGGCCAGTTGACGCGCCGGGTTCGATAAGGTGACAGGGTTGCCGGGAGTGCTCAGTTGCTCGTTGGAAGACCAGGTCGGCTCGGCGCTATATGCACCTGGTCGGCCAGTTGAAGCGCCGGGTCCCGCGAGGTGGCAGGCTGGTCGGAAGTGCTGGGATGCTCAGCGGAAGACCAGGTCGGGCTCGGCGCTATATGCACCTGGTTGGCCAGTAGACGCGCCGGGTCCCGCGAGGTGGCAGGCTGCTCGGGAGTGCTTGATTGCTCGATAGGTTTTCAGGTCGGCTCGACCAAGTAAGCTTAGCAGGTGCTGCGCGGGTGTTGGTGGCTGGTGAGCGGGAGGTGCCCAGCTGTTCGGTAAGTTGCCAGGTCGGCTCGACCAAGGTTGCTCGGCAGGTGCCGCGCGGATGTGGGTGCTCTCGTGCGGGGCGCTTTCGGTCGAGAACCCTGCTCGGCGGGTGACGCGTGGGTATTTCCCCTTGTGCCGGACATGCTCGGCTAAGCTGCTCGGCCTCGGCGCTTCGGCGCGCGGGTGATGCGGGGTCTCGTTTGCTCAATAGGTTGCAGTTTGCTGACCCGAAATAATTTGGTTCGGCACGATGCGTACTGGGTAATCATGCATCTGGGTCGGGTAGTTCCTTGCTTATTTCCGACCCGTAATTGGCCATACAGTACCCTTAATCTTCCTATAGTTATTTGGGTCAGGTTGACCATCAACAAGAAAAAAATAGAAAAACCATAAAAATGAAACAAATCCTATCATCTTAGGCACGTGGGGGTGGTTTTTCCCAATTTCGATCGAAAAATATCAACGAGCATGTGCGTATCCACACGTGTCGTGTAATTCGACCAACAAGAAGATAAGATCGATCAACTCCTTCGGTTGGAAACGTGAAGCGACGAAGCATCGTGATTTTGCCGATGGGGCCAGGGGTGCGTCTCGGCGTCGTGGAACCACGAGGTTCGGGCGTCGATTGTTTATTACGCATTTTTTAATTTTTTTCGATTTTAAATAAAAAATAGGAAAAAACTCGACAAAATAGAAAAATTAGTAAAAAATGGAAACAAAACCCAAGAATTTAAGAATGGGGTGGGGAGGAGTTCTTCTCGGCGTCGTGGAACCACGAAGTCGGGTATCGATCGTTTAGTACGCGTTTTCTAATTTTTTCGTATTTTTTTTATTTTTTACAAAATAGAAAAAACCGAGGGTTTACTTTTCCCTCGGTGTCAAACCGAGGGACTCAAATTTCCATCGGTTTGAAACCGAGGGAAAAGTAAACCCTCGGTTTATCTTAAACAATTAAAAATGGAAAAAAACAAAACAAAAAAAAACTGAGGGATTACCGAGGGTCCCTAATCCCTCGGTCCAAAAGCCTAATATTTGCATCGGGGATGCTCTCTATCATTCAGGCCGCAAACAAATTAAAAAGAGAGAAAGAGAGAAGAGAGAACTTACCGTCGCCACCTCTGTGCCTTGCCGTCGCCGTTGTCTTGCCGTTGCCGTCGTCGCTCCGAAGTCTGCCTGTCGTCGCTCGAGCCACTGCCGCTCCACCAGCGCCGTTGCCGCCTCCGCCACCTTCAGCTTCCGTCGCCGTCCGAAGGTAAGTTATTTTGGTTGTTTTTCATTCTTTTTTTTAATATATTATTTATATTTATTAGTTTAATTTTTAATTTGTAATTATAATTTTAGAATTGGGTTGTTTTCCGCAGCCAGTAAACTGTATCGCCATCGCAGCCGGCGCCGCCTCTGCCAGCGTCTCCGTCGTCAAGGTAAGTTGCTTGGTTTTTTTTGTTTTTTTTGTATATTCATTGAATTTATTAGTTTAATTTTAAATGTATAATTATAATTTATTTATTTTTGTTTTTGTAATTATGAATTTTGAATTAGGATTCAATTTAGGGTTAGGTTAAGGATTAGAGTTAAATTTAGGAATAATTATAAATTTAGGGTTCTATTTAGGAATAATCAAGTAATTAGGGTTCAATTTAGAAATAATTACCTAATTAGGGTTCAATTTAGGAATAATCAAGTAATTATGGTTAAATTTAGGAATAATTAAGTAATTACGGTTCAATTTAGGAATAATTACAAAATTAGGGTTCCATTTAGGAATAATCAAGTAATTAGGTTCAATTTAAAAATAATTACCTAATTAGGGTTCAATTTAGGAATAATCAAGTAATTAGGGTTCAATTTAGGAATAATTACAAAATTAGAGTTCTGTTTAGGAATAATCAAGTAATTAGGGTTCGATTTAGAAATAATTACCTAATTAGGGTTCTATTTAGGAATAATCAAGTAATTAGGGTTCAATTTAGGAATAATTACCTAATTAGGGTTCAATTTAAGAATAATCACGTAATTAGGGTTCAATTTAGGAATAATCACGTAATTAGGGTTCAATTTAGTAATAATCAAGTAATTAGGGTTCAATTTAGGAATAATTAAGTAATTAGGGTTCAGTTTAAGAATAATCACGTAATTAGGGTTCAATTTAGGAACAATTACCTAATTAGGGTTCAATTTAGAAATAATTTCCTAATTATGGTTCAATTTAGGAATAATCAAGTAATTAGGGTTCAATTTAGGAATAATTACCTAATTAGGGTTCAATTTAGGAATAATTACCTAATTATGGTTTAATTTATGAATAGTTATGCAATTATCATTAAAGTGTATTCTACGATGGTGGTGAAAAACCGTGGTGATCGGTACATGCATGTTAACTTAATGTTTTTATGCGACTCTTGTTATGGTTTGAATGTGAGGGCTTGATGTTGTGATTGGTGTGGGAAGACGTCGGTGATGACGTGGTGTACGTCGCCGGCCGGGAGGTTTCGTCCCTCTAATAACGGTTTTTAAAATTATTTTAAAACATGACGGTGGTTTTCAAAATATTTTAAATTATTTGTGATTGTGGTGGTGAAATACCGTGGTGGTCGGTACATGCATGTTGTGTGTAACATATATATTTTATAGATATTGTTGAAATGATGTTATTTATCAATTAATGTATACGTCTGTTTTGACGTGGTTTATGACGCCGTCCGGGGAGGTTTCGTCCCTCCAATAACGGGGTTTAAAATAGTCTCGATCCCAAATACAATCTTTCTATCTACACTCAAACAATATACCTTAGACTCGTTTGAGATTTAGTATCGAATAGACAATTCGATACTAAATCCCGAATTGTCCACGTCTTTGGACAGTTTGAGAGCGTGATTGTAATATGGCTTATCTTATCTATATGTTTTTTTTTGTTGATTACATAAATTTTGGTTCAATATTTCTCTTATGTTCTCGGGTGCACTGCAATATATGTGTACTTAGAGAACTAAAGGGAGATGTTGCCAAAATTTTTAGTCAACAAAAATTCATATACTAAGACGCTATATTACAGGAAAATCACGTTCTCGAATGGAATAGGGCCTTACCAAAAATTCCAATCATTCTCTAGCCACCCCTCATGCTGCCCAATTTTTGATAAATTAATATGATAACCGTATAATGTTAGGATGAGTTACGATCGTAGTCGGATTTACGAGCGAATCAACAACGACTATTTATCCTCACAAATCGTGGATGGAGTTGAGAGTTTTATTAAATTTGCGCAAGCACATTCCGCTCATAAGGACGGATAGAGACTGAAATGTCCTTGTAATCGTAGCAGATGTAGGAATAGTGGTTAACTGGACGTCGATGAGATTAAGTACCACCTGGTGAAACACGGGTTCGTGCCGAATTACTACAGATGGATTTACCACGGAGAAACCCGGCTCGCCACCTCTAGACGCCATCACGACTTTCATGCTGGAGGACCCTCTTAAATCCCTTTTGAAGAATCATCAGATACGTACATTATTATAGTTCAAGATGCAGCTGGTCCCGATTTTGATGTGGTTGCCGATATGGAAGAGTCGTCGAACGCTGAGGCTCAAAAATCTTATGACATGTTGAAAGCTGGAAATCACCCATTGTATTCGAGGTGCGTGGCACATACTCAGTTATCATTAGTTTCCCGTCCCATAAATTTGAAATCAGAGAATCACATGTCTCAAAATATGAACAATTGAGTGAATTAATCAAGGAGATTGTACCGAAAGACAATTTCGTACCCGATAACTTCTACAACAGTAAGAAGTTTTTAAGGGGTTTGGGCTTACAGGTCGAGAAGATAGACTGTTGCACGAATAATTGTATGATCTACTGGAGAGACGATTCTGATTTGACAAGTCGTAAATTCTGCAATGAACCTCGATTTAAATCTGTTCGTCACGGAAAAACAAAATGACAGAAGGCTCGTGTCGCGTACAAGAAGATGTACTATTTTCCATTAACTCCTCGTCTGCAGAGGTTACACGCATCTAATGCCACAACGAAAGATATTAGATGGCATGCTGAACACGTGGTTGAAGACAATGTTATACGCCACCCATCCGACTCATAAGCTTGGAAAAATTTCAACGAGACTCATCCAAGCTTTGCGGCTGAAAGTCGAAATGTGAGATTGGGTCTTTGTACAGATGGTTTTCAACCATTTGGAAGTTTTGGAGCACAATACTCATRGTGYCCCYTCATAGTTACACCCTACAACTTGCCTCKMTGGATGTGCATGAAAGAACAGTTCATGTTCCTGAGCGTTCTTGTACCAGGGCCAAAGAATCCAAAAGACAAACTTGATGTGTTTTTGCAACCTCTAATTGCCGAATTAAATCAGTTGTGGACGTTTAGGTCTCTCTCGTACGATATATCTAAGAAACATAATTTTCAATTGCGAGCAGCCCTTATGTGGACAATTGACAATTTTCCTGCGTATTATATGTTGTCCGGATGGAGTTCGGTCGGTCAAAAAGCTTGTCCTTACTGTATGGAATGGTCAGACGCCTTCACTCTTAAGTGCAGTGGGAAGCAATCATGGTTCGACAATCATCGAAAGTTCCTTGAGCATGATCACCGTTTTCGAAAAGATAAACGACGCTTTTGAAAGAGAAGATCTGTCGAGACTCCATCGCCGGAAGTGCGCTCAGGGGTAGAAGTTTTGGAAGAAATAGAAAGATTGGGGCTTCTGAAAGCCACTGAACTGGATGCAGCACTCGTTAATGCGTAAATATCCCGAACGTCTAGTTGGAGAAAACGAAGCATCTTCTGGGATCTGCCATATTGGAGGACAAATCTAATTTGTCACAATTTAATTATTATGCACATAAAAAAATGTGTTTGACAATGTTTTCAATACGGTGATAAATGTCAAAGGGAAGACCAAGGACACGCATAAATTTAGGGAAGAGTTTAATGGGTATTGTAATCTCTCATAGTTGGCGTCAGATGGGTCAGAAAAGTGTCCTAAAGCCTGTTACACACTTTATAAGCCGTCGAAAGCTGCCGTTTGTGATTGGGTCAAATCTCTTTGATTTCCAGATGGGTACGCATCAAATTTGGGGCGTTGCGTCGACAAGAAGGAATCTCGTTTGATCGGGATGAAGAGTCATGATTGTCATGTATTCATGCAGAGGTTGATACCAATAGCCTTTCGTGAACTGCTTCCTCCGAATGTGTGGAAGTCTCTAACCGAATTGAGCTTGTTTTTCAAGGATCTCACGTCAACAGTTATTTGCACCGAAGATATGAGTCGACTTGAAAGTGACATTAGGAGAATAAAAGAAAATTATTGAATAGACAAAATATATTATTAAATTATGTTAATTATGATGAAAGAAAATATTGAATTAGGCAATATATAACAAAATAAAAATATTAAATTAAGTATATATTAGGTTCAGATGACACATAAGAAAATGAAGTACCAGAACTTTTTAATTGTCAAGCGAAACATGTGAAACAGACACATAAGTTAGAGGAATTCTTTCTATGCTATATTTGTAGGTGTTTTCTTTCAGCATTTTTTTATTCTCTCTCAAAATTCTTATATGAGAGTTATCTGGTATATACTTCACTTCCCAACTTAATCACACACGTGTGTTTTAATAATAATAACAATATTCATTAATATATTAATATTAATCAACACATTGTGATTGTAAATATATATATTGAGATTTGGTTCGATTTTAATATCTATATCATCGTGATAATGATCGATTAACTTAATTTAAAAATTAGAGTTAAAATAGTTTAGATTGATACGGTCATGTGGTATATGTCTGGGAAAGAAGATATGACGAAGTCTAAAAACCTATATAAAGAGTGAGTTTGGCAAGAGAGAGAAACAATTAGATAAAAAAGGTGAGATAATCTTTGTGATAATCCTTTGTTTTCCCATGTATTTCACTTTTTCTAAATTGAGGTTTTTATGTTCTTTTTACTAATTAATTTATTTCTTTTTGAACATCATACATATATATCTCTTGACCTTCTTTTTAGCACCATCAACGCCACTCAATCATCTCTCTATTTTCTGTGAAAATTTTTCGCCTTCATTTTCTGTGTAATTTTTCTGCCTCGATTGAAGTCATCTTCTCATCCAAGACATTCTTCTTCTACATATTTATTAGACAATTTTTCTGAATCCCGGTACCATTAATTTCAATTTGTGTTTTTTATGAATCTCAGAAAATAATGTAAAATTCATTTTTTACCCCAAATTCATCGCGTTGTTCATCATAGATTATTGGTGATTGATTTTTCTACCCCGATAAATATGGAGATAATCTTTAAGAAAAAATAAAAAATTCATGGAGAGGTAATCTTTGTAAAAACATTGGTTCTCCCACCGATTGAGACACTCCTATTTTACAAAAGAAAACAATCCGATTTATTTTCCAATTCTTTCCTCTATTGGTTCCTATTTTTCTTAATTAATTTATTGCACATACAATCTAAGCACAATACCAAGGTGATTATTTTTTAGGTTTACCCTCTCTCCTCTCCTCCCCTCCTTACAGTGATTTTCTCAGCCATTATCCTGACAAAAAACTTCCGCCATTATAAGTTGCGCATGGGTATTTCAAATTTTTTTTAGCCTTTCTCATAATTTTTAGTATACTTTTTTTGTTCCAATTTATGTTTTTGAAATCATTTGATTCATCTAATCCCATATTATATCTACACAATATATTTGCTGTTAGGCAAAGTATTAGAATAAAAAAAACTGTTACACAAACTAATCCCTAGTTGAAAACGAGAAACGATCAATAATCGGTGGAGAAAAAACTAACCAAAAGTTATTTTGTTAAAAAAGGTTAGTACCTTAAGACATATATATTTTTCTTTTTAAATTTGAATACTCAATTATAAATATCAATTGAAACTAAGTAAATATGTTCAACTATCTTCCAATAAAATTCAATAACTTTATTATAAAGGTGGCACGCGCGCGAGCACACACAAATATATATATATATATATATATATATATATATATATATATATATAGGGGTGAGTTCAAATGGAACCATTTATATGCGAACTAGTACTTTTATTATATACCAGCAGTGCTTTTATTATACAATCACATACTTTATTAATATTTTCAGTTATATATACCAACAGTGCTTTTATTATACAATCTAATACTTTTAATTAAATAAGAAAATACACAAAAAATCTGATTCATCCATTTAATTAGATCTAATGCCCATAATTGATCCTAGGTTCACATATATGATGGTTCTTATTTGAACCTAATCCTCTCTCTCTCCCTTGATCTTACCATTATTCATAACCAACTTTGAATCTAATGGTTCTGATTAAGTGGGGAATGGTACCTTCACGGCACCGTAAACGTCCCCTATATATATGGGGACGTTTACGGTGCCGTGAAGGTACCATTCCCCACTTAATTAGAACTCTTAGATGCAAAGTGGTTATAGATAATGATAAGATCTAAGGGATGTAAATGCAGGGGGGTTATGAGGTATGGTACCTTCACGGTACTGTAGTCATTTCCTATATATATATATTGTCTGTGTAAGCGTGTGAGAGCGCGCGTGCGTGTTGCAACCACAAAAGTCAGATCCATCAATTAGTTTTTAAAGTTTTAAAAAGTTAAGATTGAATACCTTGGTACATACACAACTTAAAATTTAAAAAAAAAAAAAATATACATAGAAGTCTAATTGAATACAACCTCTTTAGTTTGAGGGTATTTCGGCATTTTAAAACTAATTTTTATTTTGCATTTTCCACAAGTTTTCTTAGACGTCGAATTTTTAGTTTCATGTTCATCATATTTATTTTGGATTCAAGTTTGGAATGTAATTTATTCCCTTAATTTTGAGTATGTGCTTTCAATTTTTCTTTTTGTTTTTTAATATTTTAATTGCTTTGATTTCATTGAGGATTTTTATGTTTATGGTTCTTTTTATGTTCTTGATTGTTTGTTCTTTAATTTTATGAGAGTTTATGTTTATATATGCTAAGTTCATTAGTATAGAACTTAGACAAGTTGATATGGTTAACCAAACACATTTGTGTAGAAATTAATTTAGTTTGTCCAAATTAAATTGTAATGATTGTATTGTAAATTAAGTGTTTTGGTTAAACTTAATTAGTATTGATAGCAAATGGGATCAGAAGATAATTTTAGTATTGGATTTTATTTCGATTAGGGAATAAATCTAATTCAGTTCGCATGATTTATCTTAAACGCGATTGTTAATCATAAATTGATTGGGAAGTCCTTGAAATGAGGCTAATACCCTATAACTCCTTAACATATCATTTCTTTATCGTCAGCATTTAATTTAATTTCTTTATTTAATCACCTTATTAATTCTTTTCCATTTTTATTATTGTCTTTTAAACGGGAAATTTAGTAGTTAAAACTTCAGAAACCCCAATTGGTTGTGTGTTTCAAAATAGGATTTTGTTTTTTGTTTTGTGTGACATCTAAATCTTAACCTCTTAGACTTCCTGTGAGAGTACGACGCGTGTCACAACATTATACTACCTTCGATCCCATTATACTATGGGCGAATCTTAAATGTTTATTAAAGTGTTTCATATAGAATAAAAAAATTGGCATCATATTCGAGGATGGCCATATGTTTTATGATTTTGGTGTTGTGTTTTGTGTTTGCAGCATAGTTTCTGTTCTGAAAGTTTTTTGAAAGTATTCAATAAATTTCATGAACGAGTTTAACATTAATGTTAGTGGTGATGTTGAAACATCCATACTAATATACTTGTAAAAGAAATAATACAATATTTTTAGTTATGAGTTGAATAAATTCACAGATAGTGACCTTAAACCAAAAGATATATTACTATAAATGTTTACAAATCAAGGAAAAAAGATTCCAGTAACATTACAAATATAAATGAAAAGAATTGCTCCTTGTTTTGCACGTAATTGTTTTGTTATTCTCGTATTCTTAATTAGGGTTTTATATTATTTTTAGCGGTTCTTGAGTCGTTTAGCTTCTAGGTTATTTTTCTTATTTTAGGGTTTTTGTGTTCTTCTTTTGATTTTATGTTTAAATGGTTTAAATTGGTTTAAGGTTGGTGAAATTCTTGGGTTTTTATGTTGAAAATTCTCATTTAATAGGTGGTTTAGTGATGTGAATTCAAGTTAAGGCATGGAGGCCAAAACTCAAGCCATGGCTTGCCAAAAGTTGGGCCAAGAGGGAGCTTCGAAGTTGCAAACATTCTGGAATTGCTGGCATCCCTTGTCATCAGCTGCCATCTCCAGCACCCAAGCACATCGCAGCGCCCAAGGCTTGCTCCTTCTTGCCTTCTCAAGCGCCATCTCCACCCCAAGCACATGGCAGCGCCCAAGGCTTGCTCCTTCTTGCCAAGCCCCCAAGGACGCCTCTCCTTGCCATCTAGCCTGCCAAACGCCTAGCCATCTCCAAAATCACGCCCCTCCTTGCCTCCACACGCCCAAGACACCCAAGACTCACCTAGGACCAACCAACCAAGCCACATTGAGCCATCAAGGTGCAAAAACGGGTCAAACCGGGAAATTAAGCCTTTACAACCCAATTTGGCCCATTTAAACCCAATCCAACCTATTATAAATAGAACCTTAGTCTCATTTTTGAAAATAACTCCCTTCCCAACCCTAACTTCGGTTTGGGGATAAAATTTCAATCAAGCTCTTGGATAATCTTCTCTCTTAGGTTTTAGATTCAATTTCAAGATTTGATGTAATTTCTTTTCCTAGTTTTAGATTTACTTTCATGCACCTCCTTGGGTTTGTAAGCCTAAGAAGAATCCAAATACTCCTCTGGATTGTTTATTTGATGCAACTTAATTCAAGCTAGCTTCTCTTTCCTTTAATTCAAGTAAGTTTCCTTTCAATTTAATGTTTTATGCTTTAATTCCATGCTTTGTTCTTCATTTCCATGCTTGTTCTTCATGTTATGCTTTTAGCCTTAGCACCTTGAATTCATGATGAAACATATGAATTGGCTATGGAATTTAGATGAGTGACACATGTAGTTTATAGATCGTCTCTTGGATCGTCTTGATTTTGAGTTTTACACATGCTTTATTTTGAATTAAATTTTTGTGCTTTGTTTCATGCTTAATCTTAGATCTAGTCTTCATTACTTGTTATTTTTCATAAAGTTTTAAACTTTTCTGTCTATTTTCATTGCTTTATCCATTCATGCTTTCAATTTTAGTAAATTTGCATTATTTGAGTTTTGATGCACAGTTGTACCTTGTACTTGCATGCTTGTACTTGGTGAAACAATGCATTTTCTTGAGTATTTCCTTTATTGATTTGCATTTTCTATTTGAGGCATCCGACGAGGTATTCTACGAACATGCAATATTTCCTAGTTTAGTTTAGCTAGTTTAATTGCTTTATTTTTATTTTCCTTTTATTTCCAAGCTTTAAACACATAGAATCCTTCAATTGAATCGAATTCCGATAATACCAAGCCATAAACCCGATGATTTATTCATCACCTCTAAAACTCTTCTAACACTCTTAAAAACTCTTATCGTTCGATCAAACACGATCTCAAAGAACACTCGAAAATGGAGCAATGTATGCTGGAATAAGTTTTCTGTTTTTCTCGTCCTCACAGTCGTAATCTTTATCAAAACGCCAAGTATACTTTATAGCCCAACTTCTTTGAAAAGAGTCACTGTTCCACCTAACAAGGTCTTAATGATTATCTCCAAAACACTTAAGAGATAAGGACTCTATTAAACTACTAACATTCCAACTAGCACTAGAGTCCATAAAGGCAAATAACTCTATAACAAATAACACAAATAATATGATTTTAATTCTACGTAATCAATAATCCTATCAATCTCTCCCTTTTGCCTTTCTGGATAAAAACCAACTTCAGACAACTTTGTCTGGATTTGTTCAGATAAATACTCCCTCTAAATTACTGAGAGCTGCCAGAATGTTAGTGCAAATGATAGTAACACTTCTACTAGTAAAAGATTAACCAAAACAAAAAAACGATAAACATAATCCAAACAACGGAAATTGGAAAATAGTATCACAATAAAATACTTAATAAAATAAATGTTCAAAATGAATTTTTTAGGAGCTATGTGCCCTATTCCTCCTTGACCTCCGGGGAGTCAGAACGGCATCATCAACAACCTCCTTTTCAGCATCAACCATCTTCCCCTTGCCTTTGTCAATCGTTGTGGCAGCAGCACGCTGTCCCCTATTGTCGCCCTCATCATCTCCAGCTTCATCTCCCCCTTTTCATCCAGACTGCAAAAGGAGCACCTTGGAATAGAATGCCCTCAACTGCACCAGTCCATTCAGATGGGCTCGGGCTCCAGCAATCTGTTGATCCACCAAACGCAGCTGCACTTGCAGATCAGAAATAAGAATGGGGATAGAGGTAACTGTGTTAGTGACACTGGGACCAACATCCAGAGCATCAGAGGTGGCATTTGTATCCTCATCATCAGAAAACACCAGCGGCAAATCAACGATGCAATAAATTCCTTCAAAATGCTTGTGATTGAGACCAAAGAATCCTGCCTCACCACTGAAATTTTCGCCATCGTACTTTTGTAAACCTTGATAATACAGGATTGAATAGATGAGAGAGTGAAAGGACAAACCAACCTTCGTAGCCGTTGTTTCAACAAACTTGGTCACACAGTCAAATACGGTTGGCAAAAATTAAATCGCATCCCTGTTCCAATCTGAAATAAGGCAGGGTCTTTGTAAGTAGGTGACTGTGGTTGTATTCGTTGTAGGGAACCAGTTACACATGGCTACTTTGTGGAGAATGGAGTAGAGTGACGTCAAATGTGAGCTGAGAAACCTCTTGGGCCACTTCGTCACTTGTCCACCAGTAAAAAATTTAGCCACTTCATCAAAATCATCAACCGTGACACCCACCTAATAATCTTCAATCCCAAAGAAGTCATTAATAATAGAGGGAGAGAAGGAATATATTTTCTCTCGCGCAAATACATTACCATATTTCTTAGAAAGCTGATTTGAGACTGAAGGAAGCATGTTGGCATAAAATTCAAGTACGTCCTCCCTCAGATATGGCATAGCAGTGGTCACCGTTGATGTCAGTCCCTTTCTACTGAAAAATTTATTCAGATTATTTTTCTCAAAAAGCCCATGATCAACCCTCCGTTCCTCGATCATCACCCTGTTGTGCAGTGTATTATACCTCTCTTTGGCCTCCCTGGTATAGAACCGAGGGGCATAAACCTTGTCTACCTCCAGCTTCTCATCATCTAATTACTCCTCCAAAACAAAACTATTGGATTCATCCTCTTCCTTCTCAAGAACTCATCAACATCACTTTCACGATTCACTGGTTGAACTTCAAAGTTAACATCATCCGAATTTTTGGATGCAGTGGAGCTTGTAGAAGAGACATTCTTTGCAGGAGCGGGAGTGTCGAGAGGTGCACTGGCAGTCTCTAGAGTAATGCTTGGCAGTGGTGCCAACATCTCCACTAACATCAGGGGCTTCAGCTGAGGCGGTCCTTTTGACTCAAACTTTTGTGCACCCCTTTTTAATAAATTAATTTCAAAGCACATTAGTTTGCTCGCAAGAGTACGAGGTAACTGTAGAGTGATGAGTTTGAATCGAGTCGTATCTCTCGAGGAAACAACTGTTCGGTCCTTCGGATGTTTTTCTAAATTTACGAACTAAAATAAAATACATGTACAATTGGGGTTTTAAAAGAAATTGAGTTGATCATTATAACTAAAGCGATAATTAAACTAAAGCTATTTAAGCTAATTATTCTAACTAAATTACCAACTATGAGCAATAATTAAACTACTTGAACTCAAGAACTAAGAATCAATAGCAATGAATCTAAAGCATATATATAATAACTACCATCAAACAATCACATCATACGAATCTAAGAACGAATAATTAAGCATAAATCAATCGCATAAGTTAACTAAATTAACCAATATCCAATATCCAAGCGTAAAATGATTAAACTAATTAAACTAGAATTAACTAAGAGATTAACTAAGAATTAAACTAACAATTAAACTAGAAATTAACTACTAAATTAACTAAGAGTTTAGAAAACTTATTGTAACTACTAAAAGCAATGGGAAGCTCCAGCTATTCCGGAGTTGCACGTCGATCTTGGGCGAAGGTTGAATCCCAAACGCGAATTCGATGTTTTGGACGCGTTGTTCTTCGATCCTTGATCTCCGTCTTCAAATCTCGTTATGAGATGTGGGATTATTGATATTGTAGGCTAAGATACCCTAAGTGGTCGTGTGTTCTCCTGAAAATCCAAAATAATGAGGGTTTATATAGATATTGCAAGTCTTGACGCACAAGAAACCCTAAAATCTGAATTCTGGGCCATCGCGTCGACGGTGCGTCGACTGACGCACGCTGGTGCTCGGCGTCGGTGCTGCCTGGGTGTGCGCATCGACTGGGCGGGTGCGTCGACATCGACGCTTCAGCAAGTTGCGTCGACGTTGCGTCGACATCGGTGCGTCGACATCGACGCTTCAGCAAGTAGCGTCGACAGTGCGTCGATGCTGCGTCGACTGATGTGGATCATGGCTCGCATCGATGTAGCATCGACGGTCGCGTCAGTCGACGCGACTGCGCGTCTGCCTCCGTCTCTCTATCTTTTGCTACTCGTTTCGCCGGAAAGCTCGTTCTCCTACTCTTGAACATCGAACTTCATCTATTACGCGCTGAACTCTTCCGGTTACTTAGCTGTAAGGTGAAAACAACGAAATATCACCTATTTGCATCAATTACGAATAAAATACGGTAAAATAAGTCAGGACTATAAAAATACGGAATTATGCTTAAATCGTCCAACTTATACCAAAAACAAATAGAAAAACGTACTAAAATACTAATAAAAACAAGAACAAATCTACTCTAATCACCTTTCAGAAGACTGACTGGAGCATGAGGGTGACTCAACAACAGGAGGACTTGAAATCACAGTATCAGGGGGCTCAGAACTAGAAGTAGCTTGCACAAGAGCTGACTTTTCCATTTTCAATAGTAGAGACACCAACGAGGCATCTTCATCAGACAAAAGTTCTTCTCTATCGGTCTCCAATGGTTTAGAATCAGGCGCCACCATGTTATGAGGAGTGAGACGATGCCTCTTAGCCCTAAACTTATGCACTATCTCCACTTCATAATCAGGAAAGAACGGCGTGGTGGGTATCTCTTCCTTTGCCGCAACAAAACCCTCCGGTGGAGCATAATCGGATTCATCGCTATCAGTCCCATATTCAATGTCTTCAACAAAAGAAATTTTCGCCAACGGAGCACGTCTGGTCCCACTCGACTAGCTGTTAGGAACAGCCTCCAGTAGGTAACCCGGGTCAACCCTACGGAGATGCCGTGAATGTTTAAATAAGGGGTTCCCAACTCTTCCGAACTTCTCTGCAATAAATTTCAGATTGTGCAAATCATCGACATTAATTTTGTTTCCCGGATTACCTGGGAGAACTGCGGCGTAAGGCTCTGCTGTATCAGCGATAGGAATCAGATCCAGTCTGGCGGATGGGTTTGGCGGAGATGATTGGGTAGTGGAGACTTCGGGATTAGGACTCTGTGTTGGGGCAGATCCACCAATATTTGCTTCGACAGCCGAGGGAGCCCCGTGTTCGCCACGAACATCGAGGGGCACATATCTTGGAAAGGGACCGGTTTTAGATCCAACTTGCGATGTCATCATCATTTTGGATAGCGAGCGAGACGATTTATTTGATGCACTGGCTTTCCTTGGACTCATATTGAAACAAGAGAGAAATTGATTCGAAGAATCTGAGGGGTTTCTTTGTTGTAAACGCTCTGACAAGAAACATAAAGACTCCTGACAACTTTATACCCAAAACCCAAAATGAGTGGTTAGTGTGTTAGTGGGATAGTAACAATAATGCAAAATGAGGCCTGAGAAATCAGAGAAGTCACAAGCCCACTCCCCCTTAATAAGAAACCCACTAACATTAAAAAAACCAACCCACTAACAATAAACCCCAAGACATTGGCACTACAATAAAACCAAAATAACCAAGCGCATTAAAATCTTCAATCCACAAGACTACGGTAATAACCCACTGGACAGTGAGACACCAAAAAGATAATGAGAATTGAGTAAGAGAAAAATAGACTTTTGTTATGAGCATATTTTCACTAATAAAAACATAAGATCATTAATTCACCAAACATGCATGTGCTGATGGTATGTCGAAAAAAATGGCTTAAAATAAATAAATAAAAATCACGACTGCAGTAGAATGTTGGTTCTTGTGAGATGACATTGGGACTAACATTCGATCAAAAAAGTCAATGAGTTGACAATCCTTAACTCGGTGAATGACTAAGTCATTTATTTTTGAGGATAACTTGCACCCGGGAGTAATGTATCCTCCACTCAATTAGCATAGTAATAATCCATGAATAGGATCTTTTGAATTTCAGCACTATTGGCATGATAAAACAACATCCACGAATGGATGTCTGGGACATCCTTCAAACTACCGTTTCTTTTTTTTCACACCGAGAGAAATACATGTTTCTGCGAGAGTCAACCCATTGTCTGTTTCGAACTTTTCAAAAACCTTTGACACCTCACTTGAACCGCTAATGTTCCTGCAGTTGAAAGTTATGCAAGCACTCATGTATGATATGAAAAAAAATAAAAAATAAAATAAAAAAATGCATGTCAAAAAGTATGATGCAGCTGATGTTGCTAAAGATGTTGCAGCATATCTAGTAACAATGTATTAAACAACACACAAGCCAAGAGAATCTAGAAAATCCCTCGAAATATAATGCTTTGGTGAATATGTCAGCAAGTTGATGCTCCCAATATTCTCAATACTCACAACATTTCTCTCAACCAAATCTCGAATGAAATGATACCTGATGTCTATGTGTTTTGTTCGAGAGTGTTGTACTGGATTCATTGAAATGTCAATGGCACTTGAATTATCACACAAAATAGTAAGGGTATAACTTTGCAACCCATACTTCTCTATCATTTGTTTCATCCAGAGCAGTTGAGCACAAGCACTACCAGCAGCTACATATGCAGCTTCAGCTGTTGATAATGATACACAGTTCTATTTTTTTACTATATCACGAAACAAGATTATTCCCTAGAAAGAAACAACCCCCTGTCGTAGTCTTCCTATCATCAACACCACCTGCCCAATTAGAATCAGTATAATAACAAGATTAGAGTTAGTATCCTTAGTGTACCAGATTCCTAGATTGCAAGTGCCAGCTACATATCTAATTATGCGTTTTAGAGCCTTTAAGTGAGTTTCTTTAGGATTAAACTGATATCGAGCACACAAGCAAACACTATACATGATATCAGGACTACTAGCAGTTAAATACAAAAGACTGCCTATCATACTCCTATACACAGTGTGATCAACACTTTCACTAACATCGTCTCTAGACAGTTTTTAACTTGACCCCATGGGAGTTTTCATGTGTTTGGCACTATCTAACCCAAAGCGTCTCACAAGATTCTTAGCATACTTAGTGTGGGATAAGAAAATTCTATTTTTAAACTGTTTAATCTGCAGTCTTAAGAAATAAAATAACTCACCTTCCATGATCATTTCAAAGGTGGTGGACATGCTCTTCACAAAATATCTGAGCAGTTTGAACCAAACACAATGTCATCAACATAGATTTGAGCAATTAGTATCTTGTGATTGCTTTTCATAATGAACAAAGTTTTATCTACTTCACCACGTTTAAAATTCATTTGGAGGAGATGTTGAGTTAGCCTCTCATACCAGGCTCTAGGAGCTTATTTTAGTCTATAGAGGCCTTTTTTGTTTGAAAACATAATGAGGTTTATGAGGATCTTCAAAACCCCTGGTCTGCTCAACATATGCTTCCTCATTTAAAACACCCTTTAAGAAAGCACTGTTTATGTCCATTTGGTGAAGAGTAATGTTCAAGTGACAAGCGATTGCCAAAAGTAATCTAATTGGATCAATTCTTGCTACAGGAGCAAATGTTTCATCAAAGTCTATACCTTCAACCTGAGTATAACTTTGAGCCACAAGTCTGGCTCTGTTTTGCATGATGTTCTCTAATTCATCAGTTTTGTTTCTGAAGATTCATCTCGTTCCAATGACGTTTCCAGCATTTGATGGTGGTACTAAGTCCCACACGTCATTTTTGGCAAATTGATCCAATTCTTCTAGCATGGCATTTATCCAGTACTCATCTCGAAGAGCTTCTTCCACTTTCTTGGACTCTATAGTGGACATAAAACAAGAATAATTGGTTAGTGAATAACATGAAGCCATATATACAAGTTTTACCATCTCCTTGAAATTAATCTGCTTCTTTCGTGTGCTTCTTTCGTTCAAGAAACCAATAACTTGAGAGGTGGGACGTTCCTCTGTATCTTGGAGGGAATATCTCTGTCAAGAGGGTCAGAGATTGCTGTATCAATCTGATCCTCTTCAGACATAGTGGTTTCCCCATTATCATTCGCATGAACCTTTAATGTTGGTTCAGGTGTTGTAACACTTTCAGTAACAGTAGGTCCAATTTCAGAAGATTCAATTGGTCACGCGCGTCGTTACGCGATAAATTTAATAATTTTATTTTTCCTCATCTTTCCTCCACTAACAAGTAAAAGCGGTAAATACGGGTCGATCCCACGAAGAGTGTGGATTAATTTCTGATTATTCGTATTAAAATGAAATAATAAAACGGGGTAGAAGACGATGAACTAGCTAATGGGAACTAACTAATCAAATAAAGAAATAAGAATCAAAGTAAACAAAATCAAACAAACGAAACACGCGAGAGAATTAATATGAAATTAATGATAATGAGAAAACTCCAGTCTAAGTTCAGTTTCCACCATCGATCGATTCATCTAACCAATTGTAATATTGTAATTCACTCTTCACATGAAACTACTAGCCCTAAATAGCAACAAGCTCTGCTACTCGAATTTACTCTTACCGAATATTTAATCAAAACAAGCTCTTCGATCAAACCTAATTAATGAACAACCTAGAATACGCTCTCTAGATTAGTCCAATAAAAGCATTAGACGCGAGGTAAATAGGCTAATCTAAGCAAGAAACTCATAAGCTCAGTTTATTTAACTTATGTTGTGTTACCCCTAATAGTGCGCGATCATTATTTGCTACAAGCGAAATAGAAATGACAACAATTACAGATTGAAGCCCTATTTTTATCAATTGACATCTAACCTTAATCTAGGTGATCAATCGAAATTAGAAATTAAAAAATCATGTCATGAAAATAGAATAACACAAACAATCTCATGTAAAGAATGAAATAAGTATTACGGGACTTAATTAGAACATAATCAATCGATGGGTTTCAATGTCACAAGGACCAAAATTAATTGAACTACTCACACATGGTGTTCATGAAAATATAAAATAAAGATAGATAAGAAGACATTGTTTCTTCGTGAGAAAGATAAAGAAAGAAGAAAAACGTGATGCTGCTTTGATCCTTGAATCTTCCTTCAATTCCTTGGAATTAATTGGTGGAAGAGTTCTTATTTTTGTGCCTTGGAGCCCTAAGAATGTCGAAAACCGAGTTTGGTTGATGTATGGAAGGATATATATAAGTTTCCCAAAATCAAAATAAGAGAATCCTTCCAAAATGAGGATTTCTGAGTCGGCGTCGGTGGGCCGTCGATCGACATGCAGATCGATGCCAATCGCAGAGAGTTTGTCAAACAAGTGTGTCGATCGATGGGGCATAAAATAGAACAACAGAGAGTTCATCGATGGGTCGTTGACTAGGTCGTCGATCGACACCGGGCAGCTCAAGGGCGTCGACGGGTGCTTCTCGCGCTACTTTTTTGACGATTCGCTCATTCTCATCTCTCGCAACGGTTCACAAGCTTCATCTATTAAGTCCCGAGCTTCCTCGGCTACTTAGCATCCTTCAATCATCATCACACTAATCGAGCAACTAAATACTGCAAAATAAATAAAAAATATGCAATTGGTGCTCGTCTATCCACAAGAATATATATACGAGAAATAAATATATATGACAACATGAAGCGCACAAAATTATAATTTTAAACTATTAATTATCAAATAATTTCTCGCATATCATACCCCCCAAACTTAAACCATTGCTTGCCCCCAATCAATTTAGAATTAAAGCACAACACACACATGGAAGATAACACTAAGAAAATTAAATGATCATTTGCTCAAGTCCTCACACTTTTGCACTAGTAAGTTACTCGAATTGCTCAAATGAACTCATCAGGACTTTAGACACCCTTATATTTCTAGAAATCGCAAGCATTTTTAGTATCGACTAACGTGACGCCAGTAGATTGGAAATCCCTTTTCATATACACTACATCAATGTACTATGGTTCCCCCTCATTACTCGATGGTTTGGTGACTATCCATTGTTGGTTGCGATCAAATATCTCGTCCACCCATTTATTTATTCTATATGATTTTTATTAAGGCCTGCAGCTCCGCACTACCGTTCTTGACTTGATAATTAAGACCAGGCACTGAGTAGGAGGATCGAATTAGTTAGGAATTTGATTTGTCGAGCTTCACCTCCTCTTTATTGGAAATGAGACTAGGATACGTCATTTGAGTATATAAGCATATATGCATGAATTTTTGGGCTTCTGGTTGTGTCTTCGTTGGAAAGCAGCCATAGTATGAGCAATATGCACTTGGTACACCACGGATAGGCAGCTGTTTCAGCATCTCATTTTTTTTATTTTTCTTTCGACTACAACCCTCCGGTATACTCCAACCGTGATACATCCGGCGAGCGCCAGTGAAGAACGCACAACTAACGAGATATTCTCACACAACTGCCAACTTCAAGGCCCCACACAAACTCATATTGAGTACGGAAACCACAAAGACACCTCAACAACGCAAACAAGCCTGAATTGACGCCCCACGAATGAGTCACAAAAGTACTAACAATCATGCTCTTGATCTCTAAATCAAATTGTGCCTAAAGACTTTAACCGAAATATAATTCGCACAAAAAATACAAGTACGTACTATTAATATTATAAATAAACTCTCGGATCATCATCACAATAGACCATTTACTCCCCAACTCCCCCAAACATAAACCTTAGCTTGTCCTCAAGCAAGCATAAAATAATAATCAAATAAATATTCAGTACAAAGGAAGTGGGAATAGAAATCACTCGAGTAAATAGAGAGGGAGTCTCGATTTTGGACAACCATGATGATCTTTCTTCACAAAATAAGCCCAATCATCAAAATTCTTCAACCAAACCTTTCGCCCCCTTCAACGTGAAGAAGTTTAGCTAGCTCCTGTTTCCAAACCTAGATGTTGCAGCACAATCTATGAGCTAGAAAGAGAAAAAAAAAATGAAGACAAAAATAACGTAAACATTGGGTTGCCTCCCAGCAAGCGCCTTTTTTAAAGTCATTGGCTCGACTTCTTACGCCCTTGTTTAAGTCGAAGGTGATACTTCCATCTCCATACATTCTTTGTTAACTGTGTGAAACCCTTCATAATATGGCTTGAGTTGATGTCCATTTACCTTGAACGTTTTGCTCGTCTTAGTTCTATAAATCTCCACTGCACCATGCGGTAATACATGAGTAATGACAAATGGCCCAACCCATCAGGAATGCAACTTCACTGGAAATAACTTAAGGCGAGAACGGAAAAGTAGAACTTTCTCGCCCTCAAAAAAGTGTTTTCTTGAGATCTTCAAGTCAAGGAAGGCCTTCGTCTTTTCTTTGTAGATCAAGGAGTTTTCAAACGCTTCATTCCTAATCTCTTTGAGTTCTCGCAGCTGCAACTTTCGATGAATCCAGCTCCATCATAATTATAATTGCACTATTGCACCACCCAAAATGCCTTATGCTGGAGTTCCATCAGCAAGTGGCATGGCTTCCCAAAAATGAGTCGGTATGGAGACATCCCAATTGGTGTCTTATAAGCTGTCCGATATGCCCAAAGTCCATAGTGAGGTTTGATGCTCCAATCCTTTCGGTTCACATTGACGGTTTTCTCCAAGATAGATTTGATTTCTCGATTCGAAGTCTCGGCCTGCCCACTCATCTACGGATGGGACGACAACATATTTACTTAGCAACGCTTCCACTATCTTGTTACAAAAGTGAGTCTCGCGATCGCTTATCATTGCCCGAGGAATTCCAAATCTCGAGAAGATTCGAGATTTAATAAAATATGTAACCACCTTCGAGTCGTTAGTCTGAGTGGCCTTCGCTTCCACCCATTTTAAGACGTAATTAATTACGAGCAATATGTAGAGTTTCTTGAAGGAAAGCGGAAAGGGGACCATAAAATCAATACCCCACACATTAAGAATTTTGCAAATTAGTATCGGATTTTGGGGCATTTGATTCCTTTTTGAAATATTCCCCATTCTTTGACAATTCTCACACGACATACAAAAATAATGCGCATCTCGAAAAAGAGTTAACCAGTAGAAACCACTATCGAGCACCTTATGGGCTGTTGTCTTAGATCCAAATTGTCCCCCGCAGGCATGAGCGTGGTAAAAGGATAGAATCGAATGGAACTCAGAATTTAGAATGCATCTTCGAATTACTCGATTGGCGCAATGCTTCCAGAGATATGGATCGTCCCACACGTAGTATTTCGTATCAGTTTTTAGTTTGTCTCTTCTCGCCTTATCCATCTCTAATGGAAAAATATGAGCGACTAGGAAATTCACCAAATTAGCGTACCAGGGCTCCAAGAGAGAGTTTTGTTGGGAACTTCCAATCGCCAGAAGCTACTCTTCCGTAAAGCTCTCGTTAAGTTGCAATTTGTCCTCCACATGCGTTAATCGACTTAGATGGTCTGCAACAGCATTCTCAGCACCCTTCTTGTCCTTGATTTCCAAATCAAACTCTTGGAGCAACAATATCCATCGTATGAGTCTTGGTTTCGTCTCCTTCTTCGTAAGGAGATGTCGAAGAGCCACATGATCAGTAAATACCACCACCTTGGTGCCCAGATGTTTGAACGGAATTCCTCAAGAGCAAAAACAACGACTAAGAGCTCTTTTTTAGTAGTCATATAATATTCGTGGGCGGGATTCAACATTCTCGAAGCATAGTATATCACATGAGCCGCTCTATCAATTCTTTGCCCCAACACAGCTCCCACAACATAGTCACTAGCATCACACATGATCTCGAATGGTAGGTCCCACTTTGGCAGTTAGATTATTGGAGAAGTGGTCAGACGAGTCTTTAACGTATCCAAAGCCATCTTGCAATCGTCATCGAGGCTGAACTCCACATCCTTTTGTAAGAGCCTACATAATGGGTCCTCTATCTTTGAAAAGTTCTTAATGAATCGTAGGTAAAACCCTGCATAGCCAATAAAAGAATGAACTTCTTGCACATTTACGGGATAAGGCAACGTAGTTATAATGTCAATCTTAGATTTATCGACTTTAATTCTTTGTAACAAGATGATGTGTCCTAAAACTATACCTTGTTCCACCATAAAATGGTATTTTTCCCAATTCAATACAAGGTTGGTTTCAACACATCGTTTCAAAATCAAAAAAAGATTTTCGAGACATACCTCAAATGAACCTCCATAAACACTGAAATCATCCATAAAAACTTCTATGATGTCGCCAACATATTCCAAAAAAATACTTACCATGCATATCTGGAATGTGGCCGGTGCATTGCATAGTCCGAATGGCATACGGCGATAAGCAAATGTGCCAAAGGGTCACGTGAAGGTCATCTTCTCTTGGTCTTCGGGAGCTATAGGTATTTGAAAATACCCCGAGTAACCATCTAAGAAACAATATAAAGAGTGACCTACCAACACAACAAAAAATAGCAATTTTCCGAGGGATTATTCCCTCGGTTTTAAGGTAAATTTCCTTAGTTTTTAAGAAACCGAGGGAAAAATTCCCTCGATAAAACCCTCCTCGATAAAATTTTTTGAGGGAAAATTCTCCTCGATAAATTTTACCGAGGGGAATACCGAGGGTCAATCCCCTCGGTAATCCCCCCCGTACCACCATTAGAAATACCGTGGGAAAACCGAGGGGCAGCTACCCTTGGAAAACTGAGGGGAGTTTTCCCTCAGAATAACCGAGGGCTAGGTACCCTCGGGAAAACCGAGGGCAGATTGCCCTCGGAAAAATCGCGGGGCAGTACCCTTGGAAAAACCAGGGCCATAGCTACCCTCAGAAAAACCGAGGGGCATCTACCCTCGGTTTTTCCCTCAGTTTTTTGATTTTCCAAGGGATTTCCGAGGGTATTCCCCTCAGTTCTTCATTTTTTTTAAAACATATTTTTTAAATATTAATTTTAATTCCTGTTTACTTATTTAAACTCCCCAAAAATCTAAAGAAAAATCATTAATGAATAGACAAATAAATAAACCAATTATTATAAAAATATTTGGAAATTTACAATTATTACATGCGTTCGACAAAAGTGTTTAGTAATAAAGTTTTTATAAAACATATAAAACTGTCCTATGACAGGGGGTACTACGAGAAACATGCATACATCTTGGCCATCTGTGCGTCCACCTGCGCCTGAAATGCCTCCTGCTGCCGGCGCTGCTCCTCTCGTAGTCACTCAGACTCGGTGTATCGCTGCTCGATCGCTTGGAGCTCCACCCTCTATGCGTCCTGAGCTCGTCTCGTGGCCTCAAAATGCTCCCTCTGCGTCTGGAGCTGCGCCTTGAGCTGTCTCACGTGGGTTATATGCTGCTGGGAGGAGGAGGAAGAAGAGCTGCCAGTTAAAAAACCCTTAGCAGCAGCATCCACCTTCCCGTACGTGCCAGTGCCGCAGCGTCATCCCTTGCTCGAATCAACGATGTCGAAGAAAACCCGGTCAGTGTCAACCTCGCTACCCGCATCCTGGGAAGATGCACGTACCTCCTCCAGGTGTAGCTCGTACTTCGCCTGAAATACAACCCGTTAGTAAATTCTACATTAAAACCAAAGAAAAAGTAAAAAAATAAGGAAGAGACTCATATTAATATTACTGGATTTCTCATCGATCCACGTGTCGTCGTCCTTCTTGTGCGTACGTACAAAAACCTGGTACGCCTTAGCCGGCTCACCCGTCTCCCGCTCCTGTATCCAAATAGAATCTTCAAATAATTAACATTAAAAATAAACAAATAAATACTATATTATTATATTCTGAAATTACTTACGATATCCAGAGCATAATCGTTATTAGGTCCAGCCCTCCCCCACCCCCCCCACCCCGTGCTTCGACATCCCAGTACCCGGCCCAGTAGGCTTGCTCAGCCTGTTTTAGCTGCACTGCTCGGATTTAGCCTTATTCTTGGGCTTATCCCACTCAACCTTCCAAAGCCCTAGTTGAGATGCATGATATATAAGACGATATAAATTATCTGTTATAAATAAAAATTATAATTTAATAAGAAAATATATAACAGAATCGTTTACCTCCAGACCTTCTTGGTAACGCAACTCTGCAGCTGAGCATCATGAGCATTATGATACTGCTTATACTCGTTCAGCCGCTTCCCGTACTTGTCCGACATCATCGAGAAAAATGTTGTTTGTATCTGAGTAGCACTATACTCC
>BMAC01000898.1:193764-231030 GCA_014905375.1 Phtheirospermum japonicum | reverse complement strand
ATTTTTCCGATTTTAAATAAAAAATGTAAAAAATTCAAAAAAAAATAAAAACAAATCATATCATTTTTATGAGCGGGCGGGGAGGGGTGCGTCTCGTGTGTCCTGGAACTCCGAGGATCGGGTGTCGATCGTGAGTTCAATCAATCTCTAGCCACCCTCATTGCTGCCCAATTTTTGATAAATCAATATAATAACCCGTAGAAAAACCCTCACACACTCCGATTCAACCCGACAATGTCGATTTCCAGTTGCACGACCCCAATGATAATTACGTGGATGAACTTTGTGACGAGACAAATGATGATACAAAAGAAGAGTTACTCATCGATCAAGACACAGACAAAGATGAGTTTTGGTGATAACTTTAATAGGTGAAAGTGATTAGTTTGGTTGAAATATATGTATTCATATTGTAAAACACACTTTTTTTTTTAAACTATTTTTTTTTTCATGATTGGATTTATTAAGACGTTTGATATATAATATATACTGGTATTTTGTAAAATGCTAATATTATTATCTAATAATTTTATCAGATGCCAAGAGGTCGAGGTTCCAGTAGCATAGGTCGATCAGATATGGGGTCGGCTAATCGTTTAGATAATTTCGATGACAACTACATGGGTATCGGTACTGATCATTCAGTGCCAGCCATGGATACATTGACGCAGACACCGATACCGACATCACATACACCACTACATACACCGCTACATACACCATCCGATGCGGGTAGCATCACGACGACAGTTGGTCCCACCATAGAGGGAGTGAGTTCTGGTAGTAAATTGATGATTTTAAAATTGTATTTATTGTTATGATTAAATTATATTCATAACAAGAAAAAAAACACAATTGAATACAGACTACACACATACACAGGCCAAGGTGACCACTATACTTTGGGAGGTTATGGAGAAGGAACTCCATCCCTCCCAGTGGTTCTATAAGGATGTCCCTCAGGAGACTAATGATTTCTGGTGGGAGATGTTTCAGGTAATTATTATCTTATGTCTAAATTTGTTAATCTTTACTGTAACTATATAATTATATGTATCAATTGAATTATAATTATTGTTTTATTTTGTAGGAGATTTGTTATTGGGACCCGGAGGAGTATAGTGCTACTCAGATACAAACAACATTTTTCTCGATGATGTCGGACAAGTACGGGAAGCGGCTGAACGAGTATAAGCAGTATCATAATGCTCATGATGCTCAGCTGCAGAGTTGCGTTACCAAGAAGGTCTGGAGGTAAACGATTCTGTTATATATTTTCTTATTAAATTATAATTTTTATTTATAACAGATAATTTATATCGTCTTATATATCATGCATCTCAACTAGGGCTTTGGAAGGTTGAGTGGGATAAGCCCAAGAATAAGGCTAAATCCGAGCAGTGCAGCTAAAACAGGCTGAGCAAGCCTACTGGGCCGGGTACTGGGATGTCGAAGCACGGGGTGGGGGGGGTGCGCGTATATATTGATCTACACCTGACCCTCGTGGTTCCGAGACATCGAGACGCACCCCTCCCCGCCCTGTTCGTAAAATGATAGGATCAATTTTTAGTTTTTACGAATTTTCTATTTTTCTCGATATTTTTTCGAGTTTTTATTTAATAATCGAAAAAAAATAGAAAATGCTTACTTAATGATTGACACCCATTCCTCGTGGATCAATGACATCGAGATGCACCTCTTGCCCCCTAGGCAAAATCACGATGCTTCTTCGCTTCGCGTTTCCAACCGAACAACTTGATCGATCGATCGTATTTTGGTTGTTGGTCGAATTACACGACACGTGTGAATATGCACATGCTCGTTGATATTTTCAATCGAAATTGGGTTAAAACCACCCCACGTGCCTAAGATGATAGGATTTGTTTTATTTTTATTATTTTTCTATTTCTTTTGATTTTTTCTCGATTCTTTTTTATATAAAGAAACCAAGGGCTTGGAAATGCCCTCGATTTTTTTAAATAAAAAAATTGAAAAAAAAATAGAAAATGCATTTTTAACGATCGACACTCAATCCTTGGGGTTCCGGGGCCACCTCCCCACCCCGTTCGTAAAATGATAGGATTTGTTTTTATTTTTTACTAATTCTTTTCTTTTTTCAATTTTTTTCCATTTTTTATTTAAAATTGAAAAAAATTAGAAAATGTGTATTTAATGATCAAAACCTGGATCTCGTGGTTTCGGGACACTGAGACGCACCCTTCCTCACCCCGTTCGTAAAATGATAGGATCGGTTTTTAGTTTCTACGAATTTTCTATTTTTCTCGATATTTTTTCGAATTTTTATTTAAAAAAAATAGAAAACGCGTACTTAATGATCGATACCCATTTCTCGTGGACCCATGACACCAAGACGCACTTCTTTCCCCCTTGGCAAAACCAAGACGCTTCGTCGCTTCGCGTTTCCAACCAAACAACTTGATCGATCGATCATATCTTGGTTGTTGGTCGAATTACACGACACGTGTGAATACGCACATGCTCGTTGATATTTTTCAATCGAAGTAGGGTCAAAACAACCCTATGTGCCTAAGATGATAGGATTTGTTTCATTTTTACAAATTTTCTATTTTTTTCAATTTTTTTATTTAAAAAATTGAGGGCTTGGAAATGCCCTCGGTTTGTTTGCTATTTTTCTTTATTATTTACTTGAATAAAAAACTGAGGGACAATATTGCCCTTGGTTTTTTCCGAGGGCATTTCCAAGTCCTCGGTTTATTCTGCTATTTTTTTACTTGGATAAAAAATTCGAGGGACAATTATGCCCTCAGTTTTTCCCGAGGGGACTTTCCTTCCCTCGGATTTTCCGAGGGGGATTCTCCATAGGTAATAATACCCTCGATAATCCTTCGGTATTTCCTTTGATAATTATGGCGACAAAAACTGGCGCCATTTTTCCAAGGGATTTACCGAGGGGGACTATTTCCCTCAGAAAGAATCTGAGGGAAAATTTGGTCCCTTGGTTTATCCCTCGGGAAATACCGAGGGCATTAATGCCCTCAATTTTCCCTCACTTTTTCACTATTTTTTTTATAGTGCAACCTCTCGAGCATCTGATCAATAAATGGCAAAGGAAAGTGATCTTTACGAGTCATGGCATTCAACTTATGGTAGTCGATAAAATTCTCCATCCAGTTTGCACTCGGGTGGGCACCAAGTCTCCATCTTAATTTTGAACAACGGTTACCCCTAGTTTCTTAGGAACAACTTGAGTTGGGCTTACCCATTGACTGTCAAATTGGACAGATCACTCACACATCCATAAACTTGAGGATTTCTTTTTTCACCACCTCCATCATTGGTGGATTCAGCCGTCGTTGAGGCTCCCTGGATGGTCCAGCACCTTCCTCGAGCAGGATGCGGTGCATGCATACGGATGGACTTATTCCACGCAAGTCCGCTATCGTCCACCCATTTTCTTTTTTGTTGTCTTTCAATACTCGTAACAATGATTCCTCTTGAAAAGTGTCTAACCGTGATGATACGATCATAGGCAAAGTCTCATTCTCTTCCAAAAAGACATATTTCAAATGTTCCGACAAGGACTTGAGTTCGAGATTCAGCGCTTGTATAGTGGATGGAATAACCTTTTGGTGCGACTCGGGAAGTTTAACAAAGTTAACAACATATCTACTAGGTTCTGGCTTGAGTACTTGAAAGGCCAAGATCATCTCACGCACCTCATTTTTCCAGCTTGGCTCTGTTATCGGGTGAAATGATAACCTAGAGTTTTCCCCCTTAGTGTGATAGTCATCTCGAGCTCGTCTCTATTGCGTACCTCTAAAAATTCCTGCGCTAAAGAGTCAAAACAATCAAGTGCATAGACAGAGTTATCACAATCAGGAAATTTCATAGCGTCAAAAATATTAAAGTGAATAATGTGACCGTCGAATTCTATCGTGAGAGTGCCTCGAGGAACATCAATTTTCGTCTGAGCAGTATTCAAGAAAGGTCGCCCTAACAAGATAGGTGGCGATTTTGAGGCGGTGTCATTCATACTCAGCACATAAAAATCAGCCGGAAAGAATAACTCATTAAATTTTACAAGAACATCATCGATGACACCATCAGGGTATACGGTGCTGCGGTCGGCGAGTTGGATTACTACCCCAGTCTTCTTCAAAGGGACCACGTTCAAGCAATCAAAAATAGCATGCGACTAACATTGATCGAAGCACCGAAATCTAACATGGCCCGCTCGACTCTGAGATTGCCGATTGTGCATGGAATAAAGAACACACCCGGATCATTTCTTTAATGCGGTAAATTCTTTTGAAACACAGTCAACACATTATCTTCTATTAGAACTTTTTCATCTCCCTTCGACTTTCTCTTGTGGGTTCAAAGATCCTTGAGGAATTTAGCATAACGAGGGATTTTCTTTATTGAATCGGTAAGGGGAATAGTGATTTCCAGCTTCTTGAAAACATATCGCACATGCTTCTCCGTGTCCTCCTTAACTTGGCGCTTAGTCCTTGATGGATTTTGGACATCATTTATAGGTTTAGGCAAACTATTATTAGCGTGTGTCTGCTCCGTTTCTCGCTTTTCTTTCTCATTTCCATCCCCCGATTCAAGTGCTGGATTCTCCGGGCCTTCAATTTTCTTACTATTCTCTAACGTAATTGCACTCACATTCTTTGGTTTTTCTTCGGGTTTAGAAGGCAATCGGCCACCTCCTCGTGCATCCAGCTGTTTTGCATGTAAATTTTGTTTTTTTCTCGTGTTTTTAATAAGGGTGTTATATTGTTTTTTTTAGTTTTTGAGTCAGTTAGCTAAAATTTTAGGTTATTTATCTTATTTTAGGATTTTTTGTGTTTCTTTGTTGATTTCTTGATAAAAAGCGGTTAAATGGTTTTAATTTAAGGTTTGGTGAAATTCTTGAGTTTTTATGTTCAAAATTCCTAATTTTATAGGTAAGGGCATTGAAGGCTAAAGTACTAGCCAAGGTAAGCCAAACCCCAAGCCGTACTTGACGCCAAAAGAGGCTAAAAAATGCCCAAACATTCTGGATTACTAGCCAACCCACGCCACAACTCGCCAAAGTAGGCGCCAGACCTCGGCGTTTGCCAAGATTCACGCCAAACTGCCGACACTGGGTGCGCTTCCGACACTGGGTTACCCAGTATTCGAGCAGCGCCTGGCAGCTCCCGCCAGCCCCGCACGCGCAGGCTCTAGGCCACGCCCACACCCAGCTGCCCAGCTGCCGACACTGGATGCGTTGACCGACACTGGGTTACCCAGTGTCCGAGCCATCTCGCCTAAAATTGAGCCAAAATGTACCAAAAGGGCTAGGCAAGGGTCTAGGAAGGTGCCTTCGGGTCAAAATTGGTCAAACTCGGTAATTTTAAGCTTTTTTTTTGGCTAATTTGGCCCATGTAAATAAATTAAACCTATTATAAATAGAACCTTACTCTCATTTTGTAAACACACCTCCTTCCAACCCAAACTTGGGTTCGGGATAATTTCTCTCTCTAGATTTATATTTCAAGCTTTGCCTTGGGTTTGTAAGCTCAAGAAGAATTCAAGTATTCCCTTGGATTTTATTTTGATGCAATTTAATTCAAGCTTGTTACTCTTTTCCTTCAATTCAAGTAAGCTTTCTTTTAATTTCATGCTTTGTTCTTCAATTTCATGCATGTTCTTCATATTATGCGTTTTTCTTTAGCTCTTTGATTTCTTGTTGGATCTTGTGAATCGTCCATGGAATCTAGATGAGTGACACGTCTAGATCATAGATCGAGTCCTTGATCTTTTTTATTTTTAGTATTTCATGTGCTTTATTTTTATTTTTATTTTCATGCTTAATCCGAGATCTAGGCTTTGTTGCTTGTTATTTTTTGTAAAGTTTTCAACTTTCACAAACTTTTATTGCCCTTTCCATTGGTGCTTTCAACTTTTGTTAGTTTGCATTATTTGAGTTTTTATGCATGGTTGTACCTCGTGCTTTCATGTTTGTACTTGATGAAATATTGCTTGTTCTTGCTTAGTTTTCATTATTGCTTGCATTTTCTATGAAGTCACACGACCGAGGCATCCTACCCACTTGCAATTTACACTCTTAGCTAATCATTTACATGTTTCATTAGCTTTGCTTGCTTTAATTGCTTTGTTTTCATTTTTCTTTTAATTTCCAAAGCTACAAACACATTGAATCTTACATTCGAATCGGTTTCCGATAATACCAAAACTACAAAAAAACTACACTTCACCAGCCGCCTTACGTGGTCCGCCATTTGGCTCACTTTATTTTCTAGATTTTTTTATACTGGACCGGTTGTCGTGCTAGTACTCGTCCATCTTTTGCTCAAGCTTCAAGGTGTTAGATGCCATGGCTTTCACCATCTCATCGAGCAATGGGGAAGAGTCGTCTTCTTGCGAGTGGTTATTATATTGTCTCAAAAATCTTTGTCCCCTTTGAAAATTCTGAGGTGGTCTGTGGTCTTGATCACCGAAGGAGTTCCCGGACTGATTCCAATAGCTAAAATTCGGATGGTCTTTCCAGCCTGGGTTGTAAGTAATGGAATATGGATCGTATCTTTCCTTTCCCATTACCAATCCCCACCACATTAGCATGGGCTTCAATCTCGGCGTGTAGTGTCGGGCAATCATCGGTGACATGATCTATTATTTGACCAAGCACGCTTGGTCGAACCTTAGGAGGTCCCCTTATAGACAATTTAGTGACCACGGATGTCAAATCATTTATTTTAGCCTGCAAGGAACCAATGCCTACCTCATTTATTGACTTAAACGAAGCATCACGACTTCTAAATTATTGGGGATTTTCCGTCATGTTCGATATCAACTCCTTTGTTGTCGTTGTGTCTTGTCCGTAAGTGTGCCTCCACTCGCTGCATCTATCATATTCCTATCTGTGAGACATAGACCCTCATAAAAGTATTGTATCAATAACTGCTTGCCTATTTGATGCTGAGAACAGCTAGTGATGAGTCTCTTTTATCGCTTCTAATACTCATGCAATGTCTCCCCCTGTGATTGTCTCGCTGCACAAATGTCCTTACGAAGGTTTGCCACTCGCGAAGCGGGAAAATATCTCTACAAGAATATCCTTTCTAACGCCCCCATGTGGTGATGAAGCCCGATGACAAGTAATAGAGCCAATCTTTGGCTAGGTCTTTCAATGAAAATGGAAACGCCCGTAGTTTAATTTGTTCATCAGTTACTCAGGCGGACTTCATGCTCGTGCATATGACATGGAATTCCTTCAAACGCTTGTGCAGATCTTCGCCACCTAATCCATGAATGACAGTAGATGGTGGATTAAACCTGATCTCAATTTGAATGTAGCATCATCCAAGGTTGGAAATGTGATGCAAAGTGGTTGTTGTGGGAGATCGGGATTAGCTAGCTCTTTCACTGTGCGTTCTCCGCCTCCTGCCATTGTTTCGTTCTCTCTAAACGAACGTGGATCTAGAATATCTTCTAGCTCTTCGCTGTCACTTGAAGACTCATTGGATTCGTAATTCGGTAGTACTTATTCCGTAACCAATGCCTCTTTTTCTCGTCTAGATTTATTTCTAAGCTAGCGATCTCTCTCGGTGATCTCCAGATAGTATTGGAAATCTTTCTTTCCAGACTATGTCAAGTTCATTCACCTGAATAATATCAAACAAGAATTCTCAACTTGTTTCTAACTAAATATAATAAATAAGTAAAAACCACATATTAATACGCGTCACTCCCCGACAACGGTGCCAAAATTTGAACGCGCGTCGTTACGCAATAAATTTAATATTTTTATTTTTCCTCAACTTTCCTCCACTAGTTAGTAGAATCGGTAAGTACGGGCTGATCCCACGAGGAGTGTGGATTAATTTATGATTATTCATATTCAAATGAAATAATAAAAAGGGGTAGAAGATGATGAACTAGCTAATAAGAACTAATTAATCAAATAAAGAATTAAGAATTAAAGTAAACAAATTCAAACAAATGAAACACGCGAGAGAATTAATATGAAATTAATAATAATGAGAAAATTCTAGTCCAAGTTCAATTTCCACCCTCGATCGATTCATCTAACCAATTGTAATATTGTAATTCACTCTTCACATGAAACTACTAGCCCTAAATAGCAACAAGATCTGCTACTCGAATTTACCCTTACCGAATACTTAATCAAGACAAGCTCTTTGATCAAACCTAATTAATGAACAACCTAGAATAAGCTCTCTAGATTTAATACAATAAAAGCATTAGACGCTAGGCAAATATGATAATCTAAGCAATAAACTCATAAGCTCGGTTTATTTAACTTATGTTGTGTTACCCCTAATAGTGCGCGGCCATTAGTTGCTACAAGCGAAATAGAAACGACAACAATTATGGATTGAAGCACTATTTCTAGCAATTGACATCTAACCGTAATCTAGGTGATCAATCTAAATTAGAAATTAAACAATCATATCACGAAAATAGAATAACACAAACAATCTCATGCGAAGAACGAAATGAATATTACAGGAATTAATTAGAACATAATCAATCGATGGGTTTCAATGTCACAAGGACCGAAATTAATTGAATTACTCACACATGTTGTTCATGAAAATATAAAACCAAGATAGATAAGAAGAAATTATTTCTTAATAAGAAAGATAAAGAAGGAAGAAAAACGTGTTGCTGCTTTGATCCTTGAATATTCCTTCAATTCGTTGGAATTAATTGGTGGAAAAGGTCTTCTTTTTTTGCCTTGGAGACCTAGGAATGTCAAATACTGAGTTTAGGTGATGTATGGAAGGATATATATAAGTTTCCAAATATCAGAATAAGAGAATCCTTCCAAAAATAGGATTTCTGCATCGGCGTCGGTGGGCCGTAGATTGATGGGCGGATTGACGCCAATTGCAGAGAGTTTGTCGACCAAGTGTGTCGATCGACGGGGCATCAACCAGAACAATAGAGAGTTCGTTGATGGGTCATCGACTAGGTCGTCGATCGACGCCGAACAGCTCAAGGGCGTCGACGCTAGCGTCGATCGACGGGTTCTTCTCACGCTACTTTTTTGCCGATTCACTCGTTCTCGTCTCTTGTAACTGTTTGCAAGCTTCATCTTTTAAGTCCTGAGCTTCCTCAGCTACTTAGTGAAGAATTCTATCGATGCCGAATATGAATTTGATAGAAGAAATCAATAAGCAATTAGAAAAAAAAATAGGAATAGACACGATTTACCCAGGTTCACCTCAATTTGAGTCTACGTCCTGCAAAACGAATTTAATATATTATTATGTCTTATTCTTCACACACACAACTCGTTACAATGATATCACTATAAATAGGCTACCATACGAGTACATAATATTGGGCCTAAACCTAGCCCATTCCCCGCCCACTGATCGGGCAGTGGGACCCCCGACTTGGGGGCGCTGCCCCAAAACCGGTTCATACCTCGATTCCCCTAAGCTCACGTGGCCATCCCCAATGTGAGAAACAAGGTTCCTCGAGATATCTACCAACTCCAACAATCTCCCACTTGGTGGATATATCGAGCAAATGAGAGCCTTCCCGATGTCATCCATCGTCAAACCAATTGCGACAGATCACCATTCAAACTTCGTACTTGAGACCTGGTTAAGAAACTTAGTAAGAAAGTCTGAACTATTCTTCACCGTGTCAACCTTTGTGATATGGCAATACAGAAGTCAGACTCAAATTGGGTTAGACCTGGTTAAGAAATAATAGAAACATCTCGGTTTCAAGGATGGTCTGCTTAGGCCTCTTGGGGAAAATAGGACATCAATAAAGGATGGTCACAGCTCGGGATTTCTCATGACCTGACAATTTTAAAGAGAGATCACTACAGCCCGGGGATCATACTGAGCTGACGAAAGTGCTCTGCCAGAAGACCCTGGGGCTAGAGTCGGACCTGATGCTGATACCGAGGCAATATAGACCTGGAACAGGGAAGACCTGACTAGGGTGCAGTCCGATATTGATATTAAGAGGAAGACCTGGAACAGAAAAGACCTATTTTCCATGTTCCCAATAAAGGAACAAGTGGGACCACTTGTCAGAATTGGTTACGTAACGGCCCGTGATTCGCGGCATGTGCTCCTGAGATCCCGTCTGGGGTCCCCACTAGGAGAAACTATAAATATCTCAGCCCCAAGGCTGAGAGAGGTATGTCATTCTTTGTGCATTCCTTCTTTGCTTGTTAATAGAAACCTCATACGCTTTACTGACTTAAGCATCGGAGAGGTTTCCACCGGAAAACAACCGGTGGTCCTTTCTAACGTGTTTCTATGTGCAGATGAAAAGGGTGTTCAAGGTTCCAGGCGTTATTCTTGACGTTGGTCATATTTTGGGTTGAAACAATTGGCGCCGTCTGTGGGAAAGCGATCAAGCTAAGACGTGAGGGTTTCTTTTTGTTCTATGGCTTCAGATGATTTACAAAGAAACTTGGTGGGAGAGCTCGGCGGAACTCCCAGCTCTGCCGCGCCGTGGGGTATGCCTCGGTCAGCAGAAAAGTCCACGGTGAGGCCCGAAGGAGTAGAGCCGTCAGTGGCAATGGGATCAGGCACCGCACCGCCCCCCTCTGGCGGATCAACGTCTTCCGTCGGTGGATTGTTCAATGAATCGCTCCTTACGCAGCTGTTGGAGCTCATAGGCAAAGCTGTGGAGGCAGCAGTTGAAAAGAAGTTCGCGAAAATGATACCGCCGATGTCTAACGCACCGCCGACAAGAACTGCTCCGGTAACAGAGACGGAGCCGTTACGCGGTCAGCGTGCTGATCGGACTCCCCTACAGGACAGAGAGGAGCATTTCTCTACTTCGGATAGAGAGACCTCAAGCCAGACTAATTCAGGTCTGGCTGAGCAGATGCATAGCCTGCAGAAGGAGGTGCGGGAGTTCAAAAAGAAACTGACGAATACTGGCGCAGTGCCAGCACGACGGGGTACTCCATTCACGGAGGAGGTCATGCGTGATGATGTGCCGACCTCATATCGTTCTCTAGGCTTCGAGTATAGTGGGACCACGGATCCGTGGGACCATCTCAGCCGCTTTGAGATCGTGGCAGCTCTGCATAAGTTCTCAGATGCTGTTATGTGCCGGGTCTTTCCGATGACCTTCATAAAATCAGCACAGCTTTGGTTCTGCCAATTGTCGCCTCGATCAATTAGCAATTTTGATGAATTCAGCTTGGCCTTCCTGCACCAGTTCACAAGTTGCAGGAAATATCAGAAGATGCCACTAGAGCTATTCAGCCTTAAGCAGAAAGAGGGTGAGAGTCTGCGTGCCTATGTCAATTGTTTTACCACTGCAAAACTTGAAGTTCCGTCCGCATCGGAAGAGCTATTGGTGAACGCCCTGGCACAAGGCCTTAGGAGGGGTGAGTTCTTCTAATCGCTGGTTGTCAAACCAGCTCTGAAATTTGGAGAGCTCTTGGAAAGAGCTGAGAAATATATACACTTGGAAGAGGCCTTGAAAATTAAGGACGAAGGGGAAAAGAAGCGGGAAAGGTATGATAGGGAAGACAGGGCAGCCGTGAAGAAGCCCAGACCAGATCTGTCTGGAGGGAGACCTCGCTTTGACATGTATACCCCTCTGGCAACTCCGCAAGGTGAAATTTTACAGGCGATAGAGAGACACCCAGAGCTGAAATGGCCCAAGACCTACTCGCAGAAGCCTAGGAAGGAAAATTCTGACCGTTTCTGTCACTTTCATAATGACTATGGGCACGATACCAATCAATGCACTCATTTGAAAGACGATCTGGAGAGAATGGTTCAGGCAGGGCACCTGAAAGAGTATGTTCGCATGAGGAGAGAGGAAGCCAGACCCGGTAATAGGGGCTATGACCGGTCTCAACAGGATAAGAGAGACCAGGATAGGGGTCGTTCCGAAGGAAAACGAACTAATCAGGCCCAGGTCATCCATGGAGAAATCCAGATGATTACTGGTGGAGAGTTAGAAGAACATTCTAAGCGGACGCAGCATAGCTACGTTAGAGCTGCAAGGGATTTAGTTCGGAAATCGCGTGAAATGGGACAAATGGCCTCCACCCCGAATATTTGTTTTGGGTCAGAAGATGGTGATGGCATTCTGGCCCCTCACATGGACGCCTTAGTTATAACGGCTACCATTGCAAATTATAACGTGTGGAGAATTTTTGTGGACACAGGAAGTTCTGCTGACATTCTATTTTACGATTGTTTTCAAAAGTTGAAGCTGGATATCGAGTTGGAAGAAGTGACCACCTCTCTGGTCGGGTTTGCAGGAGGAGCCTTAAAGCCTTTGGGAGCGGTCAGGCTCCTCGTAACATTGGGCGAAGAGCCATACAGAGTGGCTAGAATGGTACGTTTTCTAGTAGTGGATGCGCCATCCTCTTACAATGTTATGCTTGGCCGACCATACCTGAGCCAATTCCTGGCCGTGATATCAGTTTTTCATATGAAAATGAAATTTTTGGCGTCGAACGAAACAGGCGAGGTAAGGGGTGATCAGTATGCGTCACGGCAGACTTATGTTGAGTGTGTTAGAAGAAATAGTTAAGAGGAAAGACAGAGCAAGAGGGCTCGGGTGGAGCAACCAAGGACAGACCTGACCCGAAGGGAGGAAGGGCTGATGCCAGTGGAGGTGGTCCCGGGGGACGAAAGCCGAGTCCTTCGCGTAGGCACGACTCTCAGCCCGGAGGTCTTGACAGACCTGGTTTCTTTGTTAAGAGAAAGCGCGGATGTTTTTGCTTGGTCCCCCCAAGACCTGGTAGGGATCGACCTAGAGGTCACCGAACATCGCCTTAATATCAGTCTGGGGGTGAAATCGGTCAAGCAGAAGAAGCGCAATTTTGGTCCAGAAAAGGAGGTCATCATAGAGGCAGAAGTAGATAAGCTCTTGAAGGCTGGGCATATCCAGGAGATACAATTTCCGGAATGGCTTTCCAACGCAGTGCTTGTCCCAAAGACAGATGATTGGCGGATGTGTATAGATTTCCGTGATATCAATCGCGCCTGTCCGAAAGACCACTACCCCTTGCCAAGGATTGACCAGCTCGTCGATTCCACCTCTGGCTGTGAGATCGTGAGCATGATGGATGCCTCGCAAGGGTATCACCAGATCAGGTTAGCAAAATAGGATTGGAAGCGTGTCAGCTTTATAACCCTGAAAGGGACGTATTGCTATGTGGTTATGCCTTTTGGGCTTAAGAACGCGGGTGCTACATATCAGCGATTGGTAGATAAAATGTTCAAGAGCCAGCTCGGCCAAAATATGGAGGTTTATGTGGACGATATGCTAGTCAAGAGCATGAAATCAACGTCGCATGAGGATGACCTGAGGGAGACATTTGATACTCTAAGAAAGTATAGGATGAAGCTTAACCCTAAGAAATGTATGTTTGGGGTCAGAGCTGGAAAATACCTGGGCTACATGGTCACAGAAAAGGGTATCGAGGCTAATCCCGAGAAGATAAGGGCCATTATGGATATGCAAGTGCCCAAAATTTTTAGAGAAATGCAATGCTTAGCGGGACGGATCAAAGCCTTGACTCGGTTCGTCTCACATTCAGCAGAGAAGAGCTTACCATTTTTCCAGGCCTTGCGCAAGAAAGCAAGGTTTCAGTGGAGCGATGAGTGTGAGGAAGCCTTTAGATTATTAAAAGAGCACCTGGCCAACATGACTTTGCTTACAAAGCCTGTTCAGGGGGAGCCCTTAATCCTATATCTATCTGTGGGGCAGCATGCAGTAAGCTCTGTTTTGCTTCGGGAAGAGGGAAAAGTGCAGCGGCCGGTCTATTACTGGAGTAAGGTCTTGCACGATGCCGAGGAGAGATATGTTGAAGTAGAAAGGGCAATGTTAGCTTTGGTCGGAACTGCTCGCAAGCTGCGGCCGTACTTCCTCTCTCATAGCACAGTTGTACGAACCAACCTGCCACTAGGAGCTATAACGGACAAGCCAGAGGCGTCAGGAAGGTTGGTCACGTGGATAATAGAGCTTAGTGAATTTGACGTTACATTCGAGGCCAGAACATCAATCAAAGCCCAGGCATTGGCCGACTTCATGCAAGAGATGGCTTACCTCCCGGATGAGCAGAAAGAGTGGACAATCTTCACGGATGGCTATGTCGGTAACCAGGGCTGTGGAGCTGGTATCGTCTTGATAGACCCGGCAGGAACGTCTACTGAGTTTGCTGTACGTTTAAATTATGTATTATCTAATAATGCAGCTGAGTACTAGGCCCTCTTAAGAGGAGTGCAGATGGCAAAAGATCTGGGTGCAGAGCAAGTAAATGCTAAGGTAGACTCCTAGCTCGTCTGCAAACAAATTAGCGGCGAATTCACTAGTGCAGAAACTGCATATCCAGAAGGGTAATTCTGCCTATCCAGAACGCCTTCCTGTACCTTCTGTAGTGACATAGTTTTGGATTGGCAGACTTTCCAGAACGCCTTTTTCTACCCTTCTGGATTGACAGACTTTCTAGAAAGGTAAAAAAAAAAACTGTTCTAGAAAATAATTTTTCTGTTCTAGAATGGTACCATCCCATGTTCATCCGCCACATTCCAGAATAGTTTTTTCAAATACCATTCTGGAAAGTCACACTTTCCAGAACGGTATTTTGAAATACTGTTCTGGAAATCGCGACTTTTCAGAACGCTATTTCAAAATACCGTTCTAGAAAGAGACTTTTCAGAATGGTATTTTGAAATACCGTTTTGAAAAGTCGCGATTTCCAGAATGGTATTTTGAAATACTGTTCTGGAAAGTATAACTTACCAGAACTGTATTTGAAAATACCGTTCTAAAAGTGCGAATTCCAGAACTGTATTTTTAGTTACCGTTCTGGTAAGTTATACTTTCCAGATCGGTTTTTTGAAAATATCGTTCTGGAAAGTCCATTTACTAGAACGGTTTTACAAAAGTTACCTTCTAGAAAGTTTAAAAAATTTAAAAAAAAAATGAAATGAAAGCAGGAATATACCAAAATCAATAATAATAAATACTGTGATTATATTAATTATATCATCAAATTTCAATAGAATCTAAGACACGACAAACTAAAACTAATATTAATACAATAATATTCTCTATTCAACTATATGAAATCACAAAAAAAAAAAAGATAAAGTCTTCATGAAARCTTAAGATCTCTAGATTCACCATCAACTATTGGCTCACCTTCTTGATAAAATACCACTCCCTGCATAATGAAAACTTAAGATTATGTTTAAACCATATCAAGGCTTGATTCAATAGAAATACATAAGTAACATTCACAAGATTTAATTTAGGCTATAAAAAAAACCAATGAATTTGATTAGCATATAAGTACTAATACGACAAAGGAGCACAAGTAAAAATAAAAGGCAAGTTACAAAAAACATACCTGATGCATGTAACCTCGGAAATTCTCATTTTATCTTCTGACTCTGTGCACAAAGCGTTTTGGAGCTATTACACCTGTTTTCTTTTTCTGTGAACTTATCTGCATAAAAAAAATTAAAAAACATATTTTGTAAAATCATGAAAGAATAACATGTCCTAAATGTACTTGAGAACTTCAACATCATATCTTAGTATACTTGTCCAAGTGCACTAGCAACACCTACCATGCAAGAAATTAGTGCTCATATATTAAGCTAACAAAGCCTAACAAATAAGTAAAGTTGGCGAAAGAACTATGATAATTACAATCTCTAATGCGAAAAAGGAGCATAAAGACACACCAAATAAGAAATACCGTTGCTACTAAACATACTTACTACCTGTGAGAAACTGATCACGAAATGGGACACAAAAATATAGGTCCTGAAAAACAAAACCCAAGTCCAATCAGAGGTCGAAAATGTCACAGAAACTCAATATATATATATACACAATATACTCGATATATATATATATATATATATCCCCGCCAAAATCTAGTAGAGTCACTGTAAAAATGATTTGTTACTCTCTTCCTAACGTTATCCAGCCAACGAATAGCGTCTCTTTCTTTTCAGCGCACTCCATTTCTTCATCAAAGCTTCGTAAGCTTCTTCCCATAATTCCTTCTTTAGTTTTTTCAGTTTCTGGTCCTCTTTATTCAGGATTGTCTACACCAGAAAATTGAAATTATTCAATACTATGCTTAAAAAGGTCATTTGAAAAAAATATACAGATTGGCTTGATGATGAAAATCACTGATTTTTTTTCCCTCTCAAAACCTCAGAGGCTGTTTTTGTAATTAAACCCTTAAGAAGAGATCAGTTCCCATTTGCATGTAATTTAATCATTTGCTTGTATAGGGCATGCTTATAATCCAATTTAAGAAGCTAATTGACCTAAACATACTTGAGGCACTTCTTATTTTACTAAGTTACTACCAAGAAAATAGATCAAACATTTAGTAGCTCCATTATTCTCTAAGATTACGAGACACTAGCTTTTAACATCCGATAATGCAAAAAATGTAAATTTCACAGTAGCTCCATATTTGAATATTTTAAATATTATAAATTCCACTCTGCATCAGAAAAACTCACCCATAGACACATGCATAGGCAAACAAAAATCAACATATTGTATTACTCAAATTATTTCACGGTGAAAAGCACCCAAGAGTTGTAAATCTCACAGTAGCTCCATCTTAGAATATTCTAAACACGATAAATTCTAATCTGCATCAGAAAAACTCACACATAAACACATACATAGTCACACACAAGCAACAAATAATATTACACAAGTTATTTGTCATATAGTGAAAAATAATCAAATATGAAACGTAAACTGTTGACATGTACATCGATTAGTTCCTCGCGAGCTTCCTGAAATTTATCATTGTATCTGCATTCTTTCACGATAAGGTTTTAATCCAGTGCGTCGAGATATTTGAGTTCTTCTTCCTTGTCTTTTATTTCTTGGTCAATGGCACGCAGCTTCTCTGGCACCGAGTCATCTTCATCATCTCCCATGTGCTTTACGACTTGCCGTTTACTCGTGAGATGTTTTATCTCCAGCTCCAACACTTGCTTTGCATCGAGCTTCTTTTCTAACTCCACAGTCCTTCTCTGTAGGCTTTCTTTCTCTCTGGCAGAAAATTAAACTTTATTATCCCTAATATCTTAAAAGTTGAGTATTTATTCAATTAACTGAAAACAAACAAAACAGCACCCTATGATCTTCTGCTAATTCCAAAACCTTTTCGTCCACTCGACGTTGTTCTTCTATTTCCTTCTCATTCTGCATAGCAAGAACTTATCAACTTTTGCCACAATAATATATGACAACATAAAAAAAAAAAATATTTTTTATTTTTGGGTAGGAATAAAAATTGGCTTTCCGAATCCCATTTTAATTCTTCTCGTGCTATGAATGACTGGTAGAAATGTCAGTTAAATTAAAGTATCAATTTACCTGCAGCTGCTCATTTCTAAGCTTTACAAGCTTTATTATCTCGTTTTCGTTCTGAGCTTCTCGTTCCTTCAGTTCCTCCTCTTGCTGATTGAGCTTATTTCGCTTCACTTCCAGCTCCGATTTCATCTTATCAAGCTCCTGTAATATCTGCTCGAGGTGACTGTGTGCATTCTTCTGCAACTTTTTCTCTCTAGCAAGTCATTGTTTGCAAAAGAAAGATCAATATGAGATTATTGAAAATAAAAATTACAAATTACAGAAAATAAATCTGAACAATAGTTTCTGTTATAGCCTAATATACTTTATCATCAGTTTCCCATCTACTCTCGCATTTTAAGTTGTTTGGGAAATATTAAAATGTTATGATGCAACTAGATTAGTTCAGATGAATCTTCAAATTTTCAATTATAAACGTGTAGTCTCTATTCTATAGCCAATTACATTTCAAAGTCTTTTCAGAGGAGAACCAAAACATGCTCATGCCAAAACGTATCACATAGAGTCATTAATATAATCAGCAAAATCTCGAACAAAAATAGTTAATGCCAGCAGAATTACGAAAACCTATATATACCTTCGTTAAAAGATATGACCATTTCGTCCTTCTCAGTGATCAACGTGTAGAACGATATCGAAGTCTCCTTGTACTTAATCTCCATCTCTTTAAGCCACATATTCTGAACTCAGTCATCTTGCTTGAATCGAGTTCACTGATCTTCTCGACTGATCTCTTGAGATCATCGGCCGCAGTCCCGAGAACCTCTTCGTAGACGTTTAGCGCGTCCTTGGTGCTTTCATCCTTGGCCGCCTCCTTCAAGAGGGCAGAGTCCTTGACGACGCCTGTGATGTCATCGATGGCGGCCTTGAAGGCCACCTCGACGATGCCTGCGATCTATTAACATAGTTGATATGTAAAAAAATAATTGAATTATCATATGTGAATATATTATATTGTCCCTAGGTCACAAAAAACAGAATCTACACATACATTACCAGACTCAACTGATCGGGAGAAATTGATTTACCTTCTTTTACTTAAGGAGTGAAAATAGACGAATTTATCGAATCAAGTTTTATTTTAAAAAATATGTTTTCATRTCCGTAGGGCYAAKAGATACAGATTTGAAGCACCCATATTTCCTGTCAATAACAATGCTGTCAAAAACACTATATAGTGGATAGGCATTTCAATCTGCTAAAAGGAAYYDMTTTCAGCATAATTAAATTTGTTGAGCACTAACAATAACATTAACCTCTACACTTGAAAATAGCAGCTAAGCATACTATTCAGCATATTTGTCTTTACACTTGAATGCAATTAAATGTTTAAAAAGTCAATACCAATAAGAATCCTCGATCAAATCCCTTTTGAATTGTACAGATTCAGGCCAAGACATGTATACCATGGGTATTTAATTTGTAAAGTCCAATCACTGAAATATGAAATGTTTAACCATCAAACCATACAATTACCCTTTGATGATGCTGAAGTTTACAGTATAGATGTTCCAAAGCACAAATCAATTACAGTTCGGAGTCAAGCTCGAACCATTTTCATTACCTTTGAACACTGGATCTTCCATTTTCTCCTGCAAATTCCAAAAAGAATATGTTTTAACAAAAAATAAAAACACATTTTCTCAAACATTTTTGTACATAAGATGCAGATATAAAACCATAGAGTAAGCCCTATAAGAATAGAAAAAGAAGGATACTCTTTTAAAAAAAAGGGAAGATAAAGGTTAAAAAGTATTTGATGAACCAATAAATCATTTTGTGCGACTATCATCTATGAATTTAGATTGTTCAAAATGATAATTTTCTGTGAGCAGTTAAGGACACTTGAAAGGCAGATATTGATGCCAAGGGAGTGTGTGAACCACAACAGAAATTATATATAGAACAAAGAGCATTTTTGAAAAATGGAACGAGGTGTTGGAAATACTTTCGATAAAGTAAAGAAGGCAGAAAACAAGTTGTTATTTTGAAACAAAGCCTTCAAAAAAAATAAAAATAGAACAATAGTTAACTGAAAGAAAGAGAGTAAGGCAAGAGAGAAAGAGAGAGATAAATAACTTTACCTTCCAACGAACAAATAGCTAACTGATGAATCTTGGTTTGCAATTTTCAGAGTGGCGTGCACATCGGCAGTGCCTTTAGGAGCCCCCGATATTCCAACCCAAGCAGTGACTGTGTAAGTGGGGCCAGCGGAAACTCGGTCGGTGATATCTTGCTCAAGGCTTTGCCAACTTTCTTTCCGGTTAGTAATAAAGGCAAAGCGGCCGCTTAATTTAGCCGATAGGCCTTCGGGATAACCCGACTCCGAGGATACCACAAGGCTGTCGCAGTAATCAGGATGCCACGAATGAAGTCCTCCAGAAAAATCATGGTTAAGGATTACATTAGTAGAAGGTGTGCTAATGGAATCCGTTGACTGCTCTTTTGACTTCTACCAGAAATGTCAAATTCATTTATGGAACTAAGTTGCCAAAAATTCTCTTCCAATGGACTTCAAACCACATTTTCACATAGACTAACAGCTCAGCGCATGATTACAAATAATGATACTAAAAAATTATTTCTCATTTAAATACAGTTAAAATTTAAAGCTTAGCGGCTTGCTAAATAAATTTCAGCTGCCTCTGACAATTCATGATAGCCCATTCACCATAACTGATAAAGTCAAATCTCCCAGTCATCAGAAAGAAGCACATCAGGTCGATGATCACAAACGAAATCTTCCCAAAACAAACTTTCTGGTATGCAATCTCATTGGCAAACACAAAGATAATTAAAAATTTATGCTCAACAATAACCCTGGAATCATCATTTTCTCAATTTTGAAATTAAATCAAACAATTATTTGATATGAAACTCTGGCATCAATCATCGAATTCCCAGGAAACAACAAAAGCAAGGGAAAAGTACATTGAAAAACAAAGAGAAATAAGATAACAAAAGAGAAAGAAAAGATATTCCAGTCAATATTAAAAAACTAACGAAGTTTCATGCATGTGTCAGCCAATGGAACTATTGGACACACATAATAACAAATATACAAAACAATCCGATAATCGAATCAAAATGAAGCTACCTGAAAACATCAGACCAAAACTCAAAAAGGACCTAAATAAATTTATTTAAAAAAAAAAAGAAAAACTATATTACCTCGAACTGAAAGTTAGCATCAACATTGCTGCTAGATGTCTTATCCATAATGTCTCGTGATACCTAAACCCCAGTGCATCGAACAAAATCCTAAATGGGTAGTAATTATTTTGCACAAAAAAGGGAATAAAAAATTTTCACTCATCCAGGAAAAAGAATTACAAAACCCAATGGTTGTTACAAAACCCAATGGTTGAATGCCAAAATAATGAACCATAAGAGTAAATTATCATGTAAATACCTACAAAGGAGTTTCTTCACCGGTATCTTCTGATATACTAGCCATCAACAATCCCCATTCCATGTTGATTCCCACACCGGTTACCTAAAAAAATTGCACATTAAATCACACCAGAAAAGAAAAGAAAAAAAAACTGCAGGTGAAAAACTAGTTCGACTTACCTCTGAAACTGCTCTATGTCAACAAACTTCTACGAGAGCTGCAATCAAGGAAGGAGATTAAATAAGAATCACAGTAGCATCGCTAACCAGAGTAGTATTAAAATAAGAAATAATTTCTATTCAAATGATATTTACATAAATTTATCCTATATTCCTATACTTTCATAAATCCAGGATTATGTTTACACATAAATGAAACATACAACAGAGATGCATATGTGCCTGCATACGCAAAAATAGCAGATGCATAAAAAAGCCTTGAACTAAGATCAAATCACTTAATATAATGGTTTAAACTAAGTCAATGATCTTTAACCAGAAAACAAAGACCAAGAACACCTAAAACATTATCCCATATCAAAAAATGAGAACCCTTTTCATCATAAGGAAAAGGTTAATTACTCAAAAAGATATTTCTTCGTTTTCTTTTTTCTTCATCTCACTTTTTTCCTTATAAATCTAAAAATAAATTAACTTTATTGGAGCTCAATCTGTATATTTCCAGAAAAAACAAATAGGCAACAGAGGAACAAGAATCAAATATAAGGAAAAAACACCTTTAAGTTTAACCTCACGTGTCAAAAAAACACTTGTAACTTAAAATCATTAAAAACTACATAATATAGCAAAAATAACAAGAATCAAAAGATAAATAACAGGAGAATATTTTCAAGTGGTTAAATTTCACAAGGGCTCGATAAACAAAAAAAATAAAAATAAAAAAGAGAAAACACACACACACAAACAGGGCAGAATATGAAAATTTCCAAAACACATCAATAATTTTCATTTCCAAACCTATGTAATTCATCAAGAAAATCAACCACYTTTCACAAAAGAAGCTACTGCAAATTAGAAATTTGGGGGCTAGGGTTTAGAAGCAAATRAACAAGACAAAACCAAGAAAAACAAGAAATAAACTAAGAGGGATTAAATCAGGAAATCGAAACACAATAAATTTGGGGGCTAGGGTTTCGAAATTGATGTAATTAGGGGAGTAAATACCTTGCAATTTAGGATTTCAGACCGGCACTAGGAGTGAGACTAGAGGGCGGCGGAGTGCACGGGTGGAGAGACGGAGGCGGAGGGCTGAGACGGCGGTTTTCCCCTTCTTCTTCTTCTTCAGCCTCGCGACTCGCGAGCTTTTTTCTCAGGACCAGAGCACTGTTTGCTTAAAACTGTCTTCCTCAGGTGTGATCCGGCGGCCAGAGCGAGCTGGGGCGCGTCCGGAGCGAGCTGGGGCGACGGCTGGAGCAAGCTGGGAGCGACGAAAAATTTAGAAAAGAAGGAAATGTATGGATGAAAATGTTTGGTTGAAAATGTATGGATGAAAAATGTGTGGAAATTATTTAATTAGTAAATGGAAAATGAAAACTAATATTTTAATATATAATTAGTAAATGGAAAACGAGAACAGTAAATACCGTTCTGAATCGGCGAAACTTTCTAGAACGGTTTTCACAAAGCCGTTCTGGATTGATGTACATTGCAGGACGGTATTAAAATAATGTTCTAGAATGTACACATTCCAGAACGGTTTTAAAAACACCGTTCTGGAAAGTAAAAATATGGGCGGCAAGAAAATTTCATTTACGCGTATAAGACTCTCAAAAACGGTTTTCTAAAAAACCGTTCTGGATTGATGTACATTCCAGAACGGTTTTAAAATACCTTTCTGGAATTTCCACATTCCAGAACGTTGTTTGAATACCGTTCTGGATTGACTCATAATACAGAACGATTTTTCTATTACCATTCCAGAACGGTTTTAAAAATACCATTTTGGAAAGTAAAAATATGGGGGGCAAGAAAATTTCATTTACGCGTATAAGACTTTCAAAAATTGTTTTCTAAAAAACCGTTCTGGATTGATGTACATTCCAGAACGGTTTTAAAATAACATTCTGGAATTTTCACATTCCAGAACATTTTTTGAATACCGTTCTGGATCGACTCATAATCCAGAACGGTTTTTCTATTACCATTCTGGAATGTCTACTTTCCAGAACGGTATTTTAAAACCGTTCTGGATTATCATCTATCCAGAACGGTAATTTTAAATACCGTTCTAGAATGTTTAATCCAGAACAGTATTTTAAATACCCTTCTGGATACACCAGGATGTCCTGTTCTAGAATGCAGTTTTTGCACTAGTGATTTGAGACCAGGGAGGAAAGCATTCAGAGATATTTGACTAAGTTCAGAAAACTTGCTAGGGATATGAAATGCTTGATGGTCCACCAAATCCTTAGAGAAGAAAACGAAAGAGCTGATTACCTAGCAAAGATAGCTAGCTCGGCTGTAGATTGTCGGGAAAGGACAATAACACTGCTGAGAGGGGATGCGGAATTTGATACAGAACAGATCTGTTCGGTAAGTGAAAAGGACGATTGGCAGTATCATATCATTGATTACTTAGAAAAAGGAGAGCTGCCGAAAGATAAGAGAGAAAGAGCTAGAGCGAAAATCAGATCTGCCCGTTTTTGCCTGGTTAAAGGGACTCTATTTTGGCGTGGGTTTGGAAGACCCTTATTACGATGTCTGAGTTTGGAGGAAGGCACCCGCGTCCTTAGAGAAATTCATGAAGGCTGTTGTGGTAATCATATGGGGGCAAGGGCCCTGGATAGCAAAATATTAAGAGCTGGCTACTTTTGGCCATCGCTAAGGTGAGAAGCCTAACTTTTCGTAAAAAAGTGCGAAAAATGCCAAAAGATGTCCCCTTTGATTCACCAACCAGCGGAAGAACTGATGACAATGAGCTCCCCTTGTCCTTTTGCGAAATGGGGGATAGACCTGGTTGGTCCATTCCCAATGGCCCCAGCTCAAAAAAGGTTCCTAATGTAGCCATAGACTATTTTAGCAAGTGGGTCGAGGTGGAGGCTCTGGCGAAAATAACATAAGAGGTTGTGATGGATTTCATCTGGAAGAATATTGTCTGTCGTTTTGGTGTGCCAAGGATGACGATATCAGACTATGGTACCCAGTTCATGGGGGCCAAAATAAAAGCTTGGTGTGCCAAGATGAAAATTCAACAGCATTTCACATCCGTTTATCACCCACAAGCAAATGGCCAGGTCGAGGTGACTAATCGCATTCTCGTCCTAGGGCTCAAATCACAGTTGGAGAGATCTGGAGGAAAATGGGTAGAAGAGCTGAATGCAACACTTTGGGCGTATTGCACAAACCCTAAGGAAAGTACTAGCGAAACCCCATTTAGCCAAGTATAGGGCATGGACGCCGTTGTTCCTGCAGATCAGCTTGGAAACTCATCGAGTGCAGAGCTGTGAATAAACCCAGAATGACGCACTGATCCAGGATGTTCTGGACTTGATCGAGGAGAAAAGGATCGAGCTACTGTCAGAATGGCGCATATCAAAGGAAGAATAAAAGCGACATACGACAAGTCCGTGGTAAAAAGGCAGTTCCAGGTGGGAGACCTGGTCTTGAGAAGATCTGATTTGGGAAAGACGAAAGGAAAACTTGATGCTGCGTGGCAAGGACCGCTCCGGGTCACCCAAATCTTAGCAGGAGGCGCTTATAAGTTGGAAGAGCTCGATGGGACCGAGATCCCCCGTGTTTGGAATATTGCTAATTTACGAAAATTTTAAGCATAAATTGTAATTTCTTAATAATCATTTGCCTCATTGAATAAAATTGCAGGTTTATTCTCGTTCACCAGTTTAAGTACGCGTTCATAATAAAGCCAGGATTGGCTAAGGGAGGCTGCCCATGATTTTGCCTCACCTGATTGCCAGTTTAAGCCAGGATTGGCTAAGGGCGTCTGCCCATGATTTTCCATGACCTGATTGTCAGTTTAAGCCAGGATTTTCTAAGGGCGGCTGCCCATGATTTTGCCTGACCTGATTGTCAGTTTYAYCDAGGATTGYCTAAGGGCGGCTGCCCATGATTTTGCCTGACCTGATTGTCAGTTTAAGCCAGGATTGGCTAAGGGCGGCTGCCCATAATTTTGCCTGACCCGATGGTCAGTTTATGCTAGGATTGGCTAAGGGCGGATGCCCTCGATTTTGCCTGACCTGATTGTCAGTTTAAGCCAGGATTGGTTAAGGGCGGATGCCCTCGATTTTGCCTGACTTGATTGTCAGTTTAAGCCAGGACTGGCTAAGGGTGGATGCCCTCGACTTCCTGACCTGATTGTCAGTTTAAGACAGGAACGGCCAAGGGCGGGTGCCCCAAATTACTGAGCTTATTGTCAGTATGAGCTCCAATTACTTAAGGACGGACGTCCCTTGAATCTAAGCTGATTGGAGCAATATGCCAGACTTGGCGGTAAGTTAAGCCTGGCAAAAGCTGGGAAAAACCCTAATTTGATTAAAATATTTAATGAGCAATGAGAAAATCAAAAACATGCTCAAAGAAAAAGATACAACGTTTTGATAAAATTACTCAATCTTGACGCATAAGCTTGCAAAAAAGTGATTACAATGCAGGGGAAATGAAAAAAAAGCAGGAACAAGGGCAAGTCCAGCATGAATGCCCAAAAACATCTATCCATGTGAGCCTGAAGCTCTCCGATCTGCAGCTAGAGCTCGGCGAACACGCCAGAGTTCACGCTCAGTCTCGTGATAGCGTTGACGGTACTTATTGGCTCGCTCATAAAGAGCATGGGCCTCGCCGGCGGCGATAGTCAGGCGATTCACCGACTCAACCAGATCCGCCTTCTCCTCCTGCAAATGGTGGTTAACTTTCTGGAGCTCAGCCCATTCTCTCTTGTAGTGGCGCTTATTTTGCCTTTTTCTATCTATAAGACGATAAAGGTATCTTACTTTTTCTCCAAGCATGACCAACTTATCAGAAAGTTTGAAGTTTTCGACAACCAGAGAGATGTTTTTTCGCTTGGTGATATCAAGTTCTTGGAGAAGAGGGGAAGAAGCCATTACAGAAAATTGAAAAGAAAATAATGAACACAGGCACATATTTAAGGAAACAAAGGCGCGTGGAAAAGGAATCCAAAGTTACTAGGGTTTCCCGAAAATCAGGAATTCCTAAAAACCCAAAAGCCACAACGAGACAAACAAGAGATTATCATTAATACAAAAGTTTTAATACAAACTTCAAAATAAAAAAAAATCAGACCAGCCACACAGGCAATAACATTAGGTCTGTTTAATTACAAAGAAGGCATAGAAATCTAAAGCTCTGCATCCAGCTCTGTGGCTAGCTGCTCCACCGCATCTTTAGCCAAGGCGCCAGGGGACGCTCCCCCGGGCAGCTCACCCAGACCGTCGAAGGTTGGGGATGGAGAAGAGTCAGGGACAGCCAAGACGAGAGCCTGGTCTGGCTGAGACACAGCAGGCGGAGGAGAGCAAAAAAGAGAAAGAACATGCTCAGCAAACTCCGCGTCCTTAGCAATATGTAAGCAGTCTTTCTCCTTGCCGTAAACGAAAGAGGCGGGCTCAGGAGGAGTCTGCAGTGGAAGATCCCGATCGAAGATAGCGTTGGGATCGGCTGCATTGGCTGCACTCCACTTAGCTTGCTCGTCCAAAGCAAAGTAGTAATAGCTCATGGCCTCGGGGACGAGCAAGGAGTAGAGCTCTTTGGACCCCAAGAAAGCTTTATTGGTCTCCTCTCTGGCCAGTTGAATTAACTTGAGGCCCTCTTCGGAGCCTAAAAATTTCATCCTCCACTCCGCCTTGGCCTTGACCAGGGCCTCATCCGCCAGACTGCGAGCCTCAGCCAGGGCTTTATCCCTTGCTTCAGCACGAGCAGTCTCAATCATCTTTGCTTGGGCCTTGCCCATCTCTAGAGTTTTGGCCTTCGCCTTCTTGAGCTTCTCTCTCAGTTCCCCCAGCTCTTCCTCTTGCCTCTTCAGTTTCACCCCTCATTCCTTGGCAAGAGTCCTGATACGATCCATCTTCACGACAAGTTCCTTGTTCTCTTTGACCGCATCAAACTGGATCAACGATCTGGTAATACGAGCGGCCAGAAGAACCTTTTTGGAGGAAGCCTAATCAATGAAGGCAAAGAGAAATTAGCATTAGAGCAAATGATACGTCACAAGTATGAAAAACAAGAAATTTAGCCGTGCTTCATCCTGGCACCAGGACTCTAGTAACTGACGGTCTGTCATTTTTTCCAAGTCCGGTTGGTCCGCAGGCAGCATTTGCCGGAGCACGTATTGGACGACAGTCTCCCCTGAGCAATTGGCGATTGAGTTAATTGGAGGTGGGCCACTGCGAGTAATGGGGGGAGGATCAGCGTGAGGTAAAGAGGGGGCCACGAGGGCACGGCTGTTGGAGGTTGATCGGCCTCTTATAAAGAGGGAGTGTATCTTCCTTGGAATCAGAATAAGAGTGCCTGGTAAGAGCAGGACGGGGAGGCAACTTGGTAGGATTGGAGCTGCTCTTTGGAAGAGGGTCTTGAGCTGGCTTAGAAGAAGAAGGGCCTGCTCCGTGCTCAGTGGACCTTGAGGCGCTGCCTGCTTTCTTCTTGGCCGCTTCGATCATCTCACATATCATCTTGGCTGAAAACAGAAGAAAAATGGGTAAGGATAAAATAAACAAGCAAAACAAACCTATAAGAAAAGAAACTATACCAATTTCTTTGGTCAAAAGAACTGTTTCTGACCAATCGTTGAAAAATTCCAAGACAAAGGGAAGGAGAAGGTCAGTCACATGGAGAGGATTCTCATTCAAGATAGAGATGATATTTTTTTTATGGACAGACCTGTTGGTAGAGAATAGAGGTGGATACGAAGGTAGCCCTTCAATGGGCTTAGGATTAAAACCCCAGTCCTCACTACAATAAATGAAAAAGAATTTTTTCCTCCAATCCTTGTTGGAGGTAGGGAGTTTAAACAAAAAGTGAACTCTGGGTCTGGCTGTCAAGTAAAAACAACCCGGAAAAGAGCTCTTCGGTTTGAAGAGCTGGAAGAAGGTGTGAGAAGAAGGGTTTAGGCCAGCATAGCGCATGGCCAGACTGTAACAAACCATGATGCGAAAGGAATTAGGGGTGAATTGGAAAATGGGTATCTGGTATATTTTGGCTATTTCTAGCATTAAAGGGTGTACGGGGAGGCGTAGACCTGCCTGAAACTGGTCTTGGTAAAAGGTTAACCAGCCTGCCGGCGATTGACAGGCTAAAATACCCGCCGGAGGGCAATAGGCGTCATAAGGGTCGGAGATTTTATGTTTATGACGGATTCCCTCCACCGTCCTTTTACTCAGTATGGACGTGACCTTGGGGTGTTCGGCGACGGCCGGGGGATATTCCAGGCCACCAAAGGAGGAGGAAATGGCAGCCACAGCCGCGTCTTCCGAAGAAGAAAAGGACAACGAATCGGATTCCACTGCAGGGGCACTAGATGGGGAAGGAGAAGAGGCTCTCACCATCGTAAGAGGGTCCGATAGCGAGGAAGAAGACAGCACCGCCGCCGCCGGAGTAGCAGACAGCGGAGAAGTGTTAGTAGGGGGAGTGTTAGAATACGACGCCATTTTAGGAAAATTAAAAGAGATCAGGGGATAAGAGAGATACCTGGTTTGTAAAAGATTGCTGGAAAAATCAAGCTGGGAAATTTGAATCAGAGAGGATCGCCGGAAATTCAGAGAGAAAAGGAAAGGGAGACTCGGAAGATTTTGAGAAGTAAGAAATGCAAAGTGTAAATTCAGCGGGAATAAAATAGGAATATATAAATTCAAAAAGAACGGAAATCGATTAAGGCAGGATTTGATGGGATCTCCGCATTTAATATGGGTAGGTGAACAGTGCCCTAAGTGGTGAGCTGGAGCGTCAACCGTCCTAGACTAAGGCTGAAGTGTCAGTACTTGGAAGGCGTATGGGAACACCTGGAACAGAAAAGACCTGTTTTCCCTATTCCCAGTAAAGGGACAAGTGGGAACACTTGTTAGAATTGGTTACGTAACGGCCGTGATTCGCGGCATGTGCTCCTAAGATCCCGGCTGGGGTCCCCACTGGGAGAAACTATAAATATCTCAGCCCCAAGGCTGAGAGAGGTATGTCATTCTTTGTGCATTCTTTCTTTGCTTGTTAAGAGAAACCTCATACGCTTTACTGACTTAAGCATCGGAGAGGTTTTCACCGGAAAACCACCGGTGGTCCTTTCTAACGTGTTTTTGTGTGCAGATCAAAAGGGTGTTCAAGGTTCCAGGCGTTATTCTTGACGTTGGTCATATTTTGGGTTGAAACACTTTGTAAGCTGAATCACTTTCTTCTCCACCTTCTCTCAAATGAAGTGATACTGAATGTCGACGTGTTTTGTTCTTTAGTGAAATGCCGGATTCTTAGCTAAATAAATAGCTCTTTGATTACCACATCTCACCTCCGTAGCTCCTAGCTCAAAACCAAGCTCCAAACACAAACGACGTAACCATATGGCTTCTTTTCCAGCATGAGTAAGAGCCATATACTCAGCTTTCGTTGAAGAGAGTGCTACCACGCTTTGTCTCTTACTCATCCAGCTCACCGCACCTCCAAATAGTGTGAAAACATATCCGCTAGTGGATCTCCTAATATCTATATCTCCACCCCAATCAGCGTCTACATGGCCTACGATATCAAGAGTTTTTCCAACCTCTGCTCCTTCAAAACACAAAGATAATTTTGAAGTTCCACGAAGATACCTTAAAACTCTCTTGATCGCAGTCCAATGCTCTTTACCTGGATTGGACATATATCTACTCAGGAGTCCCACTGCATGAGCTATATCTGGACGCGTACATACCATAGCGTACATTAAACTACCAACTGCACTTGCGTATGGCACTCGAGCCATCTCCTCAGCTTCCTCATCTATTTTTGGACACTGTTTCACAGAAAATTTGGTCCCTTTAGATATAGGGGTACCAACAAGTTTGCAGTCCGCCATACGAAATTTCTTCAAAATCTTGTTGATGTACTTCTCCCGACCTAGCCAAAATTTTCGTTTCTCACGGTCCCTCTTAATTTGCATGCCCAATATAAAATTTGCAGGACCCAAGTCTTTCACGAAATGATTGACTGCCCACATATCGTCCAATTAGTAGCATATCGTCCACATAGAGAGTAAGAATCACGAATTGATTGACTGCCGTCTTCACGTAGACACAATGATCAGAATTTAAACGGACAAAATAAAGTTGAATCATGTACGTATCAAACTTTTGGTACCACAACCTTGGAGACTGCTTCAGCCCATATAAAGACTTCTTTAACCTGCACACCAGATTCTCCTTCCCTTTTGTTTCAAACCATTCTGGTTGCCTCATGTAAATCTCCTCCTCCAAATACCCATGGAGGAATGCCGTTTTTACATCCATCTGTTCCACTTCAAGATCGTACGCCGTTGCTATGGACAGAACAAACCGTATTGAGGTCACTTTTGCCACAGGAGAGAAGATTTCGTCATAGTCTACTCCCTCAATCTGAGAATACCCCTTCACAACCAGTCTCGCCTTGTATTTCTCCATAGTTCCATCTGGTTTTAGTTTTCGCTTGAATACCCATTTACACCCAATTGCCTTTCTATCCTTAGGTAATTTGCATGAGGCAACCAGAATGGTTTGAAACAAGTGACCTTATCTCATCTATCATTACGAGCTCCCACTGATTTGCATCATCCATTGATCTCGCATCTTTTACAGAAGTAGGGTCATCACCTGTACTCAAAGCACTGAGTGAGTAGCGTAGAGGCGCCCGTCATTCCCTTGTTGATCTCCTGAGAGCCGGTGTATTTCTTGTATCAGGAGCTTCATCAACATCATCAACCAAGTTAACTTGATCAGAATTAGAACCAAAATCAAAATGGTTCTCAACTGATGTGCTTTGTGTCACCGATTCCTCAGATTCATCTCTCATGTTTTCTTCAAGCACTACTACTTTGTTTTGCTCATCTCGTTTCTGTGTACCAGCCTGGGATTGAGTTTCACAAAATATAACATCCCTGCTGTAGACAATAGAGCTTGATTCAGGATTCCACAACTTATAGCCTTTGACCCCTTCCTTGTATCCAACAAATATGTTCTTTTCAGACTTGTTGTCAAGTTTCCCCCTCTTCTCCTTAGGTACATGAGTTTATGCGTCACACCCGAACAAGCGAAGGTATGACAGGTTTTGCTTCTTTCCAAACACTACCTCGTATGGTGTACGGTTCTTCCCTGATGTGGTTGGTGACCTGTTCTTCAGGTGACAAGCTGTGGCAACTGCTTCTGCCAAAAATTCATGTTCTAACCCTGCCCAACTCAGCATGCACCTCGCCTTTTCCATGAGTGTTCGATTTAGTCTTTCGGCCACTGCATTCTGCTGAGGCGTATACAGGGTCGTCTTTTGCCTTGCTATACCATTTTCCACACAGAACTGCTCGAACTTGTTTGAACAAAATTCACCTCTGTTATCTGTGCGAACTGCTTTGATTTTCCTGCCTAATTGATTTTCAATCAAAGTATTAAACTCTTGAAATTTTCCAAATACCTCAGATTTACTTTTAAGAAAATAAATCTAACTATATCATGAAAAATCATCTATGAAAGATACATAGTACCTAGATCCTCCTATAGATGGTATGGGAGTAGGTCCGAGAACATCACTGTGGATTAGTCCCAGAAGCTCTGACGTTCTTGCACCATTTTGTGGGAAACTAACTATATTCTGTTTTCCGTAAATGCAATGTTCACAGAACCCGAAACCCATAGAGCACTCTGGTACTCCCTCTACCATTTGACTCGAAAACAAGGTAGATAAACCCTTTTCTCCAATATGCCCCATCCCCTGATGCCACAACAGAGAAGTATCATGTTCATCTTCCTTTGACTTTTCGGACACGAAACCACCACTGAGAGTGACTATTTCTGCAAGTAGTTTGTACAACGTCCCATAACGAACTCCTCGTGCAATTGCAATGGAACCTCGAGTCATCTTGCACGAATCCTTATCGCAACTAAAGTTAACCCCTGAGTCGGCCATCGTGCCAACTGATAACAGATTTTTACTCATAGAAGGTATGTGCATCACATTCGGAAGAGTTTTTATTGTGCCGTCTTTCATCCTCAGCTTCACCCGACCACGCCCAGTAATTTGAACTGTAGTATCAACTCCTAGCATGACGTCTCCACCATCATATTACTCATATTCGCAAAACCATTGTCTATGAGGTGTCATGTGGAATGAAGCACCAGTGTCAATGTACCAGATATATTTGTCGGACTGCGCCATACACGCAGTAGCTACATACATATCTCCTGTCTCGACTTCCTTTCCAAAAGATGGTTCTTCTTCCAATTTATGAATCGCCTTATTTTTAAAGTCTCGCTTCATATGTCCCCACTCTTCACATTTCCATCACCGTACCTTCTGTTCTTTACTCTTCGATCGTCCATGAGATTTAGATCGGGACCCTTTCCATTTTTGAGATTTCTCTGTTGGTCTACCCGTAGCTGCAAGAGCCTCTTTGCTGGAGTTCCCTGACCCCCTTCTTCGTGTCTCCTCTGATAATAAGACCGCACACACAGTTTCATACGAAAGTTCTTTGTCCCCACCACCAATTACCACAATCAGATTATCCCATGAATCTGGTAGTGAAAAAAGTAGTTTTATTGCCTTATCGTCATCTTCAAAATTAACACCAATTGATACAAGTTGACCGATAAATGTGTTAAATTCATTTAGATGTGTTGAAAATGAATCACCCTCATGCACCCTAAGGTTAAACAGCTTTTTCATTAAGAATAGTTTATTGACGAGTGACTTACTCTGGTATAGTGACTCCAACTTCCGCCATAAAGCCCTGGCTGATGGTTCACTCATCACGTTCGTCAGAATGTTGTCTGTGAGACAAGGTCGGATCAATCCCTTTGCCTTCCGATCAATTCGATCCCAGTCTTCAACCTTCAGTTCAGAAGACGAATCCATTTTCTGCTCTGTTTTCTCAGCAGCAGGCTTTTCCATTTCGATTACCAGCCAGAGATATCGATCGCAAAGATGATCCTCCATCTTCATCTTCCACAGATCAAACCGCTTTCCATCGAATTTCTCTATCTCAATTTGCGACCCTCCTGACATCTCTGATGAACCCTAATCCCCTGAAAACCTTGGCTCTGATACCACGTGAAGGATTCTATCGATGCAGAATATGAATTTGATAGAAGAAATCAATAAGCAATTAGACAAAAAATAGGAATAGACACGATTTACCCAGGTTCACCTCAATTTGAGGCTATGTCCTGCAAAAGGAATTCACTATATTATTATGTCTTATTTTTCACACACACAACTCGTTACAATGATATCACTATAAATAGGATACCATACGAGTACATAATATTGGGCCTAAATCTAGCGCATTCCCAGAATCCCTTTTAACCCACACCAGACCGGGCAGTGGGACCCCCGACTTGGGGGCACTGCCCCCAAACCGGTTCATACCTCGATTCCCCTAAGCTCACGTGGGCATCCCCGATGTGAAAAACAAGGTTCCTCGAGATATCTACCAACTCCAACACTTAGCATCCTTCAATCATCGTCACACCAATCGAGCAACTAAATACTTCAAAATAAATGAAAAATATGCAATTGATGCTCGTCTATCCACACGAATATATATGAGAGAAATATACATATATATATATATATATATATATATATATATATATATATATATATATGACAACATAAAGCGCACAAAAATATAATTTTAAACTATTAATTACCACATAATTTCTCGCATATCACTTGGAGTGAGTGAGGGAAGCAATTGTGGACTACGAACCGGATCAACCACATCATCCTTAGCAAAATTTCTGGAGATAGCTGCTAGTTCATCAAACCTGACATTCACAAACTCAAGCATAGCAGGAGTTCTAAGATTAAAAACCCTATAGGCATGGTTGTTCATTGAATATCCCAAAAGGACACACTTGTCACTTTAGAATCAAACTTGGTTAAGTAGAATCTATCATTCATCACATAGCACACACAACCAAAAACATGAAAATAATTCAGGTTAGGTTCCTTTCTAACAAGAATTTTGCAGGATGTTTTGCAAGTACCTACCCTAAAGTAGACTCGATTTGAAATGCGACACGCAGTATTAAGAGCTTCAGCCTAAAACCTTTTTGACAGATTTTTAGAAATCAACATGGTTCGAGCCATTTCTTGTAAAGATCGGTTCTTACGCTCAGCTATTCCATTTTGTTGAGGCATAATTGGAGAGAAGAACTCATGACAGATTCCGTATTTGTCACATATTTTTTGAAATGATGAGTTCTCAAACTTTTTACCATGATCCAACCTAATTCTGCCAATTTGCAAACAAAATTTATTACTGACACGTTCGGGCAGTTTTCGAAAACTTTCAAAGGTTTCGGACTTTTCACGAAGGAACTCAGTCCATGTAAAATGAGAAAAATCATCAATAATGACAAATGAGTATTTCTTACCACCCATACTTTCTACCTCGATTGGACCCATAAGATCTATGTGGAGCAGTTCTAGACAGCGAGTGGTGTTGAAGTGTTGGATCACCGAGTGAGACACCCTGGCTTGTTTTCCTTTTTGACAATCACCACATATGGATGGGTTGTTGATGACCATCTTGGGAACTCCTCTTACAGCTACAGACTTAACAAGTTTACTCATTATCTTATAGTTAACATGTCCCATCTTTTGATGCCACAATTCGGACTCTGAAGGTTGTACACTTTGACACCAGATATGGCTGTTTACTTTGTAGCAGTTTTTCGTGGTTCTTGTGCTAGTAAGGATGCATTGATCAGAGTTGTTGAAGTATAAATTTTTAGTGGTTCTTGGAAATAAAGGTTCATTTGGCTTGCTATTATCGGAAATCGATTCGATTGCCGAATCAAAGTGTTTGTAGCTTGAAGAAATTAAAGGAAAATGAAAATAAAGCAATTAAACTAGCGAAACTAAACTAGGAAATGAAATTGAAAGTTGGTCGGATGCCTCGTTGTATGCCTCAAATATGAAAATGCAAGCAACAATGAAAATTAAGAAAAACAAGCAATGTCTCACCAAGTACAAGCATGAAAGCTCAAGGTATAACCATGCATGCATGAACATAAAAACTTGAATAATGCAAATTGACAAAAATTGAAAGGATGAATGGTTAAAGCAATGATAATTGATGTACAAGTTTAAAACTTTACGAGAAATAACAAGCAACAAAGCCTAGATCTAGGATTAAGCATGAAACAAAGCATGAAAATCAAAATCAAAATAAAGCATATTAAATACTTGAAACAAAAACGATCAAGGACTCGATCTATGATCTAGACGTGTCACTCATCTAGATTCCATGGACGATTCACAAGATCTAACAAGAAATCAAAGATTTAAGGCAAAAAGCATAAATTGAAGAACATGCATGAAACTGAAGAGGAAAGCATGAAATAAAAGAAAGCTTACTTGAATTAAAAAAAGAATCCCAAAGCTTGAATGAAATTACAAAGCAAAATTAAAATCCAATGGAATACTTGAATTCTTCTTAGGCTTATAAACCCAAGGCAAAACTTGAAAATTAAAACTAAAATCTAGAGAGAGAAATTTTAATCCCAATCCCAAATGAGAGATATTTTTCAAAAATGAGAGAAGTCTCTTATTTATACTAGGTTTAATTGGGTTTAAATAGGACAAATTAGCCAAAATGGCTTGAAGTTCCCAGTTTTGACCAAAATTAACCCGTGTTGACCTTTCTAGCCACTTGGCTAGCCTTTTGGCACATTTTGGCTTGATTTTGGGCGAGATGGCTCAGACACTAGGTAACCTAGTGTCGGCAGCTGGGCGGCTGGGTGTGGCCGTGGCGAAGTATTGCGAGCGCTGGCAAGCGCCTTGGTGAGCATGTTGTCGAGAGGCGTGGCGAACGCCAGTGCTGGGCGCGCGAAGGCGCTGGGCTGATGCGCGGGAGCTGTGCCGGGCGTTGCTCAGACACTGGGTAACCTAGTGTTGGCAGCGTACCCAGTGTCGTCGGTGCTGGCGCAGATTTTGGCATCAAACTTGGCATCCGCCATGCCTTGGCGTGACTTATGGCTTGCCTTGGCGAGCCTTCGCTAGTATTCCAGAATGTTTGGCCATTTTTGAACTTGCTCTTGGCACCGAATTTGGCACGGCTTGGCTTGAACTTTGTTCCTTAATGCGTTGGCCTATAAAATAGAAATTTTTAAACATAAAAACCCAGGAATTTCACCAAACCTCAAATCAGTTGAACCCATTTAACCAAATTAAATATAAAATCAACAAGAAACACAAAAAACAATCAAACAAGAGAAATAACCTAGAAAACTAACTAATCGACTCAAAATCTAATAAAAATAATATAAAATCCTAATTAAAAACACGAAAAAAACACCACAATTACATGCAAAACAACCATCCCACACTTATCGGTTTGCTCATCCTCGAACAACATAAAGAATCGAGAATGTAAATGTAATTAAAATTATGCACAAAGAAAAACCCTTGTGCTTATCCTTATTAATATGGTAAAAGTATCAACATAAACTCGTTATCGTCAAGCATTGTTCGTATTACTCTTCCTCATTAAGATCGCTTCACCCTTCATAATTCACCAAACTCCCATTCGAGACCCTTTCGTATACTCATACACTTTTCTGACTTTTATTTCACAACACTTAGAAGCTTATAGAGTTCGCTTATTTTGCTAAACTTAGCCTTTTTAATTTAGGCTTTTCGCTCGAACGCACGCTTTATCACTTTTTGTGATTTATGTTGGAGTATTATTCATTTTTTTGATTTCCCGAAACCCACAATTGATTTCCCTCACATTTTTAGTCAACTAAAAACATACTCTCTCACCTCACATTATATGAAGATATTAGAGCTAAAAACGAACTTGGCTAACAAGAAATGGGGTATAGGCTCAAGGGGGCTCATTTGGGGTATTTTAAGTAGCTTATATATTTGGATACGGCCGGAATAAGGGTGATATATGTGCCTCGAGGTCATTTCCAAATTTAATCATGTACGATCAAAACCAAGCCTCCTCAATTCAATTTCCATGAAAATACAAGCAAAACCGATAATTCACACAAGGCTACTAACTAGTTTGCACCGGGTTTTGGAAAACAAAATCAAGAGAGCTTTTAGAGATTTGCAATCTTTTCATGAGTAAATGTTGATTATATATATATATATATATATATATATATATATATATATATATATATATATATATAGGCGGGTTTTGGACGAAGCACAAAAATTCAACTCCTTACACAAGAGGGCATAAACATGTAAAAACCCGACAAGTAAACTATTCAAACTTCCAAGCAAGTGGTGATTGTTCAACAATGTAATAAAGACACAAAAATGACTCAACCATATAAATAGCGCAATTAGTAA
>BMAC01000898.1:129319-193650 GCA_014905375.1 Phtheirospermum japonicum | reverse complement strand
GGTGTGTGAAATAGATACTTCCTTAACAAAGTGAGTTTGGGTCGAGCTCGGTGGGGTCCACTTAAGAATCTAAGCAATCCAAGCAAAAACCGAGCATGGCTTGTTTCTCCCGGTTCCATGAATGCTATTAGCCTATCAAATCGGCAAAGGTTGGAGTCGGAAAGCAAAACACTAAAAAGAAAAATCACACAAAGTCAAGAACACAAGAAAATATGTACATAAGTCAAAACAAAACGAAATTAAATAAGGGTGAAAAAGAACCAAAAGACAATGATTTTTTTATTTTTTTATATTTCAATTTTTCGTATGTTTTTTGGATTTTTGTAATAAGAAAGAAAGAAAGTAAGAAATGTAAAAATAAAAGAAATAAATGAAAAGAACATGGGTTGTCTCCTAAGAGGCGCTTGTTTTACGTCACTAGCTTGACGAACTCCCTTTTTGGTCAAGGTGGAAAGAGAACGGGAGGTTCCACCAAAACAATATCCTCCTTGTCTTGAGGATCCACTCTTTGGAACGTTCTCGGTGCATTGCATAGCTCAAATAGTATTTGCCAAAAAGCAAACATTCCAAATGGGCAAATGAAACTCGTCTCGGCTGGTCTTCGGGTGGAATGGTGGTTTTGAAGTGCTCCGATGACTCGTCGAGAAAACAAAAGGAATATTGGTCGGCTAGCTTGTTCAACCTTTGATCAATAAATGAGGAAGGGAAATGATCTCTCTTGGTATTCGCATTTAACTTCTTAGAATCAATCAACATCCTCCAACCCATTGTATCTCTCGTAGCCATCAACTCTCCTTTTTCATCCTCAAAAACGAACATGCCACTCGTCTTGGGCACCAAGTCAATGGGGCTCACCCACTCTCTCTTGGAGATCACAAACATCAATCCTTCCCACAACAACCTCCAAATTCCGACTCTTACTATTTCCATACGGGGGGTTAACTCCCTTAGCAACTCCGGGTCTCCAACTAATAGCACCCTTAAAAACTTTGAGCACTTCAACAATCCTTTCCTCCTCCTCCCGACTCGGATCAACAAAGATAATAATCCGCTTTCTCTCCTCTTCTAAATAGAAACGCTTAGAGGGATATGGGCGAGGCTTAAGCTCGGGCTTGTGCCTCCTCCCATCTTCATCGGGGGCTAAATCGAACAATTCCATGATCCCCTCAAGATAGTCTTCAAGCTCTTCGATATTATCATTAATGATCTTTTCCTCAAGGTGATTTTCAAACTTCTCGCTCTTATCATTAACTATCCCCACCTCCCCCTCGAAAAAGTCGCCGTTTCCCTCAACGACACATAAACAATCATTTTCACACAAGTCTTAGGCACATAGAGGCACAACGTACGCGTCGTTAAGAACAAGGGGCTCATCATCCTCACAACACTCCTTAAAATAGGCTTCCCAGACAATATCCTCCTCAATGCTCCTATCCTCCATATAAACCCGTTCGACCATGGCCTTGAGGAACTCCATATATACCCATTCTTCGCAAGATTCTTTTGAAGTAAAAGGTAAAGGGTCAAGAGGAGTAAATGCATTCGGAAATGAAAACACGTCCTCTTCCGACGGCGAGACACCCATATTCTCAACCACCCCACACTTATCAAAGATCGCGACCGGAAAAGTATGTGAAGGTGGACTTGAGAATTGTCATGTAATGGCCAATAGATCCAGATCGGGAGGTGGGGTAGGAGCAATCACCGGGGTCATCGGATGACACAGGCCCACATGAGGAGAAACAGCCAGATTATGAGACGGCGGTGGAGCAAAAGATAGCATGGCATAATCAGGTCCCGCTTGATATCCATTACCCCCATACATGTCCTCCGAATGAGGCATCGACAAATTGAAAGAGGGAATTGAAGGGCAAGACTTGGTATCATGACCACACGTTCCACACCATGTACAAAGAGGATTCAGTTTCGGCTTAGAAAACATAGCAACTTGATCCTCCAAAGCCGCTAGGGCCTTTTCGAACTCAAGCTCCCTACGGGAAGAAGTGTGACTCAAGTCATTAGCACGAGAATACGTTGGTTGAGAATAATTTAGCTCGGGAGGAGTAAACACCCCCCAAAAAGGTTTGTTAACATCCCCCATAGTGCGGATGGGGGGGCCACTTGCGACGGTGGAGCTCGGACCTCCAATCCAGCATGCTCCTTGGTAAAGCGTGAAACCATCGACCATCTCTCACTTAATAACATTAAATGCGCTTCTACACAATGTCGGACACGTGTTTCCAGCCCGTTACCTCGTACTATATTTAATCCTGTGGGCTCAAAAATGAAAGGGCAACAATAAACCCTACCAACTTTCCCGCCTATCGAAAAACCCATATGATTTTTTAGCTTTTTCGTCGTCCAACACACAAAACGCTCCTTCTCCTTCACTTAATCTCATTTACACAAAATTAGAGCAAAATATACTATTCTTTTCTGCAAAAGCACCCTTCAAACTTCTTCAAAAATCACGAAGCACATTCAATCCGCACCAACATCATCAATCAAAACGATGAGTAAATCCCCCTAATCCCTTATTCTGATAATAATTATCCTAATTTTAGTTGTTAATTACCGTGTCGCTGAGTGTGATTTTCTGTCTTTTTCCCTCCCCATTAATCGATTGATGATGAACATAGATTCATCTTACTCCACTTCTCCAAACCCTAACCTCGCATATCCAAACTTATGCTCTGATACTGAATCAGCAGAAATTCCTCTTAAATGACCTATTAGGAAAAGAAACACACCCAAAATTCTCTGGACCGGACTTTAGGCTCAAACTAGAGCCTTAACTGAACGAATCCCTGAAGGCATCCCGTTAATAGAGTCTGAAATGCCTTCAACTTCTGAACCCGAACATTTCCTTGCTAACCCAGTAACTATAGTACCAACTTCGGCTCACACCGACCTACCCATACTTCCGCGAGCTACCAAGATAGCCGCGCAAAATTACTAGGTGCTTCCTAACCGGAGCAAACCTTAAAGAGTTTATACAAGCTCTTATTCTTTATGAGATCATCACAGTAGATTACCCTAACATCCTTCAAACTAACCCAACAAAACCCCCATTGAATCATATAACTCTCTTCGAGGAACACCTCGAAGCAGGCTTCAGATTCCCTGTACATCCTTTCCTCATAGCTATGTCTGCGAAGTATAAGGTCGCATTCTTGTAGATAACTCCCAACTCCATTAGATTCTTAGTTGGGTATATAATTCTTTGTAATTACTATAACATAGAGCCCGATGTAGGTTTCTTTCATTTTTATTTTAAAATAAAGAACCAAAGAGGTTCCTTTTACCTTTCCTCCCACCAGAAAAAACTCTTTCTCGTGAACCCCTCGTCAAAAGTCCATGAGTGGCGGGCTAATTTATTATTTCTATACAATCCTTGAGCCTGGCCCTTTTCCACCGAATGACAGGATTCAACTTCTGATTAAGACTCAGTACCCTCCATAAAAGATCAGCTCGCACATTTCCGACAATACTCCAACCTCCTTGACAACTAGAGTGCAAAACCCTATAATGTGATGAGGCTCACAAATTAAAAAGCTTTTCTCAGATTTGTAGGTCTTAGCCCGCGACCTACGCTTTTGACCAGATCTGAGTTTGGTAGGTTCCTGCATTATCATAAATGTATTTAAGCATTATTATTCCATTCAAAATAAATTAATAATCTCCTTCTTTATGCAGATGCTATCATAGACAACTAATTATCCTTGATCTCGGAGGGAGGTGCCACTGTCCAAATTGATCCTAATCCAACAGTAACGTCGGCATCACGACCTCCTTTTTTATGTGGACCAAGAGCTAGAGCTCTCCATGGCCGCGAGAGATGGTCGGGAAGAGCTTGCTGACCCAGAGGAGCGCATACCTCTTCGAGAGGTACTCAATAAGGGAAAAAGGGAAAAGAAAGGCCGGCGAGCGGACTCCCCTGCAGCAAGCAGCCCTAACTCCCAAACGCCGACGTCTCCAAAAGCCATCTGCCGCTTTAAATTCAAGTTCCCAAAATTTGGAAAAGTATCTAGCTCAATGCGAAGGTGCCAATGAGTTTAGATCCCTTCTTCACAGATACGCAACAACCCAGGTAGCTTAATACCCAAAATATTATATCTTATCACACTATAACATATCAATCTATAACACTCTCTTGTTACTCCCTCGTAATGTAGTTAGAACCTCTGATGGCCGCGCTCTCCAGCCACTTATCGACAATAATCCACGAGAGCGAGCTACAAAAAACCTACGATGAGCTGGTAGCCTAATGATCCAAACTTTTGTGCAACCCTTTTAGATATTTAGTTTAAAAACACGTAAGTTTGCTCGCAAGAGTACGAGGAACTTGTAGGGTGGTGAGTTTGACTCAAGTCGATTCTCTCGAGGACAACTGTTCGGTATCTTGGATATTTTTCTCAAGTAATATAAAATACATGTACATCGGGTTTTTTTTGAAGAATTGATTTGATCATTAAAACTAAGCAATATTGAATTTAAAACTAATTGAACTACTTATCTTAAACTAGATTACTAACTAAGAGCAACAATTAAACTACTCGAACTTAAGAACTAGGAATTAATAGCAATGAATCTAAAAGCTTGAATATAAGAAACTACCATGAAGCAATTGTATCATACGAATCTAAAAATGGAGAATTAAGCATAAATCAATCGCATAAATAAACCAGATAAATCCAATATCCAAGCATGAAATAATTAAACTAATTCTAGAATTAACTAAGAATTTAACTAAGCAATTAACTAGGAAATTAACTGCGTAATTAACTAAGAGTTTAGAATACTTATTGGAACTAGTAAAAGCAATGAAAATCTCCAGCTATTCCGGAGTTGAATGTTGATTTTGGGCGAAGATTGAATGCCGAACGTGAAATTGAAGCCTCGGACTCGTGGTTCTTCGATCCCTGATCTCGGTCTTCAAATCTCGTTATAAGATGTGGAAATATGTTTATTCTAAGCCGAAATACCCTACGTAGTCGTGTGTCTCCTAAAAAATGGAAATATGAAGGGTATTTATAGATATATCATGTCTTGGCGCACAAGAAATCCTAAAATGCATTTCTGGGCAGCCACGTCGACGTCACGTCAATCAACGCGTGCTGTCTCCCGGCGTCGACGCTGCTTAGGTGCTCTCGTCGACTTGGCGGGGGCATCGACTGATGCGGTCATGGATCGACGCAACTGCAAGTTGCGTCGGCCTTGCGTCGACCGACGGACTCTTGGATCGACGCAACTGCAAGTTGCGTCGACTTGGCGTTGACAGAGCGTCGACTGACGTGTGCTGGATCCACATCGACGTAGCGTCGACGCTCGCGTCGATCGATGCTACTAAGAGTACATCTCTATTTTCTCGATTTTTCTGCTACTTGTTCACCAGAAAGCTCGTTCTCAACTTCTCAACATCGAACTTCATCTATCTACGTGCTGAACTCTTCCGGTTACTTAACTGTAAGGTGAAAAATAATAAATTATCACCTATTCTCATCAATTATGATTAAAATACGATAAAATAAGCTGGAAATACAAAAATACAGAATTAAGCTTAAATCATCCAACTTATACCCAAAAACAAACAGAAAAAGAACTAAAAAGCTATTAAAAATAAGGACAAATCTACGCTAATCAACTACCCCACGCTTAATTGGTTGGTTCGTCCTCGAACAAATGATATTTTCTTAGTATAACAAAAATGAAAATAAATTCATGCAATGAGTCGTGCTATGCTACATACATAATTTTGAAAGTATAGGTACAAATCACACCAAGTCAAACACTCAACCTTTATTACAAAATCGTCAAAATTAAAATCATGCATCCTCTCAAAAGGGAAATAAATATGTGCGTGTACGCTCAAAAGCACTCAAGCATTGCTGCATGTGTATACACTCAAATCATACAAATACTTGCACAATAAACAAGCATGGAAAATCAATCTCTTTTCAATCGCAAATTAAGTGTGTTGTCAAAACTAAGAATCAGAAAAGGTCTTTTCGGGTTGTAGTGTAAGGCTTTTGGACGGGTGGGGAATATATAAGTCGTGTGGCTAACTCACGATCTAACGTGATCAATAACTCACCAACCTAATCTAATCACGAAGCAAAATTGCTTCACCTCGCTCACAAATAAAAACCTCACTTAACTCTCTTAACGTAGCCTTAAAATTAGGCTATTCCTCAACTCGTAACTCTAGAACCGACTTGTCGCTCGAACCACTTAAAAAATCTAGAAGCTTATGATATGCTTCTTTTTCAAAAACAACTCTTGCCTTTTAAACATTAGGCTTCACGTAAAAATAAACAATAAACTCAAGCCTTAAATTAAGCGCGTAGGCAATTACTCAACATGATTCAACAAGAATCACCATCCATTTTTTTATCCCCTTTTTATTCTTTTTTTATGGGGTCATCATTTTTATTTATATTTTATTTTTTTTCCGGATGGTGGTCTTCTATTATAAAAATTCATAAAATCATAAATTCCTAATAAAAATTCCAAAACTCTAATAACCAATAAAAATACAAAATCCTACCCCACGCTTTTAATGGGTTGTAGGGGTCGACTAAAAAAACTCATGGTTATAGGTATGGATTATTTGGCTATGATTGGCTCATTCGGGATTTATAGTGACTAAAATATATGGATATGGCCGGAATAGGGTTTTTTCTGTGCCTTAACCTCATTTTCAAAGTCAACTACACACAGCGGTTTCAAAGAGATATCAAATCAAAATTCATTCAAGTACATGCAATGATGATAATCGCTAAGTCTACTCACAGGATTTTTGCATGAAAAAGTTTTGAATTGACGCTGCTTTTAAGGTTTTGCGAAACCAATTGCGTCCAAGTACCATTTTACAATATATAGAAATAATTTTAAAAAAATAATGCACTTATGCACGCTCAAAAGACAAGAACATCAAATCAAACATAGTCAACTTCGACAGGCAAGCCAGACAAACATAATATCGTGCGGGAATAATGATCAATCACGTTAAAAATATGAATTTCAAAATAAAGACCTCAGATTGCGCTTTAATATAAACCATGCTCAACCACCCCCCTCCCTAAAAACTGGGCAATCTCCTGATTATCATAAATATAAAAGAAAATAAGAGAAAGGGAGATGAGAAACATCCTAAAAAATACGATAGTCGAGTGTTCTCCAAAAATGCTTGTGCAATTATTCTTCGTCTCAGTCCGCGTGATTAGATTGGCTTTGAACAAACCTATAAAAATAAACAAAACAAGCCACGATTGCATTCAATTGCTACGCGCAAGTGCCCGGTGCCACGTCTTTTGGGATTTGAAATGGCCAGATTGCGTCTAACTTGGGTGGTTTGCGACCTCGATCGACGAAATGAAATTTGTAAAAACTAGAAGGCAGACGCTACTAGCGGTAAGCTCATCGTTATCCCTGATTGCTGCGGCTAGCGGTAGGTTCAGCGGTTGATCGTCATTGTTAACGCCTTGAGTGGAACTAGCGGTAAGGCTTTGTGGTAGCGAGCTACCGCTATATAACCGTTAGTTGTCCAGAATAAGCGATTTATCGTATTTGCTGCACATCATCAAATACATAAACGTACTATGACAATTGACACAATATAAAAAGACGGAAATAAAATAAAGAAAAGAAAATGAAAACTAACTAACGCTTGGGTTGCCTCCCAAGAAGCACTTGTATAATTTCGAAAGCGCGACGCAAGTTACTTGATTAATTCCTAGCTCGTGGTGAGTCCACGAACTCCTTCATTCTTCTATTTCGACTCTTCGTATATTTCTCGTAAAAAGGTTGAAGTCGATGCTTGTGGACTTGGAACCTCATATTTGTACTCTCATCGTAAATAGTGGCTACTCCTTACTCATCCATCTCCTTTAATAAAAATGGTCCACTCCACGCGACTTTAAAATTGGTCGGATCAAACTTACGATCGGAATTATATAGCACTAGTTGACAAACTTTGAACCTCAAATCATCTAACTCCTTATCAAAAACCTCATTCGACTTCTTCTTCTTTGTCGTCAAATCCTTGCTATATGCCTTTCCCTTGTTCCTTGTATGTTTAAAATTCTTGTAGGGGTCGAGAGAAATACTTCTCGAATGATTATGTGGCGGCTTCGTATCTTCTCATGGTTCAAACTTCGAATGATCTCGTTGTGGTCTCAAATCCATTTTTGGCTCATTTTTAGGCACGTCAAACTTCATGGGCAATCCATCATCAAATGCCTCTCCATTATCTCATAGCTCAATTCCCAGAGAATCCATCAAATGCTCCTCGCTCAAGTGTTCCTTGCCATCCTCATTATCAAACTTGTCAATCGTGCCGATGCTCAGGAGTTCATTCACGCAAGAATCTACTAAATCAACAGTAGAACATTCATCCTTTATAAATGGTGCAGGAATCTTGCGAATATCTTGAAGTTAAAATGTCGCCATTTCTCCTAAGACGGACATAATCATTTTCCCTTTGTTTACGTCGATCACCGTGCACGTTGCAGACATGAATGGACGTCCCAAAAAAATGGTATGTTCTCGATTCTCGCTTTGTACGTCACCAATGTCCATAATGACAAAATCCACCGGCACAACTAGCTTGTCTACTTGTACTAAGACATCCTCCACAATTCCCAAGGGTAGCCTTATCGTTTTATCCGCCAACTGTTACCTCATCGTGGTCGGCTTCAGCGGTCCTAGGTCAAACTCCTTGTAAATTGAGTGGGGCATCAAATTTATGCTAGCTCCAAGGTCGAGCATCCCCCTTGCCATTTCTCCATTCTCGAGAGAAATAGTTATGCAAAAACTCCTGGGATCCTTCTCTTTGAGTGGCAATGGTTTCTTAAATTTATCACTAAATTCTCTTATCAAAGCCACGTGTTGATTTGCAGCCAAACGTCTTTCCCTTGATGCTAGCTCCTTGAAAAACTTCACAAACGTTGGCATTGTCTTTATCACCTCTAGAAGGGGGAGGTTAATATTAACACTCTTCAACAAATTGTATAGCTCCATGAATTTTTTATTTTCCTTGGCCGGACGTAGGCGACTTGGGAAGGGAACATGATCATAAATAGTCAACTTCTTCGGTGGTGCATTTAAGGAATCAATGGGATCTTCAATTTCTCTCGGCCCCGAAATATCTGGATTTGAAGGTTTTTGCATTAGATCGGCCGAATTGGTTGCATCTACTTGTGGTTGGGTTTCGGCTTCTTCCTTGTCGTTCTCCTTTTCTAGCTCTATGTCGTTATCTACCTCTTTTCCGCTTCTCAGCACATGAATAGCCGAGGCGTGTTCTGTTTGGCTTGGAAAAGTACTTTTCTCCTTCTTCAATGACGCCATGTCAGTTGCTAATTGTCCTACCATTATCTCCAATCTTCTTAGTCCTGATGAATTCTCAAGAGTGATTTTAGCCATTTCAGTCATCATCGTTCTCAATTCTTTCATATCATCCCGAACTTATTTCATTTCACCTCGAACTCCCTTCATTTCCTCCTGAACATGTGTGAGGCCGTCTCGGTTCCAAATAGTTTTGGCGACTTGGTTTTGCTGCCAGACTAAAAGTTGATCAGTTGACTGAACTGTAGTAGGCGTTTGCCCTTGCTAATGGAAATTATTCGGGGGCGGTGGTAGTGGTGCTTGCGTATGTTGTAGTCTCTGCCCTGAAAGTTTTTGGTTCGAATAATACTGGATGACATTAACTTCCCCTCGTTGTTCATTGTTGAATGGGCATATATCGGCTAAATGTTCGGGGGATCCGCATTGGTGACATGTCGCAGCACTCTTCCTTGAAGAGGCCTTGCTTTCTCGCTCGGCCTTCCAAGCTGCCAATGTCTCATCAAATATATCCTCGCACTTCGCTCTGACTAGTTTGCCATCATCTAAATCAGGATCCGGAATGGACAGCTCATTAACTTTTAAATTACGAGGCCGAGAGTTGGTTTGTCTAGGTTTTTCGCTCTGTTTCTCCAATACTCGTTGTGCCTCGCGGGGCGTTAAATCTCCGAAATCTCCTCTTGCTGCTATTTCAACTTGACTTTTCCCCATGGGCGACAAACCTTCAAAGAAAAGCTGATTAATTATCTCGGGGGAGTAGCTATGATGGCGGCATGCCTGTAAAAGTGTTTTGTAATGCTCCCATGTTTCATGAAATAATTCTCCCTCCACTTGTTCAAATTTAGAAATCTACCTCCGAAGATGCCCCGTTGTTTGTGCTGAATAATATTGGTTGAGGAACTTCTCGCTTATCATCTCCTAATCAGTTAATGATCTTGGTTCTAAGGATAGTAACCATGTCTTCGCCTTGTCTTTGATGCTATAGGGGAATCAAATCATTTGCATCTCCTCCCGGTTAAGGCCATTACCCACAAATCTTCCTACTTCATTGATAAAGTAGTTTAAAATGCTAAAGGGTCTTCATGGGCATTTCCGTGAAAAGTCGGAAGTAAGTTGAGTTGATGCGGTTTAATCTCTACTTCTCTTGCAGTCGGTCCAAGAACAATAGCAGACCCATAAGGCACAACCTTCGGGCGTGCCAAATCTCGTTGTCGAGGTGCTCGGGGGTGTCTCGGTGCTCTCTCTCTATGAAAGGCAGCTTCATAATCTCCTTCGTAATCTTGGTCATCGAACCATTCATCTACAAACTCTCGTCGAGGGATTGGTCTGTCCGGATAATCTCATACACTTCCTCGTCATGTTGAGCGTTCCTTCCTTTATTTCCTTGTCTTAGTTGTAGCAGGGATCGGTTGTTTGGTGGTTGATTGTGACCTCCAAAGTATCGCGATTCGCTTCCATATTCTCCCCCATGTCTCCGTGGAGGTTGTAAAGGTAACTCATTGTTTAATGCATCGAACAACTCATTGTGATCGTCCTCATGATTCGCTCTTCTAGCCATATTTTTGGGAATTTTTTCGCACACGATATTAGTAGCTATCGAAGAAATGCTTTTGAGAATGGAAACAGGTTTTGGTCTTGCTGGATTCGCACAATGGATGTCGTCAAAGAATGGTGCAAGATCGCATTGAAGTGATCGTTTACCTTGCATAAACTCGACAACAAATCAACGTACCAAATGGCAAAAATCCAAACCTAGTGCAATTATACAAATAACGACTAAATAGAAAATAAAATGAAAAACATCCTTAATTCCTACTCGTTGTCCCCGGCAACGGCGCCAAATTTTTGATCCAAGCTTTTGTGCACCCCTTTTAGATATTTAATTTAAAAACACGTAAGTTTGCTCGCAAGAGTACGAGGAACTTGTAGGGTGGTGAGTTTGACTAAAGTCGATTCTCTCGAGGACAACTGTTCGGTATCTTGGATGTTTTTCTCAAGTAATATAAAATACATGTACATCGTGTTTTTTTTTGAAGAATGATTTGATCATTAAAACTAAAGCAATATTGAATTTAAAACTAATTGAACTAATTATCTTAAACTAGATTACCAACTAAGAGCAACAATTAAACTACTCGAACTTAAGAACTAGGAATTAATAGCAATGAATCTAAAAGCATGAATATAAGAAACTACCATGAAGCAATTGTATCATACGAATCTAAAAACGGAGAATTAAGCATAAATAAATCACATAAATAAACCAGATAAATCTAATATCTAAGCATGAAGCAATTAAACTAATTAAAGTAATTCTAGAATTAACTAAGAATTTAACTAAGCAATTAACTAGGAAATTAACTAAGAGTTTAGAATACTTATTGGAACTAGTAAAAGCAATGAAAATCTCCAGCTATTACGGAGTTGAACGTTGATCTTGGGTGAAGATTGAATCCCGAACGTGAAATCGAAGCCTCGGACTTGTCGTTCTTCGATCCTTGATTTCGGTCTTCAAATCTCATTATAAGATGTGGAAATATGTTTATTCTAAGCCCAAATACCCTAGGTAGTCGTGTGTCTCCTCAAAAACCAAAATATGAAGGGTATTTATAGATATATCATGTCTTGGCGTAAAAGAAACCCTAAAAACGCATTTATGGGCAGCCACATCGACGTCGCATCGATCGACGCATGCTGGCTCTCGGCGTCGACACTGCCTGGGTGCTCGCGTCGACTGGACGGGGGCGTCGACTGACGCGGTCATGGATTGACGCAACTGCAAGTTGCGTCGGCCTTGCATCGACCGACGGACTCTTAGATCGGTGCAACTACAAGTTGCATCGACTTGACATCGATAGAGCGTCGACTGACACGTGCACGATTCATGTCGACGTAGTGTTGACGCTTGCGTCGATCGACGCTACTGAGAGTACGTCTTTATTTTCTCGATTTTTCTGCTACTTGTTCACCAGAAAGCTCGTTCTCCACTTTTGAACATCCAACTTCATCTATCTACGCGCTGAACTCTTCCGGTTACATAGCTGTAAGGTGAAAAATAACAAATAATCACCTATTCTCATCAATTATGATTAAAATACGGTAAAATAAGCTGGAAATATAAAAATATGGAATTAAGCTTAAATCATCCAACTTATACCCAAAAAACAAGCAGCAAAAGAACTAAAATGCTAATAAAAATAAGGACAAATCTACGCTAATCACCCAATCAGAAAAACAGACTCAATAATTGTTTTTAACACAAGGAGAATCAGATGAATCACGTCGCCAGCTGATAGCCCGGGAAGAGGAGCTCAATATCTCCAAGAGCGAGCTAGAAACCATGAGCGGTGAAGCCACCCAGATGGGAGGTTGCCTGCTGGAGTTGGAGGGACAGCTGCGGCACAACCAAGAGCAGATGGAGGGTGCAATTCACTTGGCTCGCGAACATAGGGTTATCGAGGGTCGAAAGGAAGGGCTGATTGAAGGTCGCCGTACTTTTTTGAAGAGCGAAGTGGGTAAGAAGTTCACGAATGCATACAAAGAGGAGATGCTGAATGTATATAAGAACACAACCCTCTGTCTGGGCAAAATGGAAAGAGGAGGTCGAGAACGGGTCAAGTTTTCTATAGAACGAATCAAGGCCCAACTTATAAAAGCCAATATCCCATTCGAGATGGATACGAAGAGTATAACTGATGAGCTACCCAACTTCTCCTTTTGTAAAGGCGACAGAAGCCAGTCCACGAAAGCAAAGTGGTGGATCCCTTGTAAGGTAAATGCCATTTTGAAGGCTGGACTTGCTGCTGAGCTAGAAGCCCCCATAGACGAGTTGGTGCCTGATTGCAATACTGCTGAACCATTTTAATCTTCTGTAACTTGTTTTGTATCCTTACCTGGTTTCAAATGGTTATATTTGAACAATTATAACTTATTATTGCTCTCAAATTTCATTGTGCCCAATTTTTCTTAACACAACCTGCCATAAGATGGTTATAGAAGAGTATCCCAGAATCATAAGTAAGACCGTATTCGATCATGAATAATGAAAACCAGAGAGTGTATAGGTCGCCGAATCGTAATGAAATTAAACCATAGACAACCAAGATTATACTCAGTTCCTCAAGTTGTTGTAAGTAAAACAACCTGCCATCAAGGTTCCCCGATATGTTATATGCAAGCCATAAATCGAGGGATCAAATTTGAACATATGGAGCTCGCAAACAACAGCATGTAAATCAAACATGCTTGAATAACATGTAAATCAAAACATGCCTGAATAACATGTAAATCAAACATGTTCATATTCGAAAGAAAATATGTAAATCAAACATATCTCCATTCTAAAGCATCCCAAAGTACGTAAGTCAAACATATTCAAGGATATGTGAAAACATGTAAATCAAACATGTTTCCACATAGGATAAGTTAAATCACAAAAACCAGTCAAACACATCAAACCAAACAAAGCCAATAATACCAAATTAAGACTAAACGAAGCACATAAGATCACATAAGACCAAACAAACAATGACACTCAAACAACAAAAACTGAAAGGGAATATTTAAGCCAAACATGTTTCCCTTCAAAACATCCCAGAATATGTAAATTAAATATATCCAAGGATATGTGAGAATATATAAATCAAACAGGTTCTCACGCAAACCAAACAAACCTCACAAGACCAAAATAAATCACATAGAACCAGACGACTCATATAAAACCAAATAGACTACACAAGACCAAATAACTCACAAGAAACCAAATAGGACACATAAGACCAAACCATGTAAAACAAAACATATATAAATCAAACATAAGAACTGAGAGGAAACATGTAAGTCAAACATGTCTCTCCTCAAGACATCCTAAAATATATAAATCAAACATATTCAAGGATATGCGAGAATATGTAAATCAAACATGTTTTCACACAAAACCATCCATTGTCTTACCTAGAAGTTCCATCGCCGACCTGATAGAAGCATCGGGATTTCAAACATATTCGTAAAAATTATAGAACGCATTCAATGCCATAAGTAATCCTTTATTCATTATTGATAGATATCAGCCCGTGATGGGTAAAAGTGCGATAAGCATATGAGTTCACCACTGACCTAAAAGAGCGTCGGTCCATGATTAATAAATAGAGATAAATAAGAGAAGTATGAGCCCGTCGTCCGGAGAATTGGGCATAATACTTCTTTAAGTGGCAGCTACCCAAGCTGCGCGATAAAGCTGTCTTCGAGCATGCATGCTCCTCCTGCTTTCTCCAACTATATTTGTATGAGCTCTTCATGAAATCAGACAAGCTCTTCGTCTTCCCTTATCCTTTTGGATCCAAACATCCCTTCGCGCATATCTTTTATCCTTCCCCTTTTGTTTTGACTCATACCTTTTCTGACCGTCATCTGGTAGCACGATCTAGCGACCTGCTGTTCTGATATCACTTCTCCTACTTTATCCCCAGACGGATACTTGATACTCATGTGGTAAGTAGAGGTGATCTCCTGAAATGTGTTGAAAGTAGATCGCCCCACTATTGCATTGTACGCCGATCTTTCTTTGACAATCAAGAACTTGACATATTTCCTTACACTCAGTTCCCCTTTTACAGTTCATCGATATTGATGAAATAAATTGTGTGAACCCTAACGTATTTTGATCAAGAACTCGATGTCCCTCGTATTCCCACAGATGACACCACTTGATGAGACCAAAAATATTGTTGCCTCAAGAATATGGGATACTGACCTTATGTATGTGATCAGCAACCTGAATAACCTCGAATAACCGTGCAGCGACCTGATTGATCTCCTAGGGAATCCTGGCGACCTGTTAGATCCTGCAAACTAAGACCCATCCAAGGTGGAGGATGGCCCCGACATAAGCCCTCCGATAATTAAGTTACAGAGTGCGTGAGAGAGAGGCGAGAGCCTTTAAAGTGAGATGAGATCTCAAAACGTAGGATGTAAAATCAACTTAGAGAGAGAGAATGAGGCCTAAATCCTCTTTATATAGATAAGAGAAGTATTCCCGATCTAGGTTTTCCCTCTCCTACCATAAATAGCATGACCAACTCACAATTAGGATTCCTCATGTATGCTAGATTCCCATAAATGATAGAACTCTCGCTGAATTACTATATTAGTCATGGGCCAATAAGCATGTCCATAGGATTCAGTCCACCGGGACCCCATAGAATAGCATGTGTTAGCCCATCAAGAGCCCAAAATCATGAGGCCCAACTCTCAACACCAAGCTACCACTCAGCGCCGAGCTGGTATAATAAAGCCTATATAAAAAGAAGTCGCCACCTCACATAAGAGCTCGTCACTACTATGCAGCAGATCACTACCCTTCAAAATAGCTCGCCCATAAGGATTGCTCCTTCTAAGAAATGAGTTCGCTTACAAAAGACCCTATAAATACCTGCATGTTGCTGACGTGAATATTGGATGTCGTATCATTATATTAATATAATATAAATTAATTCATAAATAGATACAATCATAGTATAATAGTGGTTATTACCTTTTCAATTGTATTCAAAATATATGAATGATATTTGATTAAACCATATTTAATGGCACAAGAAGGGCTTATTGTCCACAAATAGGACAATGGGTACATATCCATAAAAGAACCATTCTAACATATAATATCATAACTTAACTTAATAAATTAAATGTTGTTAGAGAAAAACTCTTGTTGGGTCAAATTGATGGATCATAAGGTATCTGTCCATATGACTCGATATTATATTATATTATTTTTTGTAATATGATGTAAAAGTATTAATTTTTCGTAAATATCTAACCTAACACTATGATGTATGGTTTTTATAATATGATGTATTGACAGTATAATGCTATAATTGATTTTTACACTGTGATATATTTTTTATAAAGTTTTGGCCTGACGGGTAATCCATCAGTTTGGCCTGCCAAGAGTGTGGCCCATGTTGTTAAACCTGACTTTTGGTTCATTTATTTTAACTACCCTAATCAATAACAGACTATTAGGTACACCCAAGTATATGATATACCATTCACCCAATGATGAACATTTAATACAATGGAGATTTACATTTTTCGATTGATCATGCATCTCTTTATGTATTCAACTATATTATTAAAATTTTAGATTTATCACATTTTGATTAATATTTATTATATTGGAGATGATTAAGATATATATACATTAAAAATGAAGATGGATAGTTATCACAATGAAAATAAACATTTATCAGAACAGACATGAATATTTATATAACAGGGGATATGAATATTTTTATGCATGTTACGAGTTCATAAATGTACTTTTATCACAGTAATAATGAAAATTTATCACAAGAAATATAAAAATCTATTTTGACGAACATGTACATTTACCACATTCAACATGTTCTTTGCACCTGAGAGTATGATACAACGTACACGCGAATGTACCTAATAATTTTCTAATCAATAGGTATATACATGAGAGAGATTCCACTAGAATTGATATATAAGACTAATCGCATCAAAGCCCAAAACAAACAAATAAATGTAATAAAAAAAGAAAACAATGTCTGTTGTTTCATTAGCAAATTATGACGAAGAAATAAAATAAAGTTTTAAGCACTCCACATTGAAGTACATTAGGAGTATAAAAAAAAAACATTTTACTAGACACAAAATAGTTATTGCATAATGTCGAAAGTAAAGTAGTGATATAAGTGATATAAAAGGGAGTACGTGGAGTCAAACGTTTTCATTAACCACCGCGCTTTGGTTGCGGTCCGGGAGGAGGAGAAGGTTTCGGGATGTAAGGCATTAGAGGTGTGCCATGCTGGATAGGTCTGGGTCTTATCGAAGCCTTTGAGCTTGGAACAGGATCAATAGGCCGATAATCTTCCAAATGCACTCTGCTGCCTGCATCATCATGTTCATCTAAGCTACGAGGAGGATCCACAAATTCCTGCAAGAAAAAAAAGAAAGAAAAAATCAATAATTAAAACTGCCTCTGATCAGAAACCTAATAATGTGTAGTCATGGGTGGTATACCGAAGCATAAAGCTCTTGGTTAAGTGTACCTTAAGCTTCCTGGTTTCCAGGATCCATGTCACAACATTGTTCTCTATCGAACCAACACCTTCAGTTATGAATAAATAGTTATCAAAAATAAGTTGATCGATCGAGTAAAAGGATATCTATGTTGTTACATAATAGCATTAGATAAAGTACTATCTGCATGATGTATAAGGTGTATCAGATATTGCCTATTTTGCCTATTTTCTTTCTTTTCTTTAACTAATTATTAATTAATTTACATTTCTTTTACTCCATTTTCATGCCATTGGTAATTCATGGGGCACTAATGAAAATGCTCTTAGATCGTCCATTTTGATAGACACGCTCATGAAAACTATTTCCTTTTGTGGCAATCCAGTCGATTCTACACATGAAATATATATAGAAGTCGAGCAAAGAATTCATCGAGAAGCAATAGTGTCATGGAAATATCAACGAAGTCTAAAATATATATGGTGGATAAATTTCATCAAACCTTGTATAATTAACATAAAAACAAAAAAACCATATAAGCAGACGAAAATTCTGATCAACGCATATATTTTACGTGCAGGGGAAATCAGGAAATTTGTGCAAATTCTAGATATTTTAACTGTTTCTTAAATTTCAAATTGTTGTTTAATTATGTTTAAAAAACATTAATATCACGTCCCTATTGTATAGGTAAGGCAATAAATCTTTTAAAATAACTATTTTCATATGAAAAATAAAATGCCTCCTAACTGAAAATGAAAATGAAGAAAATTATAATTGATTGCATCTAAAGGATCTTTGATATAGGGTGTCCAATAATCCAATCCTCAAATTAGTTCAATATATATCACCACACCACTAACAACAAAAATGCAATAGCTAAATTGGGGTGAGTAATATCAGTCAAGTCTAAAGTTTGTGCTTGGGATGAAATCCCCAATTTTAATGTATCTAAGACCCCATGAAAATGGTATTCTCGGATTGTAAAACTGTCTTTATCACATATCACAGTAACAGTTCTCGTTATGCAACAAAGTTGTTTCTTTGATTGTCGATCAGTATGCATCTAGATTAAGAAAAGTACACGCAATTTTCTTTTTTCAAAGAAAGGGAAAAAAAAAAAGACATAATAAGAAAATTGACCTGGATTTAATCCTTTGCTGGAGTAACCAAGGTACATGAAAGCAGATGTCCCAATTAGCAAGAACAAACACAAGAATCCAAAAGCCTTCATTAAAAACTGTTTTCTATATATCTTTTTTCTTTCCCCCTTTCTGCTCAAAACACACTTCAAATTTAATTTTCAGTGACACACACAAAGAAACAAGTAAAATAATGCCAAAAATAGAAGAGAAAAAGTGAAACACTGGCCTTCACAAAAACCACTTAAATAGGAAATTCAACCCATTTATAAAGTTTTTGTTCTTCCTTAGATTCAGGGGAGAGGATAAGGGGAATGGAGCTCTTCTTGCCCATGCCCAAAATGGCTATTTATATATAATAATCACGAGAAAATAAGTTAAAAATAAAATATTTCAAAACTATATTTGGCGGTGATAAGTCATGATGAATGATCATGTGGGTTTCATTGTCATGGCATTTGCTTGCTGGTGCCTGTGGAGATTTAATGCTTCTCAGTTTGTTTGTTTGTAATTTTTATTATTCTTATTATGATTTGCAGAAAGGCAGGGCAGTGTAGAGGAATAAATGAAAGTATAAATGGATGGACGAGAATTGAATGCTGGAGCGCGGTGGAATGCGAGCCTTTCTGCAGGCTTTCAAGATTGGCCTCCGAGAAAGACAAAACACGCTGCCCATTTCTTATTATTTATCTTCTTCGTTTTATTTTACTTTTCCCTTTTTCGAGCTTTTTACACGACCTCTCTCAAAACCCTAAGTTTTAGAAATTATTGCGATTGCATTTATAGATTCTTGTTGTAAGATACCAAATAAGGGTTGGTAAACACAAATTCAGGCTTTTGCTCAAAACTTTTGAGAGGTGGGCTCACATAAAATAGGAGGCTTATGAATATGTAGAAAGTTTTTTAGAGATTTTTATTTTGACAATGATTTGTTATACGAACCCTCATAATAAAATTAGATTTATAGGTTTCTTGTTATAAGTGTTAGTGTTCGGTAGCGTATAATATAGCGTGGTGATACGATCAAAAATATTAGTTCACCAATGAAAGAGAGTAATAACTTGAAATATAGCCTTCCGATGCTTAAGTCGGTTCCTTTTTAATAGTGGATGCGAAAGCTCAAAACGTAGGATAATGAAACAACTTAGAGAAAAAACTGAGGACTCTTTCCTCTTTATATAGACAAGAGACGTATTACTAATATAGGGTTCTCGTCTCTTATTCAATCCATAACACCATAAATAGCCACCAAATTAGAATTAGAATTGCTCGTAAATGCTAAGTTACCATAGATATTAGAACCCTCGTTAAATTATCGTAATAACCATGGGCCAATCACCATACCATGCATTTAGTCCGCCGGGACCCCATACCATAATCCATATCAGCCACCAGAGCCTAAGATCTTATTAAATATAGAGCCCAACCCTCAATACTGAGCTGTTATAATAACATTTATCTCATAAGAGCTCGCCACCTTCATATAAGAGCTCGCCACTCCTAAAACAGCCCGCCCCCATATAGAAAACATCGCCCCTTCTAAAAGGGAGCTCGCCTCATAAATCTCTATAAACTTTCATGTTTAGCGATATGAATATTTGATGTCGTATCAGCTAATCCCCCACGTTCTACTTGCTGAAGTAGGAAATCAAGTGAAATGTAAACATAAGTAACCCAAAAATTCAATCCCACATACATCTTGGTAAAAGCGCAAAAACCATCAAATATCACCTCAGACTTACGTATATTAAATCCATACCAACATTATGTCAGACACGGGTTGCAGGCTTATTTCCTCGTAATATATTTATTTTTGTGGGCCAGGAAATGAAAGGCCCACAATTAACCCTATCAACCTTTGTGTCACACAAATTTACTTGTCTTTTCAAATTTGAGCCGCTCCCCAGACATACGTCTTTCACCTTCTTTCCTTTGTATACCAAAATCAAAAGAAAATATTCACCATTTTCCTCTACAAAAAACTTCAAGAATTTCTCGGTGAAAAAGTACGGTCATCCTTAAATTAGAAATTCAACCCAACGAGTTAACTTCTTCTCAACACCATGTATAAGTCCTCTTAATTCACCATTTCAACACTAATTATTTTATTTTATTTAGAATTTATGTATTCTGAATATGTCTCTTTTCTTCTCTTTCCCCATTTTTTATTTTTTCTATTTTTAACATATGGTGACTTTAGCTTCCTCCAACTCCGATTCTCAAAACCCTAACTCTCATATTCACGATATGCCGTCTAAGATAAAATCTATAGAAATCCCTTTGGTCCGATCAAGAAAAATAAAAAATATTCCCACACCTAGAACTGGCTTGGTCGATGAACCTGGGGAGAGCCCCTCTTGGTCCGAGTTTGAGGCTCAAACTAGAGCCTTGACTAAGGGGATCCCAGAAGCTATTCCCTTGTCCCAACCACAAATACCTGCTTCCACATCCAATATGGACTTTTTCTTCTCCAACCCTGTAACCATTGTACCCCCATCTGTTCATGCCGAGCTACCTCTCCTTCCGCGAGCTACCCGGGTGACCCCTGAAAACCCTTGGGTACTCCAAGACCAAAATCAGCTCGCGACTTTCATTGAAAGCCTCAACCTTCCCAACACCATATTTGTCTAGCCCGTAGCTGGTAAAAACAATCCAGACCATTGCCTCCAAATAATATTACTATCTTCGACGACCATTTAAGGGCAGGAATTAGATTTCCTATTACCCCTTTTTGGTCATCGCAGTTGAGAAACATACACTAGTGGAAAAAAGTCGATTAGAGGCGGTTCAAAATAACCTTTAGAGGCGGTTCTGAACCGCCTTTTATATGACCAACGCTTAAAGTAAAAAAAACCGGGCGACGGTTCAAACCGCTGCTTAAAAGAGGCACTGGGTGGCGGTTCTTAGCTCGAAGCGCCACCCAAAGTATTGAAATTCGGTCGAAACCGACGCCAAAAACAGAACCGGGTGGCGGTTCTTATCTGGGAACCGCCGCTTAAAACAAAAATCGGGTGGCGCTTCTTAGCAAGAAGCGTCACCAATAATACTGAGAAATAACATCGATTCATTAAGAAACCGATGTTGTTCTCCCAGAGGAAATTAACATCAGTTTAAATATAACCCATCTAAATTCATGAATAAATAATTTAAAAAAAATTAAATGTCCATCCTATTGCTATCCTCATCCCAACCTAAAAATACCAAACAATTGCAATTTAATTCATATTCATGAAAATTAAAATTAAATCAACATCAAATGTTAACAAAAGCATTCAATATATTTGGAAAAATATTTTACATTATAATTTTACAAAAAAAAAAACAAAAAACACAATTAAGAGTCTTTTCAACCTATAAATATGCCCACACTAGCCAACCGAGGAATTCTGTTTCAAAATAAAGAAATATCCAAACGACGCCAGTGCTGTTAAAAGCTCGCCCTTAACATGGCATCAAGGTGGCTCTCCCATTGTTTAGGATCCCAAAAATGCAGAAGCATAAGGTACCTGCAAAATCGTAAAAACAATCGTATTAAGTATGGATTTATAACTATTAAAATTCAATAAAATGTATATGTGGAAATGAAAAAGAGATGTTGATTAATTAGTTAATCAAAAGAGCTTACCCAAGGTGCCCAAGCAATGCTGTCAAGTAGCATCTGCACAAAACCAAAAAACAAAAGTTTCATGTTACTATAACTAAACTTATTTTGTTAATAGTTTTTTAAAAAAAAAAAAAGTGGCAGGTCGCATACATTCAAGGAGAACTATATGAATAGTGGCAGAAAGAAACGCACATTCGTCAATAGGTTCAAAAACAGAAAGAATTGGGAAATTAAGAAAACTATATGAATATAATTTGAGCATGCATACACTTGAAACGGTAGCCGAAACGTAGGTAATAAGCCATTTATCAGCAAATTGGTCTTTCTGGAAATGAATACGCGCCTTCAAGTAATACTGAAGTAAACACAACAAAGTTACAAACATTGTTAAACGGAAATATTGAATTACCCATATTTAAATAGAGAGAGAGAAATAAATTAAAGTACCATTAAGAAAGATTGAATTCCAGCTTCGGCAAGACTATTGAAAAAGGCAACAAATAATGCGAACGATACAGTACGGCTGCAAATAATAGGGACATACATTAGAAAATCATCAATGTATTTCAATTATGTACGTTTATAAATATCGATAAAAAAGTCGTACCTGCTCTTGAGCAAGCGAATAATATCCTTAGGCAYCAGGATTTTCTTGAGCAAGTCTGTTTTAGTCAACGACTCGTTTCCAACTTCAGTTGTTTGATCAGTCGCAAGTTTCAAAATTGGCTGCTCTAGAGAGCGTCAATTTGGCGAGCAGTGTCCTTGAGAAAAACCCTCATGTAAACGGCTGCAGTAGCAGCTGCAACTGCTGCCACCTGGATTTAGTTCAACACCAATATACATTCTTATTAGCATCAACAACAAGCACATTTGATTTTGTCTATTACTACAACTCAAACTTGAMTAAAATGATTAAAAAAGAACCTGAAAAATATGGCCAGTGGAAAGTATACGAGCAGTTAATGTACCGCAAACAGTCTGGGGAATATCCGGAAGTCKAAAAACTTCATCGAATAGATTTATTAGATTTATTAAATTAAAAACATGAAACAAAATATTAGATTTATTAATACTAACGAATTATGATTTATAACTTCTCAATATATAAACATTAAAGATAATAATACTTAAATCAACTTACCATTCCAATGTTTCGACTATTGGGAAAATTGTTGACAATGTCGTACTTGTACCTCATCACATAATAACCACACTCGGTAGGTCCCGATTGCTTGCGACACTTGAAAAAAAAAGGTAAATAATAAAGATTAGTTATATTAATACATAAAACATCTCAAATTAATAAAAAAATATATATATATATATATATATATATATATATATATATAATATATATATATGTATGTATGTATGTATGTATTACCTTCACCCTAGAAAGTGAACCCCTACCTTAATCTTCAATATACTAAATTTAATTTGAATAATTATTACTACTATTATTTAATTAGTTGCAAATAATTTAAACTTCTCTTTTCGAAAAACTCCTGCATGGAACTTTTTTGGACACACACACAAAAAACAACAACTAATTCTACAATCTATTTATCAAACAACCAAATTGAATTGACGCAATATGAGACACACATGAGGGAGTAGTCTAGAGGATTCATTTACATCATCTCAATCCTACAAATCAGAATCATTTGCCATTTCTACGGGAACAAATTTCTTCTGACTGTCTTCCAAATCTATTTTGTTTAGAATAAAAACAAATTTATAAAGTGCAATTCATTATATAAACACCCACTTATTACATCTTTCATCCACCTTTCCTCTCTTTCACAGACAAGGCAAATCTGGTAGGATTTGAAGGAATTWAAAAAAAAAAGTGAATGAAAACCACCACAACCATTAATAATAAGCTTCGGCATCACATCCATGACTCCACGATCACACGCACATTTTATACTTCTTTTTTCTGCTTATTTGCCCAATTTCTCTCTCWCACACACACATACCACAGAGTAGCAGATAGCCTCATCCTTCTAATAATATGTCAAGCTACGAGCTTGTCCCAACAATAGGTCAAAATAGAAAGTTCACTTCTCCTACAGCTTTTCAATAATTTGGATCTTCCAACAAGAAAGAAAACATTGATAGTGAGCTCTCTCTCTCTCTCTCTATATATATATATATAAATAAAATCAAGAAAGAAACAAAAAAATATATATAAATAAAATAAAGAGGCAGAGTCTCCATGGATAAGGTCCCGTGTGATAGTGATATTCCACAGCACAACAGTGTATGGTAAGATTTGTTAGCTCTTGTCAAACCAAATATGTGAAATAAATACAAACTACAAAATAACTCAGACATTCACCTGATATTTAATAGATGTGCGAGGGCTCTGTCCTAATCATTCGGTATGACATAAAGACATACTAAAAAAGAATCCATCATGTATAAATTACCTTCTCATTGTCAGGGTGCAAAATGTTGTTGAAGACAGAGTTCCGACAAAGCCGGGTTCTTACATCATCCATTGCTACTGTTTTCTCTAAAATAAAGAAATAAGAAATTGTGACAATAATAAAGATGCACGGCGAAGGAGATTATGAAAAGAAAAAAGGGACTTTTTTCGATAAAATTCAGACTTAATAGTGCAGGCTACATAGAGATCCAAATTACCAGTTGGTGGTGACTGTGAGTTGAGGCTAGAGCCTTTTTCTGGGTAACGTGACGTGTCAGCCCTCTTGGCTCTCTTATCAATGTGTTGATGATCGTGTTAGGTTGAATCTTCCCAAGCATGAACATAAATAACATTAACAACGACAAATCACATAAATTGACCTTGAGAGACCACTAAGAGGAGTAGAAGGAAAAAGGGGAAAAAAAAAAGAAATTGTTTAGTATTTGGTTACGGGCAATTTGGTAATAGTGGATTAGTGTTTTAAAATGTGGGGTTTGAAGAGAAGAGGAAGCCTTTAACAATGTTATTTTCTGTTATGATTTAAAGTTAATATAAACATGACACTTGGTAGAAGAAAAGCAGCAACAACAAAATAATAATACTTACATATAATAAAGTGTGTGCTACTAGTCCTTAACATTATATTATTATAAACCGATAAATGATCAAAGAAACCATTTCTCCTCACAACCTCTCACAAGTATTTATTTCAATTTTCAAAAAATATTACCCACCATTCATATATGTTGCTCTGAAGAACTGAAACCCATTAAAGCCACGGTAATTTTTAGGGAAACATATCCACTTTGCATCCAGGCATAACATGAGTGTACATACATTTCTCACAATCTCCAGCAACAAAGTTCACTGTCAATGTTTTCTTTTCAATAATTTCGACAAGTAATTTCAGAATTTCCRGGCTGATTTTTGAAGGTCAAATTTTGGGGCTGCGGTATTTGATATTCTTTTGGTTTTTTTTAAAGCCAAACCCATATTAGCATTTAAATGAAGAGCGAGGAATATAACCGAATATTCAAAAAACCGAGAAATAGAGAAACACACAATGTTACAAACAACATAGTGTTGCTCGTCTTCGTGAAACTCAAAGAAAACGGTATACAACCAAAAGAAGGGGAAAAAAAAGAAAAAAAAAAGATAACCTCAAAACGGAGAGCTTTTCTTCCAAGCCTTTTTCTTCCCGAGAATCGCCTCCCAAACCAAAGGCAAGAAAGGCCCATTCTTATCTAAATACTCCCTCAGTTGTTTCTCCTCGACGAAAAATCCCTTAACCCTCATTTCATCAAACACCTTCCGTGCATCCTCCCCGCCCCTCTCCCTGCAATACCCATCGACCAATCCCGTAAAAGTCGCTAAATTCGGAGAGTGCCCAACCTCCAACATTCCAATAGTAAACGCACACGCATCATCCAACCTCTTCCCACTACACAGCCCCCGAATCAAAACCTGATAACTAAACGCGTTCGGAACCACACCATTACTTTGAATTTTCTTAAAAATTCTAATCGCGTCATCGAATTTGTGCGCCTTGCAAAAGCCCTCAACCACCGCAGTGTATACGACCACCTCAGGAATCGTGCATTTCTCGCGCATCAACCCAAATAGCTTCATCGCGTCCTGCACGAGCCCGTCTTTACACAGACCATCGAGCATGGCCACCGCGTTAGGGATCAAACCCGTCTCCTTCATTTTCTTAAATATCTCGTCTACATCACCCGGAGGCGATAGAGGCTGCTCTTCGATATTATCTGATTTCTAGGGCTGGGCTTTAGGGTTTTCCACTACGGGCTCAAACCCTAGCTTGAACCTTTCCAGAAAATCAGCATCGGTTTCGCCCCGGGATGAATGTTGGGTTTCGATTTTGCGACCGCGATTATGGTTTGGGATTCTAGGGCTTGGAGGGGAAGGATAAGAAGATTGCTTTCTCAAGGGCCTATTTGGAATTGGTTTTTACCTAAGCCATCGTTGATTGAGGAGGAGAAAGAGCGCAGCAGATGAGCTGCGGAGAGAGAGCGGAACTTAGTTCTCAGCGACGGTTGTAATCTGCGTCTAATATGTTGTTATAAGCGACGGTTCAATTTGGGAAGCGCGGCCAAAAGAGTCTGACTTATTGGTGACGCTTCTCCCAGTAAGCGCAGCCCGAATCCAAAATTTGAGGCGCTCTATAAGTGTTGGTTATTTCAAGAACCGCCACCCGGTGTGTTATTGGTGACGCTTTCCTCTTGGACCGCTGCCCGATTTTTTTTTTAAGCGTCGGTTTCAAAAGCAACCGCGGCTTATAGTATTATTGGTGGCGGTTGGAATTTAATAACCGCCACCCGAACTCGATTTTTTTTAATTTTTTTTTCATAAGTGACGGTTCTTTGCTAACAAGCGCTACATTTGCACTTTTTGCAGCGGTTTCTATTTGAACCGTCACTTATACACCGCCTCTAATCAACTTTTTTCCACTAGTGATAAAGTCCCCCTATTCCATTAGGTTTATAATCGGGTATATAATTTTATGTACATACTATAATGCAGAGCCTGACATAGATTTCTTCTACTTCTTCTACGCAATTAAAAAGCAAAAAGGTTCCTTCTACCTTTTCTCACGTCAAAAGATGCATTTCCTGGTCCGCCCCTCCTTAAAAGTCCACGAGTGGCAATCCGAATTTTTCTTCCTCTATTCTGGCAAGCCCTGGCCATTTCCCATGGAATGGAAGGACACAAACCCTCCCCAAGAGCTAATGCCACGGAGAGAAACCACTCCTCTCTTTCGAGGGCCTCAACTAGCGACCTCTGCAAATAACCAGACTTGAATTTGGTAGGTTTAACATATTATAGATCCTTTTATTAACCTGCATAAAAACAAATAATAACCAACTTCCTTTTTCTGCAGAATGCCTTATACTTGCCAGTGGATCCTCGAGCTCGAAGTCCAGAACAATGGTCAAGCTAGACCTAACTCTGGCCGTGACCTCTACAGCTCCCACTGTAAATACTGAGGATGAAGTGGAACTCGCTCTGAATGCCAGGGACGAATCGGTGGAGGTCGTTAACTCAGGCGACCAGCTTCCCCTACATGCTTCAGTAGGCAAGGGTAAGAGGAAACAATCTATCCGTTTTTGAGCTCGGGCACGACCTACATCTCCTCACCCAAAATGTCGCCATCTCCAGGGAGATCTAGCTTGGGATCCCTAAACTTCAACAAATGCCTCTTGCAATGCGACAACGCCGACCGGATCCAGCCTTCCTCCCAAATCAGGTGTTGACCCTAGATAATAAGTATATGGTGACCCTCAACATAGCCGACCAGGTGGCCCAAACATTGTTATACTTTGCTCGGGTAACTTATCCTTAAAAATCCCATCCTGTTAATTATAGTTTTCATCATATTTCTCAACTCATAACTTACCCTCATTGTTTATATTTATACATCTAAAACCTCTGATGGCCTCACTATCCAGCCACCTGCTGATTGAGGACTCTGAAGGAGAGCCACTAAATAAATGGAAGGAGGCATGCGACGAGCTGACAGCCCATGCTGATAGATAGACTAAGCAACTGTCTTTAACACAAGGGGAATTGGATGAAACTCGTCGCCAGATGGAAGTCCAAGGAGAAGAGATAAACATCGTAAGGTGTCAGCTAGAGACGATGAAAGCTGAGGTTGCCGAGCTAGAGACGATGAAAGCTGAGGTCGCCCATCTTGGGAAATGTCAAATGGAGTTGGAAGAGTATTACTTGAGAAAGAGCAGGAGGTGCTAGTGGCACGTAGATAGGGGGTTGCTGAAGGTCGTCGCACTTTCGTAAGGAGCAAAGTGGGCCAACGATTCGTTGTAGCTTATAGAATCATTTTGCTCGTGAGCTACCACCACACTACGATCTTCTTGCAGATGGTGGGGAAAGAGGCAAAATTATACTTCAAAACAACTTTTGAGCGGGCCAAAGCTCAGATCCAAACAGCGGGGATCAACTTCGAGTTGGATGAGAAACAATTGGAGAATGATCTGCCCCCCTTTTACTTTAGGCGCGACGACGTCAACCAACCCCTCAAAGATGCTTGGTGAACCCAATGCATAGTGAACCGAACTTTTTTGCACTTACTTTTGGTTTTAGAAAAGTTCGTCCACAAGAGAACGGAGCAATTGTAAGTGATAAGTTTGAGCATGTCGAATCTCTTGAGGAAGACAAATCAGAAGTAATTCTTGTGTTTGATTCGCGAATGAGAAAACAAGGAAAAAGACTACGCTAAACACGCGACCAAATTTCATTTTTAAAGTTGGAATATCCAAGGTGATGATTTAAATGATGAGAAACAAAATCAAAAACTTTGAAAAGATTAATGAAACAGGGGTCTAAGGCTTTAGAATATTTTCCACGATCAATTGGCATTTCATTGAACCCTTAATCTATGAGTTGGGGTTGTCAATCCCAACTTGTAAACTAAACACCCAACAATGCCAATTGATGGTTCTAAAATCATCTAATCACTAGACCCATGAATTCTAAACACAAATCATCAAGAAACGCAGCAATACAAACTCAAGACAAGCATGAACAAGATTAAAGAACAAAATCTTGAATGAAAACAAGAAAATCACAAAGGACAATAATTATAATTCATTAAAAAATAAAACCTAACTTTTAACATTAAACTAAGACTCATACACAGGAGAATCAAAATCTCCAAACATATATTCATAATAACAAGAAGGTGCAACAAATCAAGAATGAAAGATTACCCAATTAGAAAAGTCCTACAAATCCTCAAACCAAAAGAGAGAACTAATTATAAAAGTTCTACGAATATTCAAACAAAAAGAGAGAGCTGCTCCAAGAACATTGAGCTTCTTCAAATTATAAATAAATCTAACTAGATGATACGTTGTAATTCTAAGAACTAAGCTAATTTATTTAGGACTTTATGTTTGAAAGATAAAGAAAGAAATGAAGAAAACAAGAGAAATTCGGGTTGTCAAACCCTAAGGGGTTCAAAAGCTTTTAATTACAAGAAAAAAGATTTTATTTATAAGGGTGAAAGTGTGGGCAAAATAGTTATTTTACCTAAACTAACCAAAATTGGCTTGACCACCAATGCTGGGAAATAGCCCCGTAGATTGCACGTTGATGGCACGTTGACTGGGCGTCAACGGCGCGTCGATTGGGCATCGATGACGCATCGATCAGTGGTTGTGCTTCACGGGTCCGAGTCGTGTTTTCATCAAATCAATCTAGTTGTGATCCTAGGGAACGCTTTTAGGCTTTATCGACTACCTAAAATAAAGAAAATCAAAATAAGATAAAAATCTTCAAAAAGTGAAAGAGAAATATTAAAAATATTAAAAGTATGGTATGGTATGGTTACTAGCCCATGATTATTATAGCAATTTAATGAGAGTTCTAATATTTATGGTAACTCTACATAGAGGAGAAATCCTAATTCTCAGTCGATGGTTATTTATGGTATTGTGACCTTATATGAGGGCTCATACTTAACAGGTTTATGGTTATAAGGCAGTTTTTAAGTAAGATTTCAGGGTTATGGTTTTTGGTTAGAGTATGGAATGATATTTTGGCTGACCTATTTTAAGTTAGATAAATGGTTTATGGTTTGGCTGACCTATTTTTAGTTGGATAAATGAAATCTTTATTTTTATATTCTACCTGATTTCGTACCTCAATCAGCTAGAATATGGGGGACTAGCTGATACGACATCAATAAATGACTCGACTATATATGGTAAGAAAGTAATGAAAGGGGTAGAAGGTTTTAGGTACCGGCGAATACGGTAATAAGGTTTTATGGTTATTATGGAATTATGGAAAGTAAGAATCCTAATATGAGAATATTTCCTAATTTTGGAGATTGAGTATAATTAGGAGATTTAATCCCATCTTATGAAGGAATCCTGTTAGTTGGTGGAAAAGTCTAAATAATATTATAAATAAAAGATTCAAGTTATATTATTTTCACAACATATTTTCATATCTTCAATTCTTATGGATAATAGAACTCATAATTTTATGTCGAATAATTAACTTTAACATTAACATAATTATCATGGATCATAGAGCTCTTCTTTACGAATTTTATGGGAAAATAAATAGGCGAGCTCTTCTTTAGGAGATGCCTCTTATATAGGAGATGGGAACGCGCCTCTTGTTTATACAAAGAGGACACATGCCTCATTTATACTCTAAGTTGATTTTATATCCTACGTTTTTAACCCTCACATATCTGTCTCAAAAAATATATGACTTAAGAATCGGAGGGCATACACTGGAAGCTGTTTATCTTGGGTTTTGTTTTGTAGGTTAATCAGGTCGAATGGAGTCTTCTGGAGGTCTATTAGGTCCCGAGCACGTATTTTAGGTTAGTACTCTCTTTTCTTGGTGAACCAATATTTTGTCATATCAGTGATGACCTATGTGACGCTCAAATCTTGTCATTGATTATTTTCAGTGACGAAAAAATAGACTTTAAATGACAAAATGTATCGTCATTGAACATCAAATTTCTTATAGTGGATCCTCCCCGGTGCTAGCTGATGGAACTAGTCCTGTGTAATCCCGTCAAAGTAGATAAGAAGGCCCTACATGACATGTGGGGTCTGATATTTCCTCATACTAGAAATCCAACCCTTTATATCCGCGTGGTAAAGCCGCTCTTAATATCCCTTCTGAGAATGAATAACACCTTGACTCCTCTTATTTAGTCCCAACGACTTGTTTCTGTAATACTCGCACTGCTTCCTGCATAACCCTTAATGCGCGGGAGGCTTGCAATGCCTCGTCCTCTTCCTCTTCTGCATCCCGCTGGGCCTGTCGTTTATAAGATTTCTTTCGCGACCTGCTACCGAAGAACGGTATATATGTCCTCGTTCTCCTCCTCGTCAGATGACAATGAATATTCTATCGGATACCACCTCCTTTTTGTGGTCCGGTTCAACTCGGGATCCGGCATCCGTGGTTCCTTTTCTCTGCTCTACTTTTGTCCTGGAGTCAGTGGTTCCGGCCTATATTCCTCATCTTTCCTTTTATCCTCATCCTCCTCACTATCGTCTTCGCCTGCCAAAATCTTCTCCAGCTTGCTCGGAGGCACTAGTCCCATCAATCTTTCAATGAATCCTTTGTTACCATGGCAAGTTCTCCCCTTCGATAATTCTTTCCACTCCTTGGTCACAACATGGATAGCCCTTTGATTAATTATTTCAGGGGTCTTTTTCTTATTCTCCTCCCCCGAATTTTTTTGTCTTTTCTTTCCGTGGTGATGATGGTGGTGTTTTTATGACCGTCGTTCCGTTGGTTCTCCTTGTGGTGGTGTTTGTTCTTCCTCGACAATTTTCCTTTATCTACCTCTTTCACCATGCTCCCTTTCTCATCAAAATCCAAAGTTTGAGGTATGATAGTTTGATATTTCATATTTTGCTTTCTGAAAAATCTCACGCCTTTCGCTCATGGACTCGATGTCCCTCTTTCTCACAAACGGCGCCACTTGATGTGACCAAAAATATTTGTTCACTAAGAAAATAGTGTAAAAATATGCACTTGCTGACCTGATGGACCTTTAGAGATCTCCTAGCGACCTGATCAACTTACATAACAAAACCCAAGTCGGACAGAACCGATGTAGGACCTCCGATGCTTAAGTCAGTTTCTTTTAAATAGTGATATGCGAGAGCTCAAAACGTAGGCTAATGAATCAACTTAGAGAAAAAAGTGAGGTTTGTGTCCTCTTTGTATACACAAGAGACGTGTTCCCAATCTAGGGTTCTCGTATCCTATTCAAACCATAATACCATAAATAACCACCGATTTAAAATTAGGATTGATCCTTTATGCTAAATTACCATAGATATTAGAACCCTCATTAAATTACCGCAATAACCATGGGCCAATAACCATACCATGCCTTTAGTTCGCGGGGACCCCATACCATAATCCATATCAACCCACCAGATCCCAAGTTCTTATTCGACATAGAGACCAACTCTCAATATTGAGTTGTTATAATAACATTTACCTCATAAAAGCTCGCCACCTTCATATAAGAGCTCTACACTCTTGTACGAGAGCTCGCTACTCTCAAAATAACTCGCGCCCTATCGAAAAGATCACCCCTTTTAAATGGGAGGTCACCTCATAAATCCCTAAAAACATGCATGTTTACCGACCGTAATATTTGGTATCGTATCACGTGGAATAACATTTTTTTTGTTCTTGAATTTATGCTAAATATTGATGTGATACACATTTGCTCGCGCTATTCATAGTTTTTAATGTTATATTAAATGAGTAAAAAAAATGAAAAACATATCATTCTCTAATATATTAAAGTCAGATTTTTAAAACAACAACCAACATTGAAAATTTGATTTTGATTTATAAGAAAAATATGTTCGTCCACTTTCTCTATTTCTTTTATATTGATTTAAATCAAAATTTCAAAATCAAAAGTTCAGATTAAACTTATTTATACTTTGATTGATAACTCTAAAGGAATAATCATAAAGGAAGATTTCTAAAATTAGTCATACGACTGTAGAGGGAAGAGAGTATACCATGGACCCAGATGCACCTAGTAAGGTGCACCCTGTAATTTAATTTATCATCGCATATAACTAACATATATCATCACATATAACTGGTACATATCATCACATATGATCGATACATATCATCACAAGTAATTGAAATTCTAAATCTAAAATTTAAAATTCTAAAATTTAAAAAAAAAAAAAACTAAAACAAAAAATTAAACACTAAAAATAAAAAATTAATCCCTAAAATGAAAAACTAAACCCTGAAATTGAATATTAAACTCTAAATCCTAAATTTCTATCACATATCATCACATATAACTGACACATATCATCACATATAACTAACACATATTATCACATATAACTGGTAGAATGATAGATTTCTGCCCCGACCCTAAATTGGAAAATTAAATAAAAAAAATAAAAAACTAAACCTTAAAATGAAGTATTAAACCTTAAAATTAAAAACTAAACCCTAAAATTGGAAAGTAACCCCTAAACTCTAAATTTTTGACACATATCATCACGTATAACTATCATATGTCATCACGTATAACAGTCATATATCATCACGTATAACTATCATATATCGTCACGTAAAACAGGGTGCACCTAATAAATTGCCTATAGAGGGTAAGTTCAAATTTAATCCCACTAAAATGTAATTAATTAATAATTTTAATTTGGGCCAACTTCAAATAAATCTTGCTGGAAAATTTCATTTTGGCCGAAATCACTTACGTGGCATGCATGTGGAAGAAGTTACGATACATAATGTCATGTCAATATTTTAATATTTAAAATTAGTTTCACAACTATAGAGAATGTCCAAAATTAGTTATACTAAAATATAATTTATCAATTTCAATCCAACGATTTTTAGGGCCAATTTGAGGACAATTTTCACCGAATATATTGAAAAAAATGTCATATAAGCCAAATACATGTTGACAAAATTTAAAATAATAAATATATTTGAAATTAAAATTAAAAATATATAAATTCAGTATATTGAAAATCACATATAATCATTAATAAACTAGAAAATAAATATTTCATTTTTCAATGTGTAATATTGTGTATAACCAGAATTAAATAAAAAAATTCCCTATATATATATTTATATATGTATGTAAATATGATTAGGTTCAAATGAGAACCATGTCCTTATTTATGAACCTAAGGTCAATTATGTGCCATAGATCTAATTAAATGGGTGGATCAAATTTTTTGTATATTTCCTTATTTGATTAAAAGTATTAGGATTATATAAAAAAAGCATTGTTGGTGTATATAACTAATATGTTAATAAAGTACAGTGATTGTATAATAAGAACACTAGTTCGCAGGTTCACAAATAAAGAAGAGTTCTCATTAGACCCCACCCCTACACGCACACGCGCGCGCGCACACACACACACACACACACACACACACACACATATATATATATATATAATTCATATAATTAATTTAATAAAAATAATAATAAGAAAAATGAAATGGATGATGTTCATCATCTTCTTCGATCACTTGAAACAACAAGAAAAAATGTTTATACATAAAGGGGAAAAAATTCATTATCTTCTTCAACCATTAATTTCGTAGCCACCTTCCATGTCATCACTCCTTGCACACTAAACACTACAAAAAACAAAATTTTATTGTGGGGGAAAAACCCTTGTTAATTACCAAAAGCCCTCGGTAATCAATTTACTGAGGGCAAAATCGAGGAAAAGTTCCCCTCGATAAACCCTCCTCGGTAAATTTTTCAGAGGCAAAATATGCCTTCGATAAATTTTTTGAGGTGATTATCAAAGGTTCATTTTTTCGATAAATCCAAGGGCCTTCAATCTGATTTCCCTCAGACAAACTGAGGGTGTAATCTCCTCGAAAAAATTAAGGGCATAAATGATCTTGAAGAAATTGAGGGCAATCATTTCTTTTGAGGGAAATATGCCCTCGGTTTTTTCGAAGCGCAGTCTCCACTCGATTTTTTTTTCTTAATTATTATTTTTAATCCTTGTTTTTTTATTAAAGTACCCAAAAATATTTAAAAAAAATCATTAATGAACAGGATAATAAATTAACTAATTATATAAATCTCAAAAAATTTACGATTATTAAATTTGTTCAACAAAAATATTAGTAAAAGTTTATAAAAATATTCGATACAAAAGAGTCCTAAGATGGGGGAGGCTGCGGCGTGTACTGCTATAATCGATCTAACAGTTCGGCCATTTAAGCGTTCAACTATGCCTAAAATTATTGTTGATCCTACTGTTGCTGCTCACGTAGTAGCTCAGACTCATTATTGCAACTTCATCGGTTGTTGAACTCGTCTCATGGCCTCTAAACCCTCCCTCTGCATGTTGAGCTGCGCCTCGAGCTGCCTCATGTGAGTCCTATCCTGATGGGAGGGGGAAGAACAGCTGCCTCGATAAAACTTCATAGAAGTAACTAACTTTCCAAAGCAGTCGGTGTCGTAATGTAGGCCCATTTGGATAAATAAGGCTAGGGTCGACCTCGTTATCCGGATCCTGTGAAGAAGCACATGCCTCATCTAGACGTCGCTCATACTCCTCCTGGAATATAACTCGTTAGTAAATTCTACATTAAAATTAAAAAAAAAATAAGTTAAATAAAAAGAGATGCACATTAGTATTACTGGATCTTGTATCGACCCCACGTGTCATCGTCCTTCTTCTGCGTACGTACAAAAACCTGGTACGCAGTGGCCGGCTCACCCGTCTCCCGCTAATGTACCCAAATGAAATTATAAGATAATTAACATTAAAATAAACAATAAATAAGATATTATGATCTGAAGTTATTTACGATATCATAAGAATAATTGATCAAAGATCTAGATCCCCTCTATGCTTTGATATATCATTACCAGGCTCACTCCTCCTATTAATGCTGCACTATTCGGACCTCCTTCTGTTCTCGGGCTTATCCCACTAGAAATTCCATGTCTTAGTTGAGATTCATGATATGTAAAATTTAAATCATCTTTAATAATAAAAATTTTTAAATTAATAAGAAGACATAAAAGAATTATTTACCTCTAAACCCCTCATCAACGATCCTCTGTGTCTGACCAGTCTGATCAAGAAACTGCTTATACTCGTTAAGGCGCTTTCCATATTTATCCCCTATCGTGCATAAAAATGTCATCTGTATAGCTTGTGGGGTATACAGATCCGTGTCCTAATAACAAATCTCGTACACAAATAATAATAACCACAATTCAATTGATACATGATTCTCAAGTTACAATAAATATTAATAAATTTAAAATAATTACTTTAAACTTCCACCCGGCAGGATGGAGCTCCCTCTCCATGATCACCCGAAATATGTTGGTCAGTCGGACCTCCCTATTATGCAGCCTGTAATAGTTTTTGTGGTTACAAATATAATATAATTAGAATTAGAATTAGAATTTTATAATTATTAATTTACTTACTTCTTCCCGGAGATATAAACAAAGTATCGCATCTCTTGTAGCCCCTAGTGCTATCGGGATGTACCCGAATCGGACGGTGTCGGTATGGTGGTATCTGGGGTTGGAGCTAAATGATTAGTACCCAGGCCCACATAATCATCATCAAAATTATCTAAACGATTAGCTGACTCCATGTTTGATCGACATAGACTGGATCCGCATCCACGACCTCTCGGCATCTGATAAAAGTAAATATAATAGGAGTATTTTACAAAATACCAGTATATATAAACCATTATAATTAATCCAAACATAAAATAAATTATTTAAATAAATCGTTTTACAATATGAACAATTTCCATATATTTCAATCAAACTAATCATCTTAAAAGACACTTTCACTATTAAAGTTATCACAAAACTCATCTTCATCTATTTCTTGATGTATATCTTGATCGGTGAGTAATTCTTTATCTGTATCATCATCTATCTCATCACCAAGTTCATCCACATCATTATTAGTGGGGTCGTGCAACTGGAAATCGACATCATCCAGATTGAATTGGATTTCATGTATCTACAACTTCCTCTTGAAATGATTGCTCCGGTAGAGGCTCGATAACTCAACATTTGATCTCGCCTTTCCCACCAGTCCAACTTGTCTCGTTTCAAACTTGGGTACGCACAATAGTATACTTGTACAAGTTGGGCAGCAATTACAAAAGGTTCATATCAATTGAACTTACACTTATGATTGATATCGACAAGCTTATAACGTGGATGAACTTTTGTGCCTCTAGGAGTTGGATCAAACCAGTCGCACTTGAACAATAGTGTGTTTTTCTCCATTCGCATGGTGTATTCGAGCTGCACAATTTTTATGAGATGACTGTAATAATCATACTCGGATACCCCACAGTTTTATCCATTAATGCCTACTCCGCTGCTTGATGTTGATTTGTTAGATTTGTGCTCAATTGTTTGAAGTCTATAACCATTTATCTTACTATTCAGTATATGTTTTTACATATTGTGATGGACCCTCTGCTACGCTTCTAATGTTCACGTCAATCACATTATTGGAAGGATCTCTAGCCTGCGATGTTGAAGAATCATTTTTAATTTAGCAAATATACAAGATAAATGAATATAATAATTAAATGATATGCATCTCGATATTGAACATGTTACGTAATGTTTAAACCAACTCGCAAACTCATTTTCCAATTTCTCATTGAGTCTATCATCTTTAATGTTTGATTGGAGAATTTGCATACTCTTCGTGTAAATACTAATACATTTTGTAGAAAATTTAGTAACAAAAGTATTAGTATATAATATATACATTTATAGTAGAAATCGAAAAGAGTATTCGTACCTAACATATTCTTGGACTACTTCACAATTTAGCAGAACGTAAATCTTTGCGACATTTATTCTGCTTCGGTTAGGAATCTTTTTTCCCTTTGTACCAAATATTTTTCCAATACCGAGGAGACTTCATCGGCGCCATGTACACCATCCTGATCATCATCATTTAGGCAAATCTATTTTTTTATTTAACACATGATCTTCAAAATAGTACGAACTAAAAGTTAATGCTCTTCAACCAGATATGCATTTGCTATCAAACCTTAAACACTCGCCTGATTTTTCACACTGTTCTTTAGTTTGTGAAGATACCTCTCGAATGGTTACATCTATCCATACTGCACTGGGCTAGCATTTCTCATTTCATACGCTAGATGAACGAGCAAATGCTCCATTGAGTCAAAAAAGCTTGGAGAGAAGATTGGTTCTAGTTGACACAATATTAACAGAATGTCATATTCTAGACGAATCATATCTAGATTGCATACGGTTGTTGATGTGAGGTCCTTGAATAATAAGCTCAATTTGGTTAGAACCTTCCACATATTTAAAGGAAGCAGTTCACGAAAGGTTATTGATATTAACCTTATTAATACAGGACAATCATGAATTTCACCCAGATCAAATGTAATTCCTTCTTGTCGGCGCAACCAAGTTTGATGTGTACCCATCTAGAAATTGAAGGTTTTTAACTCAATCACACAATGCAGCTTTTGATAGCTTGTCAATTGTGTAATAGGCTTTAGGACACTTTCGCAATCCATATGGAGCCAGCTTTGAACGATTACAATACTCATTCAACTCTTCCTTTGGTTCAAATGTGTCTTTCATATTCCCTTTGACATTCATCACCGTGTTGAACAAATTGTCAAACACATTTTTCTATATGTGTACAACAACTAAATTTTTGCAAATTAGATTTATTCTCTAATATGGCAAGTCTCAAAAAGATGATTCGGTTTCTCCAACCAAACGTTTTGGAAATTTTTGCATTAACGAGTGCTGCATATAGTTCAGTACTTTTAGAAGCCCCAATCTTTCTATCTCTACCAAAAAATTTATCCCTGAATGGACATTTGGCAGTGGAGTCTCGACATATCTTCTTTTTTGAAAGTTTCATTTATCCTTTCAAAAATGGTGACCGCATTCAGAAATTTTTGGTGATTGTTGAACCACAATTTCTTCCCACTGCACTTAAGAGTGAAGGCGTCTAAGCATTTCATACAGTAAGAACAAGCTGTTCGATTGACCATAATCCAACCGGACAACATAGAACACGCATGAGACTTGCTAGTTTTCCACATAAGGGCTACTCGCAATTGTAAATTTGTTTTTTTAATATATATCATACGAGGGAGCCTCAACCGTCCACTACTGATTCAACTCAGCAATTAGAGGTTGTAGAAACACATCGATTTTGTCGTTAAGATTCTTTGGCCCTAGTACAAGAGTGCTGAGGAATATGTTCTGCTCTTTAATGTACATCTATGGAGGCAAGTTGTAGGGTGTAACTATGAGAGGCCACGATGAATATTGTGCCCCAAAACTTCCAAATGGTTGAAAAGTATTTGTACATATACCCAATCTCACATTTCGAGTCTCACCTGCGAAATCTGGATGAGTTTGGTTGAAATGTTTCCAAACTTTTGAGCCAGATGTGTGGCGCATAACATCATCTTCAACTATGTGTTCAGCATGCGACCTCATATCTTTTTATGTAGCCTTAGATGCGTACAACCTCTGCAGACGAGGATTCAATAGAAAATACTACATCTTCTTGTATGCGACGTGAGCCCTCTATCGTTTTGTTTTGATTTTTGAAACAAGTTTAAACCGAAGTTTATTGCAAAATTTGCAGTTTGTCAAATCAGAATTGTCTCTCTAGTAGATCATACAATTATTCTTTCAACAATCTATCTTTTCAAATGGTAAGCCCATACCTTTTATCAAACTCTTACTGTTGCAGAAGTTATCGGGTACGAGATTGTCTTTCGGTATAATCTCTTTGATTAACTCACTCAATTAATCATAAGATTTTTGAGACATGTGATTCTCTGACTTCCAATTCATGAGATGGAAAACTAGAGATAACAGAGTATGTCCCCCGCACCTAGGATACAAGGGTTGATTTCCATCTTTCAACATGCGGTAAAAGTCTTGGACATCAGGGTTCGACGACTCTTCTATATCGGCAACCACATCAAAATCGGGACCAGCTGCATCTTGAACCATATTAATGTACACGTTTGATGATTCTTCAGGACTGATGTAAGAGGGTCCTCCAACATGAAAATCTTGATCACGTTGAGAGGTGGAGGGCCGAATTTATCCATGGTAAATCCATATATAATAATTCAGTTTAAATCCGTGTCTAACCAGGTGATACTTAATCTCATTGATGTCGAGAAACCTATGATTCCTATGTCTACTAAGATTACAAGGACACTTCAACCTCTCTCCGTCCTTATGTGCGGAATGTGCTTGATCAAATTCAGTAAAGCTCTCAACTCCATCCATGAATTATGGGGATAAGAAGCCATCGATGATTCGTTTGTACATCCAACTATAATAAGAAATCATCTTATAATTATACGATTGTTATATTGATTTATTAAAAAATTGGCAGCATTAGGGTGGCTTGAAAATAATTGAATTATTGGTAAGGGCTCTATCCCATTTGAAAATGTGATTTTCCAATAATACAACATCTTAGTATATGAATTTTGTTGACTAAAAATTTCGGCAGTGTTTTGCATGTAATTGTTGTGCTCCTCTCATACTTTTATTAGGGTTTAGCTTCGTTTCTAGTAGTTTTGAGTCGTTTTCTATTAGGGTCTTCGGTCATTTTCTTGTTTTTAGGATTGAAGCTTGGTACGTGCGTTTTTGAGGATGATTCATGGGTTTTGAATTCAAGATTCTTATTTTGTAGGAGGCACGACGAATTGGAATGGCTCTAAATTGCTGAGGATTGAGTCGAGGCCTTGAAGCTCAAAAATCTGTGCCGAAACGAGGAAATCGAGCCTGATCGACTGCCAAATTGACTGAACTTAGTCGATCGAAAGGGCAGTCGATCGACTAATCCTAAGAAAATCGACTGCAAGCCTTGAGAATCGACTGCACAACAGAGAGTTCCCCTAATCGGCAAGGCATTCGATCGACTGACCTTAGCTGATCGACAGGATTGTTGATCGATTGATCCCAAGAAAATCGACTGCAGGCCTCGAAAATCGTTTGTGCAATAGAGAGCTCCCCTAATCGGCAAGGCAGTCGATCGACTAACCTTAGTCGATCGACTGTGAGTCCGGGATTCAAGAGTGTTTTGACATCCTTGCCCCTACTAATAACTATATAAATCCCACAACTTGACTTGGGGAACTATCCATTCAACACCCAACTCTTGCATGAGTATTGGGCTTAATTCTCTCTTAGATTTCTAGATCTACTTTCTCTCTCTTAGGTTTTTGGTTTAATCTTCAAGCATTTCCTTGGGTTTGTTAGCCTAAGAAGAGTCCAAATACTCCTTTGGATTAGTACTTTTGATTGTAATTCAAGCTATTGGATCCTCATCTTTTATTATAGTAAGCTTTCATTTTAATTTCAATTTTGTTCTTCAATTCATGCATGTTCTTCAATTTTATGCCTTTTGCCTTAGCTCCTTGTTTACTTGTTGAATCTTATGATTTGGCATTGATTTCTAGATGAGTGACACATCTAGATAGTAGATCGGGTCTTAGATTGTTTAAATTCTAAGTTTCTCTTATGCTTTATTTGTAATTAAAGTTTCATGCATAGTATTGGCTTAAATCCTAGATCTATTGCTTGATCCTTGTATTTCACGTAAAGTTTCAAACTTTGCCATTAATTTTCATTACTCTTTGCTATTTGTGCTATCAATTAGTAAATTTGCATTTTTTTTAAGTTTTTATGTACATGCAAGCTTGGTTGTACCTTGTGCATGCATGCTTGTACTTGGTGAAACAATGCTTGTTTTTTGCGTATTTCTTTGATTTTCTTGCATTTTCAATTAAGGCATACGATCGAGGCATCCGACCAACTTGCACTTTCATTTTCTAGGATAGTTTAGATAGTTTAATTGCTTTATTTTCATTTTTCTTTTATTTTCAAAGCCTGAAACACATAGAATCCTTCAATTACATCGATCTCCAATAATACCAAGCCATGAACCTTAAATTTTCTAAAACCACGAAAAACTACACTTCAAAATGGCGTCGTTGCAACACGGCTTGGTTAAGGCCTTCGATTTAATTGTCGTTTCGTTGTGTTTTTAGCTTTCCTTTTTATTTGACGATTTCTTTGAGTGTATGCAAGGTCGTCGTTCGCTCGGCCACAATTTAGTCCCTTATACTTCTAACCCCGAATGATTACGACGTCTTCGACATCCCTTGCTTCATGATTTTCATATGGCGAACAATCTTCCTAATACGGGCCCATTTCTCGACCCTATGGGAAATCTCCTCGGGGTGATCCTCAAAGTTCTAATTCGACCTAGCCCGGAGTTCATGAGGAGCCTGTTCCAAGTACAATAAATGGGCCTTCCAACCCCATTCCCCCGCCACCTCCCGAGCAAACGCTTGGGTTTCAAGGGAGTGGTTTTACCACTCATGGGCACGCCATGGGCCAACGCCAAGGTATTACTTCTTTCCCTAATTATTTTAATGGAGGTTTTGTTCCCAACATGGGATTGCATGGTGCAAACCATGGTTGGAATGGTGGTGGTTCAGTTGGTATGGGCAACGTGGGAGGGCAAGGTGCAAACCACGTTGCTCCCGGTTCTCACGGCTTTCGTCAACCAGGCATGGGAGGGCATGGTGCAAACCATGTCGGGTCTAATGTTCTCTCAGAAGCTAATGATTCCTTCGAAAATTATGGAGCCCCGGATCGCATTCCGTATGGCTATGGTGCTCTTCACCGTTCTCCAAATGCACCAAATTCGATGCCCGGTCTGTATGGTACTCCACCCGTGCATGCTTTCAATCCGACACCGAATGTGAATCTGAATGGTTATGGTGGTGGTCCTGGATATGGTAATAATTGTGGGATTCTAGAGGAAGAGCCCGATGAGTATGCTTTGTTTAGTGGTTTCGATCCGAATGCTCCACTTACTCCACCCGTCCTTACTATGAAGGAGGTGAGCCAAGCTTTCGTGGGGGCTCATATTTCATTTTGTATATATCTTCCCCCCGAGGTGATGGCTATTGATATCTGTTCGCTCGATTTTGCCCGCCTTCCTATTTTTCACGGGTTTGCAAAGGAGGATCCTCTCCAATTCGTCAAGCAATTCCTATGGCATGTCTCGAGTTTCCACCGCCCGAATATGATGAGTTTGGAGCATCTTCAACTCCGATGTTTCTCGTATGCTCTTCAAGATGAGGCATTATCGTGGTTTATGGGTCTTCTTCCTAACTCAGTTCGCACGTGGAATGAGCTCGAGAAGGTTTTCCTCGATCATTACTATTCTATGGAAAAAATAACCGATGTGAGGGTTAAGATTATGTCGTTCAAACAATTAAAAAATGAGTTATTTCACTCTGCTTGGTTTCGATTCAAGGATCTTCTTGATAGTTGTCCGCATCATCGTTTACCCAAGGAGCTTTTAATTCAAACCTTCTATGAGGCATTGGACCCACAATTCAATACATGGTGGACACAACGGCGGGGGGGAATATGACGATTCATCCTCCAAACGCGCTTCTTCGTGTTTTCAAAATTTTGGCCGAGAATTCTAAACAAAAATCTTCCCGTGCTTTGTATTTAAGCGCCAATGAGGTGACAAATGTGAATGAGCCTCTTTCCCCAAGAGAGCTTGAGATGGATAAAGAGTTGGCCGCTATGAAAGCTCATATGGCTAAGATGTTCCCAACGAGCATGGAACCGTGTTGTTTGTATTGTGGTATGGTTGGGCATGAAACTCTTTAGTGTCTATCGAATCCTTCTCATTACATGCTGGTACCTCAATTGGAGGATGTTTGTGGGATCCAAGGTTACCAAACAGGTCATGGTGTTGCTAGAACACCCTTTCCTCGGCCATCTAGTCAAAATCCCACGTACCACCCGAGCAACCGCACGCATCCGGGATTTGGACATTCAAGCCTTTATATGAGTCCCTCCCGAACAACTCCCTCGATGAGTGCTCCACCACCGGCCACCGATACGACTCTTACTATGATCTTACAACAGTTGCAATCCCTCTCCACCACGGTGTCCTCCTTGAATACCACGGTGTCCTCCTTGGATACACATTTGAATGTCACAGAGGTAAATATGCTCAATCAAGCCAATGCAAAAGGGAAGTTACCGAGCCAACCATCACAGGCCCATGCGATCACATCTCTTAGGAGTGATAGGGTTATCGATAACAATGTGAATCCACCGTCCGAGGGTGAGAATGACGTTACTCCTCCTATTGTTTCTACTCCCGATTCTGCCCCCGCAGTTTCCATCCCGCCGAAGGATATACCCGATGGCTTACACAAATCCTCAAACGCTTATAAGCCACCGATTCCAAAGTCTTCCCCGCCTTATCCGTCACGGCTCCAAAACACCAAGAAGGACGATCAATTCCAAAGGCTCTATAATACTTTGTCAAATGTAAACATCACTCTTCCATTGTTGGATGCCATTCGAGACATACCCGCTTACTCCAAATTTTTCAAAGATCTTTCTTCCAAGAAGCTCATACATACTCCAAATGAGAAGATTGTGTGATCTAAAGAGGCGAGTGTGGTGTGTGATCCTTTGGTTTTGTCCCTCAAGAAGATCGATCCCGGCTCCTTTTGTATTGATATCTCGCTCGGAAATGGAAAGGTCACAACTGGTATGCTTGATTCCGGGGCGGGGATAAATTTGATGACGTCTTTGATATATGAGCAATTGGAGCTAGCACCTTTGCAAGAAACACGAATTTGCTTACAATTGTTTGATCGGTCGATTAGATATCTGAAGGGCATTATCAAGGATGTGCTCGTCAAGGTTGGAGGGCTTGTGGTCCTGGTGGATTTTGTTGTTCTTGATGTGGGATTGGTTCGAATGATGGGGCCGAGCATACCATTCTACTTGGGCGTCCCTTTATGGCAACTACTCAATGCTTCATTATGTTGGAAAGAAGAACCTCACCTTATCCGTTGCGAATGAGTCGGTTACATTTCCTATGACCAACTTGCCATCGATTCCTTCAAGCATCTATCATGCGGATTGTCTCCTTGTTGACGAGATTCAAGATGTGGTTGAGCAAGTTTTCTTGGCGTGCGAGTATGGTGTGTTCGTTGATTCAGAGAATGATGATAACGTTAGTTTTGTGGTTGTTGGTCCGTATGAGCTTGCCAACGATTTGTGTGTTGCGGCGGGTCTTTTTGAGAGTGATTGCATACATGTCATTGAGGGGGAGGTGGGGCTTGTTGATGAGAAGCAAGTCGTCGAGCCGATTGAAAAATTGACGAATACTTTGGAGGAACAATTGATTTGTTCGAGCTAGCCACCGATGAGGATGAGAGGAGGCACAAACCCGAGCTAAAGCCTCTCCCATCTCACCTCAAATATGTATTTTTAGAGGAGGAGGAAAGAAAGCCGGTGATTATCTTTGCCAGTTTAAAGAAAGAGGAAGAAGAGAGGTTGATCAAGGTGCTTAAGGCTCACAAAGGCGCTATCAGGTGGAGCCTCGGTGATATAAAATGAATTAGCCCTTCGACGTGCATGCATCGAATTGTCATGGAGGATGACACCAAACCCTCTCGAGAATTCCAAAGGCAATTGAATCCGAACCTTAAAGATATCGTGAAGGACGAGATACTAGAATTATTGAAGGAGGGCTTGATCTTTGCTATAGCCGAGAGTGAGTGGGTGAGTCTCGTGCACATGGTTCCTGAGAAGAGAGGCATTACCGTGATGGAGAACGATAAGGGTGAGTTATTGGATACACGAGCAACGACGGGGTGGAGGGTGTGCATCGATTTTAGAAAGTGGAATGCAGCTACGAAGAAGGATCATTTTCCTCTACCTTTTATTGATCAAATGTTGGACAAACTAGCCGGCCGGCCACTCGTATTGCTTCTTAGACGGATTGTCAGGCTATTATCAAATTTCCATCTCGCCCAAAGACCAAGCTAAAACGACGTTCATATGCCCGTTTGGGACTTTTTCTTTCCGATGGATGTCGTTTGGGCTATGTAATGCCCCGGGGACGTCCAAAGATGCATGCTATCAATATTCTCCGACATGATCGATAAATATATTGAAGTCTTCATGGATGACTTTTCCATTTACGGGGATTCATTTGAAGAATGCTTGAGAAATCTTGAGGAAGTGCTAGCCCGTTGTGAAGAGACAAGCTTAACCTTGAGTTGGGAGAAGAGCCACTTCATGGTTCGAAGTGTCCTTGTGCTCAGGCATGTGATTTCGGAGAAGGGGATTGAGGTGGACAAAGCGAAAGTGGAAGTGATCGAGAATTTACCCCCTCCCCTTAACGTTAAATAAGTAAGGAGTTTCCTCGGGCATGCCAGTTTTTATCGACGGTTTATTAAAGATTTTTTAGAAATTGCCCGCCCCTTGTGTCGGTTTTTGAGTAATGAAGTCTCTTTCGAATTTAACGAATCTTGTGAGGATTCTTTATTGGTAATAAAGAAGAGCCTCGTGTCCGCCCCTATCGTCGTAGCTCCCGATTGGAGCTTGCCTTTCAAAATTATGTGCGACGCATCGAGTGAAGCGGTGGGGGCCATCCTTGGCCAACGAGTTGACAAGCTATTTAGGGTGGTGTATTATGCAAGCTTGATGCTCAACGATGCACAAAATAACTATACAACGACCGAGAGAGAGCTATTGGCCGTGATCTTTGCTCTAGAGAAGTTTCGGGCTTACATTGTTGGATCACGAGTCATGGTGCATAGTGATCATGTCGCGTTGCGATATCTGTTCTCTAAGCCTCAAGCAAAACCCCGTCTCATACGTTGGATCTTATTGCTTCAATAATTTGATATTGAGATCAAGGATTGGAAGGGGTGTGAGAATGCGGTGGCCGAACATCTCTCGAGGTTGGCCACGGAGGGAGGAGAAAGGGTAGAAATTGGCAAGAATTTGCCACACGAGAACTTGATGGAAGTACGCCAAGCGCCTTGGTACGCTGACTATGCAAACTACTTGGCAAATGGTGAACTTCGGCCGGATATGGATTGGCAAGAAAAGAAACGCTTCTTAGCTAAGTGCCAAAGCTTTTATTGGGATGATTCATTCATGTACAAAGTGGGGAAGGACAGGATGATAAGGAGGTGTGTGCCCGAGGAGGAGGTGCAAGAGATCTTAAATTTTTGTCACGGTCATCAAGATGGAGGCCACTTCGGAGGGAGAAAGACGGCCCTTAAAATTCTAAGCTCGAGATTCTATTGGCCATACCTCCATTATGATGCTCACGTCCATGTTCAAACTTGTGATAGATGTCAAAGGATGGGGAGCATCTCGAAGAGGAACGAGATGCCCTGAGTGGGAAATTTGGTTGTCGAGATTTTCGAGGTGTGGGGAATTGACTTCATGGGGCCATTCCCTAAGTCTATCGACGGGCATGAATACATTCTTTTGGGGGTGGACTACGTTTCAAAATGGGTGGAGGCCATACCTACAACCAAGAATAATGCCGAGGTAGTTGTGAAGTTCGTGAAGGAGAATATATGTGCTTGTTTTGGCTTTCCTAGAGTCATAATAAGTGATGGTGGGAGCCATTTTTGTAACAAGCTCTTCGAGAAACTTATGAAGATCTACAGGATCAAGCACAAAATAGCGATGCCATATCATCCCCAAACTTCGGGGCAAGTCGAGACGAGCAATAAGCAAGTGAAGAGTGTGCTAGAGAAAACGGTGCAACCGAATTTGAAAGATTGGTCGAGGAAGTTGAGTGACGCATTATGGGCCCTCTGGACGACGTATAAAATGGTTTTAGGCACAAGCCCTTAATATTTGATATTTGGGAAATCTCACCACTTTCCCATGGAGATTGAGCACAAGGCATTTTGGGCCATGAAAGCCGTTAATTTGGACTTAAAGGAGGCCGGACTCGAGAGGATGTTGCAACTAGAGGAGTTGGACAAGCTTAGAGATAATCAATATGACAATGCTCGAATTTACAAGGAGAGGACAAAACGTATTCACGATAAGAGGCTAATCCCGAAGAAGCTTGAGGTTGGGATGCCCGTTCTACTCTACAATTCCCGCTTAGCCCTCCATCCCTGAAAATTGAAGTCTAAATGGACGGGATGTACACCATCGAGTTTGTTAATCCGAGTGGAGACTGAATTTGATCGACCCTAAAACTCAAGATCATTTCCAAGTCAACGGGCACCGAGTTAAACCCTATCCTCATACTTTCCTCTTGCCGTCCGACGAGGAAGTACTAGCATTGGTTAATCATACCGTCTCCCCATCTTCATAATCGAAAAGGGAGTACGTCAAGCTAGCGACGTTAAACAAGCGCTACACAGGAGGTAACCCATGATTTTCTAAACATTTTTTTCTTTATTTCTCCCCTATTCTTCTTTCAATTTAGCGTATATCCTTTCTTTATTTGAGTTAACTAATGTTTTTCTGTTGGTGTAGGTACAATCTTGTAAGAAAGGGGATCGAAAATGAAGATTTGGCTGCAGTGTTGCAGTCGATCGAGTGACACCAGTCGATTCAACTAGTAAACAGCCGTTCGACTGATAAATCGACTGCTACCCCCCAAATCGACTGATGGACAGAGACTCAAGGTTTTCGAGGAGCAGTCGATCGACTGTGACTGACCAGTCGGTCGACAATGAAGCAGTCGATTGACTGCCCCACTTGCACAGACCGGGCAGGAAGCTTATAAAGGCAGTCAATTTTCTCCCTCTTCTCCATTTCGACTGCGTCTGCTTCCTCAACATATATATATAAAAAAATGAAAAGAAAAAGAGAGAATTCGATCGACTGCAATTCTTGAACGGGATTTCTTATTTCTTTTTCCATCTTCAACACGAGTAATTTGGGGGTTTTGCTCTTCGGCTTTCTATTCGAAATTCAGGAAACTTCTTGAGATAATTCGCTAGAACCAACTTGTAGAAACCTTATTGTGTTCAATTGGTTGAGTTTAGGGGTGCCTGGGTTCCAAACTTCTTTCAAATTCTTTATTTTGAACTTGTGCCTACCAAGTGTTTGAGAAAATGCCTCAATGAAAATCTTCATTTGAAACTCACATTTTCTTTCCAATATCTTCATACTCTGAGATTTCCAAAACTCGTTAATACAATCCTCATTTACTCTCATCCAGTTTCAAACCGTTCCATGGCAAACCTCTACAACTATCCTAACCTCACCGACAACTACGCCGCCCCGTTACCCATTTATTCCGTGGCCGAAGGGGAACTTTTTGAAAATCTCTCTCAACGGAACTTTGCCGTTCCACGTTTTGTCACACTAGATAGCCTCGACGAGTGGGTGGAGAATGAGGACTACCAAGGGTTCGGGTCACAAGTGCTCAACTTCATCGATGTGTTGGGCGCTCGATATTTTGCATCCCTCCAAGCACCGGCCTACCGAGAGTTGATGCTCGAATTTTTCACCACCTATCATGACATCGAGTGTTCGGAATTCTCGGTTCGTCTCGGGGGAAGGGATTATCGGATCACTCAAGGAGTGCTCCAAGCGGTCCTCGGGTTTAATTACAATGATTTTTGGGATGATCGGCCAAGGGAGTTTGCCCTGACACAATTTTGGGCCTCGATCAAGGACGGACGAGGCACTTCTCGATATCAAGCCTCGGCCATCACCGACTTGGCACTTTTGGACATGTACAAGTTCTTCGCCCATGTCATAATGGGCAAGCACGAGAGCACCAACCTCACCCAACACGAGGTCTACGCGCTTTGGTGCTTGGTCAACGGGCGTCAACTTCCATTCTATCCATTCATCCATGCCGGGATTTGGGGGATTACAAAGACAAGAGGTGGTCGTGTATCCCGGGTCGGAATAGGGCCAATGATCACTATGATAGCCCATCATTTTGGGTTCGACCCGGAGGCGGCTCATATGATGAGGATCGAGCCAATGGAGTTGGGATGGAGAATGCCGAAGATGCCGACAAACCCCCAACACTCCCGCCATTGTGTTCAAGAGCGAGAGGAGGAGGATGAGTTTAATAGGCGGCACAATGAGGGATTCGAGGCTGACGAAGTCCCGAACACCAGTTCGGGCATGCATTTCGACGCTAGCACAAGCCATGCGGCAATCCCGCAATTCGGAGGCCCGAGCACCAGTCCGGGTCCAAACATGGGTTGGCACGAGTTCCAATGCCAAGTGTTTGTGCATTTTGACCACCTCGACGTGGGGCAAGCGAGGGCCGACCGAGCACACCGCGCCCTCCATAGCTGCCTTTTATTAATCGAGAGCCGTTTGCATCGTGATGAGGTTGAAGATGAAAACAAAGAGGACGAGGAGGAAGACGAAGCACCAGAGGAGGAAGAGGAAGAGGACGAGGAAGCGAACCTCCAACCCCGACGTCGGAGATGTCATTGATTTCCTCATCCCTTTTGTATATATTTGATTGTGTTGTTTTTATTAAGACTTGCACTTTATTTTTGTTTGTATTATTTTTTATTGGATTATGTTCTTTTACTTCTTGTCTAATTATTGAAAAATCCAAAAACATTTGAAAAACTTAAAAATCCAAAATATATTGATTTGTGTTTTGGTTCACTTTATCATGATTTATGTACATATTTCCTTGAGTTTTAATTTTGTGTGATTTTTCTTGTATATACCTCATTTTCCGGTTCCAACCTTGGACGAATTGATGGTTTGGTAGCGTTCATGAAGCTGGAAGATACTAGCCACGCTTGGGTTTTACTTGGATTGCTTGGTTTTTAGGTGGACCCCACCGAGCTCGACCCAAACTCGCTCGGTTGAGGAGTTTCTATTCACACCCCTTTTTACTTGATTCTCATTAAAATGCAATGAGGGCATTGCATGGTTTAAGTGTGGGGTGAGTATATGGTTAGGGTCCGGGTATTTATCGAGCATGTTTTGTTAATCTTAGCTCGAGCCTTGGCGAAGTGACGCTTACTATTTGCGCATTTACATGGTTGAGTCAATTTTTGTGTCGTATGTGTCTTTATTACATTGTTGAACAACTCGACGTACTTGGAAGTTCGAATAGTTTACTTGTCGAGTTTTTGCATGTTTATGACCTCTTGTGTAAAGAGTAAATCTTTGTGCTTCGTCCAAACACACTTATATATATATAATCAACATTTACTCGTGAAAAGATTGTAAAGCACTAAAAGCTCTTTTAATTTCGCTCCCAAATTCGGTGCAAACTAGTGAGTAGCCTTGTGTGATTTATCAGCTTGCTTGGATTTTTATGGAAATTGCATTGAGGAGGTGTGACTTTGCTCGTACATGATTGAATTTGAAAATGACCTCAAGGCACATATATTACCCTTATTCCGGCCATATCCAAATATACACGCTACTTAAAAATCCCAAACGAGCCCACTTGAGCTTATATCCCATTTCTTGTTAGCCGAGCTCGATTCTAGAACTTATATCTCCGTAATTTGTGAGGTGGGAGAGTTTATTGTTAGTTGACGAGAGATGTGTGAGAAATAAATTGTGGGTTTCGGGTTTTGAGTTGCTTATACAAAAAAAAAAAGAAGAAAAAAAATAATACTCCAACACAAATCACGAAAAGTAATAAAGCGTGTGTTCAATTGTAAAGCCTAATGTTCAAAAAGGCCAAGTCTAGTGAAAAGAAGCAAATTCAAAAAGTTTCTAAGTGTTGTGAAAATAAAATCGGAAAAGTGTGTGAATAAACAAAAGGGTTTCGAATGAGAGTTTGGTAAATTGGGAAAGGTGAAGCGATTATAAGGTTCGGGTTTTAGAAAGTAGGATTTTGTGTGTTATTGATCACGTTTGATCGTGTGTTAGCCACTATATCCAAATGTTCCATACCTTACCAAAGAGCCATCATTACAACCCATAATAAAGACCTCCTTCGATTCTTATTTGGTCATGTACTATGAGCAATTTTGAGCGTTCGATTTGTAAAATCTTGACAAGGTGCATGTATTGACCGGCTTGAGCGTATACACGTCCCATATCAAACACTTGAGCGAATTGAGCGAACACCCTCAAAATGCCATTTGAGAGGAAGTCATCATTTTGGCTTCCAATTGAGAAAGAGTAATACGAGCAATGCTTGACGATAACGAGTGGGTGTTGATGCTATCATCATATTAATAAGGATAAGCACAAGGATTTTTCTTTTTATATAATGTTCATTGCATGTGCACTCTCGATTCTTTTCGTTGTTCGAGGATGAACAAACCGATAAGTGTGGGGTAGTTGTTTTGCATGTAATTGTTGTGCTCCTCTCGTACTTTTTATTAGGTTTTAGCTTCGTTACTAGTAGTTTTGAGTCGTTTTCTATTAGGCTCTTCGGTTATTTTCTTATTTTTAGTATTGAAGCTTGGTACGAGCGTTTTTGATGATGATCCGTGGGTTTTGAATTCAAAATTCTTATTTTGTAGGAGGCACGAGGAATTGGACTGGCTCTAAGTTGATGAGGATTGAGTCGAGGCCTTAAAGCTCAAAAATTCGTGCCAAAACGAGGAAATTGAGCCTGATAGACCGCCAAATTGACTGAACTTGGTCGATCGACAGGGCAACCGATCGAATGATTCCAAGAAAATCGACTGCAAGCCTCGAGAATCGACTGCGCAACAGAGAGCTCCCCAATCGGCAAGGCAGTCGATCGTTTGACCTTAGTCGATCGACAGGATTGTCGATCGACTGATACCAAGAAAATCGACTGCAAGCCCCAAAAATCGACTGCGCAACAGAGAGCTCCCCTAATTGGCAAGTCAGTCGATCGACTGACCTTAGTCGATCAACTGAATCGCAGTCGATCGACTGTGAGTCCGGGATTCAAGAGTGTTTTGACGTCCTTGCCCCTACTAATAACTATATACACCCCACAACTTGACTTGGTGGACTATCCATTCAAAACCCAACTCTTGCATGAGTATTGGGCTTAATTCTCTCTTAGATTTCTAGATCTACTTTCTCTCTCTTAGGTTTTTGGTTTAATCTTCAAGCATTTCCTTTGGGTTTGTTAGCTTAAGAAGAATCCAAATACTCCTTTAGATTAGTACTTTTGATTGTAATTCAAGCTATTGGATCTTCATCTTTTAATATAACAAGCTTTCCTTTTAATTTCAAGTTTGTTCTTCAATTCATGCATGTTCTACAATTTTATGCTTTTTGCCTTAACTCCTTGTTTACTTGTTGAATCTTATGATTTGGCTATGAGTTTTAGATGAGTGACACATCTAGATAGTAGATCGGGTCTTAGATTGTTTAAATTCTAAGTTTCTCTTATGTTTTATTTGTAATTAAAGTTTCATGCATAGTATTAGCTTAAATCCTAGATCTATTGATTGATCCTTGTATTTCACGTAAAGTTTCAAACTTTGCCATTAATTTTCATTACTCTTTCTATTTGTGCTATCAATTAGTAAATTTGCATTTTTTTTTAAGTTTTTATGTACATGCAAGCTTGGTTGTACCTTGTGCATGCATGCTTGTACTTGGTGAAACAATGCTTGTTTTTTGCGTATTTCTTTGATTTTCTTGCATTTTCAATTAAGGCATACGATCGAGGCATCCGACCAACTTGCACTTTCATTTTCTAGGATAGTTTAGATAGTTTAATTGCTTTATTTTCATTTTCCTTTTATTTTCAAAGCTTGAAACACATAGAATCCTTCAATTAAATCGATCTCCAATAATACCAAGCCATGAACCTTTAATTTTCTAAAACCACAAAAAACTACACTTCAGGCAGCATCTCCCTTTAGTTCTCTAAGTACACATATATTGCAGTTCACCAGAGAACAAAAGAGAGTTACTGAACAAAGACTTGATAATCAACAAAAAAACATACACATAAGATAAGACATATTACAATCACGCTCTCAAACTGTCCAAATATGTGGACAATTCGGGATTTAGTGTCAAACTCTCTATTCAATAATAAATCTCAGACGAGTCTAAGGTGTATTATTTGAGCGTAGAAAGAAAGATTATATTGTGGATCAAAATTATTTTAAACCCCATTGTTAGAAGGATGAAACCACCCGACTGGCGTCGCAAACCACATCATCAATGACTTATACATCAACCAATAAAGCACAACATGTAAACAATATCAACAAACCATAACATATATCTTAAACACAACATCCACGTACTGATCACCACGGTATTTCAAAACTACCATCACAAACAATTTAAAAACTTTTAAAACCACCACCATATTTTAAAATAAATTTAAGAACCATTATTGGAGGGACGAAACCTCCCGACCGGCGCCGTACATCATGTCATCACCAACGTCTACCAAATCAATCACAACGTCAATCAATCGAAACATAACAAACCATAACATACTTACATTAAATACAACTAATCCTTACGACATTTAAAAACCACCATCACATACACTTTAAAAGATAGTTGCATAATTGAACCCTTAATGAAGATTAACGAATCCTAATTACATAAGCGAACTCTAATTGCTATATTATACCTTAATTATATGATAACCCCTAAATTACGCCTAATTATGCAATAATATCTAAATTAAACCATAATTATACGATAACCCTTACATTAAATAATAGTCATACAATAATCCTTAAATTAAACCATAATTATACGATAAACCCCAAAATAACCCTAATTATACAATAATCTCTAAATTAAACCCTGATTATATAATAATCCCTAAATTAAATCCTAATTATACAATAACCTCTAAATTAAACCCTAATTATACAATAATCCCTAGATTAAACTCTAATTATATGATAACCCCTAAATTAAATCCTAATTATAGGATAACCCCTAAATTAAATCCTAATTATATAATTAATTTATATAATTTCTTAGATAAAAACATAATTTATAATACCATTAAAAAAATATAACAACAAGTTGGTTAAGAATACGAAACAGAATAATTAAAAAATTACAATAATAAAGTGATTAATAATAAAATTTTATTCTTTTTAGATGTGAAAACTTATTTATTATAATAAATTCTTAATTTTTAAATTTTATATATATAACACACTCAAAAATCAAAAAAAAAAAGGAAAAAGAAATGATGTTCAACGGAAAAAGGAAAAGGGTAAAAGAAAAAAAAAAGGTAAAAAGGCAAGGTGCAGAGGTGGGCCTAATGGCCTCACTTTCCCACCCGGAGCATGCATCGCACACGCCATCCTATTGGTCAGGGGTAGCATCTTCCGCCCCACCTTCTCTCTCTCTCTCTTTATTATTTTTTTTCTTTTTTCTCCCCTTTTTCCTCCCTCCGTTTCTATATCCCCCTCCCCACAACCCCTCCCCAACCCAACCCTCCCCATTTAACCATCCCTCCCATCACCACCTCATCCCCTCCTCCCATTAATGATGCTCTAACCATGATACGCTTGATCAACTTGTTTAGTTGGAAACGCAAAGAAATGAAGCATTTTAATTTTTGTGAAGGTGCCAAAGGGGTATCTTTTCTTAGCTAGCGGCTGGAGGCAAGGCTGCAAGATGGCCGGGAAACCAAGAAAACGGCAAGAGGTGTGCTTCGCTATTATAAAACCACAACAATTAGTAATTGATTGGTAAATACAATATTTCATTTTTTTTGATTTATTTAAAAAACCGAGGGGAATCTACTAACCTCAGTATTCTTAATGTAAAAAAAGAAAAAAATATAATATCATAAAAATAAAATATATCCTATCATTTTAAACACGTAGTGTGATTTTGACCCGAGTTTCACTACAAAAATATCACTGAACATGTACGTATTTACACATGTCGTGTAATTCGAGCAACAGTGACCGATATGATCGATCAACTTATTCAGTTGGAAATGCAAAGCAACGAAGCATCGTATTTTTTGAATGTGCCACAAGGTGTGTTTTGTTATTTTAGAACCACGAGAATTAGTAACTGATTGGTAAATACACTTTTTATATTTTTTATTATTTGAATTAAAAAATCGAGGGGGCAAATTCCCTTCGGGATTTTCCGAGGGGAATCTACTCCCCCGGTACTTTTAATTAAAAAACCAAAGAAAAATAGAAAAAATATAATAGTGTAAAAATAAACTATATCCTATCATTTTAGGCATGTGGGAGGTTTTGAACTGGGTTTCACCAGAAAAATATCACCGAGCATGTACGTATTTACACGTGTGATATAATTTGACCAACAGTAAGAACAATACGATCGATGAACTTGTTCAGTTGGAAAAATAAAGCAACAAAGCGTCATTTTTGCGAAGGTGCCACGAGGTGTGTTTCATTTTTTTAGAATCACGAAAATTAGTAATTGACTGGTAAATACGCTTTTTTTATTTTTTTTTAAATTTCTTTTCTGAATTTAAACAAAATCCTAAAAAATAGAAAAAATATAATAGCGTAAAAAAACACCATATCCTATCATTTTAGGCACGTAGGGTGTTTTTGACCTGGGTTTCACTATAAAAATATCACCGAACATGTACGTATTTACACGTGTCATGTAATTCGACTAACAGTAGTCACGATACGATTGATTAACTTGTTCAGTGGGAAACGCAAAGTAACGAAGCGCCATAATATTTGTGAAGGGAACATGAGGTATGTTTCGTTGCATTAGAACCATGAGAATTAGTAATTGATTGGTATATAAGATTTCTTATATTTTGTGTTTTTTGAATTTAAAAAACCCTAGGGAAATCTACTCCCTCGGTTTTTTTTTTAGAGGGGAGTAATCTCCCCTCGAGAAAATTTATGGGAAATTGATCCCATCAGTTTTTATGAGGGGAATTTTCTGCCCTCGGTCCCAGCCCTAAAAATAGCAGCGGGTAACCCCCGCTGCTTTCATTCTGCCAAAATGATAACAAAAAAAAAGATTCAGCGCATCCGTCTAGCCCAGCCAGCCACCGTCCAGATACCACCGCCGTCCGCCACCCATCTGTGAAATCTACCCTTCGTTTGAGCTACAGGATCTGTCGAGGACCTCTGCCACCGCCAGCCGATCACAAGGTAAAGTCCCGTTTTTTTTTTTTTTTTTTGAATTTTTTTAATGGTATTATAAATTATGTTTTTATCTAAGAAATTATATAAATTAATTATATAATTAGGATTTAATTTAGGGGTTATCCTATAATTAGGATTTAATTTAGGGGTTATCATATAATTAGAGTTTAATCTAGGGATTATTGTATAATTAGGGTTTAATTTAGAGGTTATTGTATAATTAGGATTTAATTTAGGGATTATTATATAATCAGGGTTTTAATTTAGAGATTATTGTATAATTAGGGTTATTTTGGGTTTATCGTATAATTATGGTTTAATTTAAGGATTATTGTATGACTATTATTTAATGTAAGGGTTATCGTATAATTATGGTTTAATTTAGATATTATTGCATAATTAGGCGTAATTTTAGGGGTTATCATATAATTAAGGTATAATATAGCAATTAGAGTTCGCTTATGTAATTAGGATTCGTTAATCTTCATTAAGGGTTCAATTATGCAACTATCTTTTAAAGTGTATGTGATGGTGGTTTTTAAATGTCGTAAGGATTAGTTGTATTTAATGTAAGTATGTTATGGTTTGTTATGTTTCGATTGATTGACGTTGTGATTGATTTGGTAGACGTTGGTGATGACATGATGTACGGCGCCGGTCGGGAGGTTTCGTCCCTCCAATAATGGTTCTTAAATTTATTTTAAAATATGGTGGTGGTTTTAAAAGTTTTTAAATTGTTTGTGATGGTAGTTTTGAAATACCGTGGTGATCAGTACGTGGATGTTGTGTTTAAGATATATGTTATGGTTTGTTGATATTGTTTACATGTTGTGCTTTATTGGTTGATGTATAAGTCATTGATGATGTGGTTTGCGACGCCAGTCGGGTGGTTTCATCCTTCTAACAATGGGGTTTAAAATAATTTTGATCCACAATATAATCTTTCTTTCTACGCTCAAATAATACACCTTAGACTCGTCTGAGATTTATTATTGAATAGAGAGTTTGACACTAAATCCCGAATTGTCCACATATTTGGACAGTTTGAGAGCGTGATTGTAATATGTCCTTATCTTATGTGTATGTTTTTTTGTTGATTATCAAGTCTTTGTTCAGTAACTCTCTTTTGTTCTCTGGTGAACTGCAATATATGTGTACTTAGAGAACTAAAGGGAGATGCTGCCTGAAGTGTAGTTTTTTGTGGTTTTAGAAAATTAAAGGTTCATGGCTTGGTATTATTGGAGATCGATTTAATTGAAGGATTCTATGTGTTTCAAGCTTTGAAAATAAAAGGAAAAATGAAAATAAAGCAATTAAACTATCTAAACTATCCTAGAAAATGAAAGTGCAAGTTGGTCGGATGCCTCGATCGTATGCCTTAATTGAAAATGCAAGAAAATCAAAGAAATACGCAAAAAACAAGCATTGTTTCACCAAGTACAAGCATGCATGCACAAGGTACAACCAAGCGATGTGAAAACTTATTTATTATAATAAATTCTTAATTTTTAAATTTTATATATATAACACACTCAAAAATCAAAAAAAAAAAGGAAAAAGAAATGATGTTCAACGGAAAAAGGAAAAGGGTAAAAGAAAAAAAAAAGGTAAAAAGGCAAGGTGCAGAGGTGGGCCTAATGGCCTCACTTTCCCACCCGGAGCATGCATCGCACACGCCATCCTATTGGTCAGGGGTAGCATCTTCCGCCCCACCTTCTCTCTCTCTCTCTTTATTATTTTTTTTCTTTTTTCTCCCCTTTCTCCTCCTCTCCGTTTCTATATCCCCCTCCCACAACCCCTCCCCAACCCAACCCTCCCCATTTAACCATCCCTCCCATCACCACCTCATCCCCTCCTCCCATTAATGATGCTCTAACCATGATACGCTTGATCAACTTGGTTTAGTTGGAAACGCAAAGAAATGAAGCATTTTAATTTTTGTGAAGGTGCCAAAGGGGTATCTTTTCTTAGCTAGCGGCTGGAGGCAAGGCTGCAAGATGGCCGGAAACCAAGAAAACGGCAAGAGGTGTGCTTCGCTATTATAAAACCACAACAATTAGTAATTGATTGGTAAATACAATATTTCATTTTTTTTGATTTATTTAAAAAACCGAGGGGAATCTACTAACCTCAGTATTCTTAATGTAAAAAAAGAAAAAAATATAATATCATAAAAATAAAATATATCCTATCATTTTAAACACGTAGTGTGATTTTGACCCGAGTTTCACTACAAAAATATCACTGAACATGTACGTATTTACACATGTCGTGTAATTCGAGCAACAGTGACCGATATGATCGATCAACTTATTCAGTTGGAAATGCAAAGCAACGAAGCATCGTATTTTTTGAATGTGCCACAAGGTGTGTTTTGTTATTTTAGAACCACGAGAATTAGTAACTGATTGGTAAATACACTTTTTATATTTTTTATTATTTGAATTTATATATATATATATATATATATATATATATATATATATATATATATATATATATATATATATAATTACTTCAAAATAAATTAAAAATTATAACAATAAGGTGATTATAAATAAAATATAATACAAATTCTTGATTTTTATATTTTAATATTAATTTATGATTATTTCAAAATAATTAAAAAAATTATAACAACAAGTTGGTTAAGAATACGAAACAGAATAATTAAAAAATTACAATAATAAAGTGATTAATAATAAATTTTATTCTTTTTATATATATATATATATAGGAAAACAGTAGTGATATAGGAAAAGTTGTCCTGATCTAGGAGTTTTAAGTTTGCGGAAATAAATTGTTGTGAGTGTGTTCCCTGAGTAATTATAAGACCTCGAGAGTGATAGGCAGTCGTAATCTCAGGTTTGTAGCAAAAATTTACATTTCATAACTTTAAAACTTTTTGAAAATGGATTCCTTTTTTTGTAAATCTACTTCTTCTAACTTACTTCCACAGACCCAGTAAATTGACTAGAAATGTAGTACGCAGTGAAGAAATTACTATGGAAAATTTTCATAAATCAATTGACAGTTGGAAAATACCAAAAGTAAGTAAGAAGAAATCTATAAATCATCTTTCTTTGACTTTAAAATGGATTTCACAATTAAAATAGAAGAAAGAGACATTCAACTTACAAAACTTTTTGAAACTATTAAATTATTAACGCAAAATTCTTTAAAAATGCATAAAGCAAAAAATTATAGATATATAAACATTAGATTAGTCTAAGTAGGAATAAAACAATACATATGAACACGAAAATGTCGACAGAAATTACTGACGACAGGCAACCCATTGGTAAAAGTACGGTCTTGCCGACGGCCTCCCCGACGGCTAAATAACTGACGGCTTACCGACGGACGTAACCCCTCGGTAGAATAGTCCGTTGGTAAGTTCTCGGGAAGTTGGAGGTAATTTAGCCTGCCCAAAATGCCGACGGAAAATATCCATTGTCAATCCTTAATTAAAAAAACAATCAGCTTTTTATTTGCCGACAGAAACGTAGCCGTCGGCAATATTAAAAAAATAATAATCAAATTTTTATTCATCGATGGAGAAATAGCCGTTGGCAATTCTAAAAAAAATAATCTGATATTTATTTGCCGATGGAAAGGTAGCCATCGGAAATGCCAGATTTGTTTACTGATGGATTTTATCCGTACGCCGAATTTTTTACTGGTGGATTTACCGACGGAAATGGGTCCATCGGTAAACTAGATAAAATAGTAGCCCAAACGCCAGACTATTTTATTCGCGTTTTTCACAACAACAAACAAGAAATAAAAGCGGGAGAACCGGAGAAAGGGAGAAGGGAGCACACGCTGGAGCACCGTCATCATCACCGTCACATGTTAAGGTATGTTAACTAATTCAAATTTAATGTTTATTTTTTAATATATGGTTTTAATTTGATTTGAATTTAGGAGTTAGGTATTGATAAATTTAATTGGGGGTTCGATTTATGAATTTAGGCTTGATTTGTGCAATTGTTAATGATTTTAGATTTATGATCCATTTATGCAATTAGGGTTAATTTTAGGGCTTAATTTATAACTATCTATAAATTGGATTTGATTATAATCATTTGTATAAAATTGGGGCTAATTAGGTCTTAGTATACATTTGTACAATTAGGGTTTATTTTAGGGTTTAATTTATAATTATTTATAAATTAGGTTCGATTATATAAATTTGAATTAAATTAGGGCTAGGTAGGGTTTGATTTGTAATTGGGGTACAATTGTGCAATTATGCAATTATCTTTTAAAGTGTATGTGATGGTAGTTTTTAAATGCCGTGATGATTGGCTATGTTTAATGTATGTTATTGTTTTCTATTATATATACATTATGATTGATGTTTTGATTGGTTGGCTAGACGTCGGTGATGACGTGGTGTACGGCGCCGGCCGAGAGGTTTCGTCCCTTTAATAACAGTTTTCAAAATTGTTTTAAAAAAGGGTGGTGGTTTTTAAAAGTTTCAAATTGTTGGGGATGGTGGTTTTGAAATGTTGTGGAGATCGGTATGATGTTGTGTTTAAGATATGATATGGTTTGTTGATATTATATACATGTGATTGATTGGTTGATATTGTTGTTTTGAATTTGTATGATTAATATAGTAAGAACAATAGTTATTTTCGACTCGTTTATTTCAATTTAGTATCAAACAGAGAGTTTGATACTAAAGTTTGAATTGTTTCCTTTTAAAACACGTACCTTAGACCCGTTTGGGATTTAGTATCAAATAGGGACTTTGATACTAAATTTCAAATTGTCCCTTTTTTTGACAGTTCGAGAATGTGGGTGTAGTATGATTACATCTTATGCGTATGTGTTATGTTGACTTTGAGATTTCAGTTTATGCATCTTTCTTTTGTTCTCGGGTGCTCTCAAATATGTGTACTGGAAGAACTAAAGGGAGATGCTACCAAAATCTTGAAGCCAAAAAAAATACATATTTTAAGATAATACTTACTACTAAAATTATTGAATAGGATAGAAGCCTTACCAATAATTCAAATTACTCTTTTTCCTCGTTATGCTGCCGAAATTTTTCCACCCACATTCTTTTCCTCTCACGAAAGAACGATCGATCATTCTAGCTTGTATCACAAATAATTAACACCCTAAATTATAGGATGGATAATACTGATCATAGTTGGATTCGCAAACAGCGAGGGGTGATGAATTTCTTTCGGATACATTCGTAAAAGGGGTGGAGAGTTTTGTCGAGTTTGCACTCACGCATGATTCTATAAAGAGGGACGTGCTAAGTTGAAATATCCTTGCAAACAAATTAAGTGTAGGAATCGTAGTTACCACGATATCGATGAAATCAAATGTCACCTATGTCCCAAAGGGTTCGTTCCCAATTATCATATTTGGACTCATCACGGGGAAACAGTAGATCAAGTGTCATCGCTTTGTAATTCTGAAGTTGGCGAATCATATTCCGTCATTCCTGAAGACTCACCAAATGTGTACATAAATATGGTGCAAGATGTTGTCGGATCTGATTTCGAGATGAATGATGATGTAGAAGAACCGCCTAATCCGGAGGCGCGGAAGGTTTTTGATATGTTGGAAGCTGCAAAATAATATTTGTATCCAAATTGTGAGAAACACACCCAAATCTCTTTTGTTGCCCGCCTTAAGAATTTAAAGACAAAAAATGGCATTTCTCAGAAGTGTTTTGATCAATTCATTGATCTAGTCAAAGAGATTATTCCTCAAGATAATAAAGTTGCAGATAAATTTTATGAAAGTAAGAATCCATTGAGGGGTATGGGCTTACCGGTAGAGAAGATAGATTGTTATAAGAATAATTGTATGATCTACTTGAAGGATTATTGGGAGCTTGATAGTTGAAAGTTTGGTAAAGAACCCCAGTTCAAACCCGCAAAGCAGGGAAGCGCAAAATGATGTAAGTCCAAATTAGTTGCGTACAAGAAGATGTACTACTTTCCCTTGACTCCGCGTTTGTAAAGATTGTACGTATCTCCGGCTACAACAAAAGATATGCATTGGCATGCTGAACACATAGTCGACAATGGTGTCATGCGTCACCCGTCAAATTCAGAGGCTTGGAGATATTTTGATCAAATTCATCCAGAGTTCACCACCGAAGCTCGAAATGTCAAATTGGGTTTATGCACAGATGGATTTCAACCTTTTGGTAGTTTAGCCTCGCAATATTCATTGTGTTCGATAATAGTCACACCTTATAACTTGTCGCCCTAGATGTGTATGAAAGAACAATATATGTTTCTAAGTGTTCTTCTTCCAGGACCCAATAACCCTAAGGACAAGTTGGATGTTTTCCTACAACCTCTAATTGCAGAGTTGAAACAGCTGTGGACGGATGGTACTGACTCGTATGATGTGTCTGATTCGAACTTTCCATACCTACTTTTTAATTATAAGTTTGTTAAGCTTAAAGTTCACTCGTAAGAGTACGAGTTCGCTTGTAGGTTGGCAAGTTGAACCGAGTCAATTCTCTCAAGGAAAACTAATCGGATGCTCTTTTTGTGTTTGTTTTCACAAATAAGAATATAATGAAAAAGCTTATCTAAACACTTAGAATCAAGATGTTGAATTGAACGATGAATAATGAATGATTTAAATTTGAAAAGATTTAAGAAAATAAGGGTCTAGGGCTATAGAATATCTCCACGACCACTTGGGCATTTCATCGAACACCTTACCTACGAGCTAGGATTGTTAATCCCAACTTGTGGATTAAGTACCCAACAGTCCCAATTGATATTTTAAATGATTCTAGGCACTAGACCCATAAAATCTAGCTAACAATCATCAGCATATTCAATATCACAAATTCAAAAGAACCAAAAACCATGAAAAGCTTGAAGAACGCAACAATGGAGTTATAAGTTATGAGAGCAATAATTATTCTAATAAGATTTTTTAACAATCATATAATCTAAAAGTATGAGAAACGAAAGGATCAAGATCAGTTAAACTAATAAAGCAAGGAAATTGAAAACTTACTAATTAACAGTGAAGATTAATATCATTCCAATGAGAAATTAAAATAAGACCCCATAATTAATTAATCTAAGATTTAAAACTAAGAAACTAGAATTTGAAAACTGAAAAGAGAAGAAAGAGAACAAAGAACACTCTTGGGTTGTCAATCAAGAGGTCCGAGAGAAGAGAGAAAATCCCAGTTGGCGTGTGTGTAGCATGCTGATAGGCAATCCCCCTCCTTTTATAGGATATGGTGAATTCTTTTCTCTCACATTATTTTTCTTCAAAGAGGTATCTTGATTTTATTTCCA
>BMAC01000898.1:107943-129294 GCA_014905375.1 Phtheirospermum japonicum | reverse complement strand
TTCTAAATCATCAACATATTCAATAATGCAAATAAAAAACAGTCAAGAACACAATTCATCATGAAAAGCTTGAAAGATCATCAATGGAGTTTTGAGGAATTATTATTCTAATAAGACCAGTTAAACTAATAAAGCAAGGGAAATTGAAAACTTACTAATTAACGGTGAAGATTAATATCATTCCAATGAGAAATTAAAATAAGATCCACAATTAATTAATCTAAGATTTAAAACTAAGAAACTAGAATTTGAAACTGAAAAGAGAAGAAAGAGAACAAAGAACACTCTTGGGTTGTCAATCCAAGAGGTCCGAGAGAAGAGAGAAAATCCCAGTTGGGCGTGTGTGTAGCATGCTGATAGGCATCCCCCTCCTTTTATAGGATATGGGTGAATTCTTTTCTCTCACATTATTTTTCTTCAAAGAGGTATCTTGATTTTATTTCCAATAATAACTCTTCTCTTCTAATCCTTCAAAGGAAAGGTCTTCTCCCCTTGCCCAAGTCTCCCCAACTACTGCTAATATAGTTATATCCTTTATAAAGGAGCGTTGGTTCCAGGCTTGCTTGTTTTCCGGGTCTATGACTCTAAATCCCCGAATTTGTGCTGGCACTGGGAAACCCAGTGTCAGCTGTATCACATCAAATTGAGGCCCAATCTTGTTAAAATTGCACTCGTAAGCCCACACTCATCCATATTAAGACCAAAATACTTCAAAATCCTTGAAATAAGCATAAAATGTTGTAAAATAAGCCGGAGACACGTAAATATGAAAATATGCTCAATCAATCTAACTTACACTGAATTCAATAACAAATCCAACCAAAATACCACCCAAATATATATATAAATCAAGACAAATTCAATTGAATCAGTGTACAAGAAGAAGAGTTTCAAGTTGCGGGCAGCTCTTATGTGGATAATTAGTGATTTTCCCCCATAATCCATGTTGTCGGGTTGGAGTACGGCCGGTCGAACTGCTGGTCTATATTGCATGGAACGATCTAAAGCATTTACTTTGAAGTGTAGCGGAAAACAATATTGGTTTGATAACCACCAGAAGTTTCTATAATGTGATAATCACTTTCGAAAAGACAAAAAAGACTTTCGGAAAAATAGGAAGGTTGATGTTCCCTTGCCAATCATTCGTTCAGAAGTAGATATATTGGCCGAGATAGATAGGCTTGGGCTTCTGAAGGTCACTGAGATAGAAGAAGTACGTGTTAATATTCAAATCGCAAAGACGAGCGGTTGGAAGAAAAGAAGTATTTTCTGGGATCTTCCGTACTGGAGCACAAATTTAATTCATCATAATTTAGATGTTATGCACATTGAGAAGAATGTGTTTGGTAATGTGTTCAACATGGTGATGAATGTGAAGGGGAAGACAAAAGATACGTCGTAATCAAGAGATGAGCTGAACGACTATTGTTTTCATCCATCGTCGGGCTGAAGACTCAAGAAATTATCCTAAGGCTTCTTACACACTCAATAAAAAGTCGAAAATCTCTTTGTGTGAATGGGTTAAGACTCTTAAATTTCCAGACGGGTACGCTTCAAGTTTGGGATGTTGCGTCGATATGAACGGAATGAGACATCATGGGATGAAGAGTCATGATTGTCATGTGTTTATGAAACGATTAATTCCGATTGCTTTTCGAGAATAACTCCCCAATCCAGTTTGCAAAGCTCTAACAGAGTTGAGTTTGTTCTTCAAAGACTTGAGTGCAAGAGTTATCGAAACTTGTGATATGGCTCGTTTGGAAAAAAAAATATTCCTCTGATTTTGTGCCAACTTGAGAAGATCTTTCCCCCAAGTTTTTTTCGACTCAATAGAGCATTTGCCAATCCACTTACCATATGAGGCAAGAATTGTTGGTACAGTGACGTATAGGTAGATGTATCCTTTCAAAAGATATCTTCGTAAACTTAAAAATAGTGTGAGGAATAAATCAAGTGTCGAGGGCTCGATAGAAAATGCTTATTTAATTGAAGAGGTGTCAACTTTGTACTACGTTGAAGATCAAGTCACCACTAGAAGAACAAACTTGAAGCCTAATGAAGACATACAGAGTGATGGAGATGACGATGATGAGATTCCATCAGTATTCAAAAATCATGGTGAACCCTTCTCATCCGTAGCAGGAGAAAAATGGTTGTAAGATCAAGAGTTTGATGCGGCAAGAAAATACGTATTACTAAATTGTGATGAACTCGAGGATCTTAGGAGGTATAATTGATTATAAACAATATTTTAGGTATCACTTGATGTAATTGATTATAATAATATTTTACTTCGTTAAATATGCAGCCTTTTCACGGAGGGCATCAAACGCCAACAACCGAACATTTCAGGTAAAGAATTAAACAGAAAATTAGAAAACATATTTTCCCATTTGGTTTGAGAACTACGTGAGTCAAATTTTGTGAGGTTTGTTTATATACATATATTACGTATTTGTATTTGGATAATGTAACTTTACACCATATATTATAGGTTCGGGATCTCTTGAATAGTGTAACCAATAATTACATTAAGAGTCTAACGTTTGGTAAATCGCCTTGTGTGACTGCATTCAATGGCTGCAAGATAAATGGATATAGATTTCACATGATTGCATACGGATCAGAACGATCTACGTCGAACACTGGGGTTTATATAAAAGGATCAACTTATGGAGAAGATGAATATGACTATTACGGTCATTTGGTAGAGATTGTCAAACTTGAATATTCGGGGTCTGTAAGCACACTCTTGTTCTAATGCAAGTGGTTTGGTCCGATTCCAACATGCATGAGAATGCATTCCCAATATAAGCTGGTCGACGTTAATCATAAACGTAGATTCAATCATTACAAGCCATTTGTACTTGCGGCCCAAGCTACTCAAGTTTATTATTGCCCGTATCCAAGTTTGAGACAAGACATGGTCGATTGGTTGGAAACTCTTAAGATTAAGGCGAGATCAATAATAGACTTCATAGAAGAGCAAGTGTCTGAGCAATCATTTCAAGAGGATGTTGCTGAAACGCATGGTGTAATCCAATTGGAGGATGTTGGTTTCCAACTTAATGATCCACTTGTCGATGATGCCGATGCCAAACATGTCGATGATATGGAAAATGAGTTTATAAGCAAAGAAGAGACAAACAACGATGATTAGTTTGTAATTTGTGTCAGTTAAGGTTATAACATTATATAATTAATTAACATTTAAAAAATAATATAATATTTTAATTTTGATTGTTATTAATTTAATTTCAATGTGTTCGAGGTCATTTAGATGAAGGAGGAGGGTACTGCTACTCGTTTAGGATCAGGTGGTCATTTAGGATCATCTGGACCCTTAGGTTCTTGTTTTTTTTTTACTCCTTGAGCCAGAGCCAGTTGTGCCGATGACCTCTGATGATTTGATCGACGGTTTGCATGACGTATATCTGGATGGACCGACTCTTCCTGAGATGGTACCAGAGAGCCCTCCTATTTATGATGAGTGTTGTCAACTTTCTGGAAGCATCCTTGTTTATATTGTCGGTCAGAGGTAATTATTATAGTATTTAATAGTTTTTATTAATAATTATATCATTATGAATTGTAAGCAACTTCTAAAAAAATCATTTTAATTTATCTGTTTTTAGAGTGCGGAGTAGCTCTACAGATTTACCCGCGATTCTTAGACGGATCCCTGAGGCTCGTGTGCACCTAGATGGATGGATCTATAGGCATATTCCTCAAGATCATCGTGACACATGGTGGCCTCTATTCCAGGTATTTATGTTAAATACAAACTTAATTTATTGCATCACATATGTCTACATTTGTGTAACTAATTACTTGTTTTATATTGTCTTAAATATGCTTTATTGTAGAGTTCATGTTATTAAGATCGGAGACAATATTTTTATGATGCTATGTGTTAAGCTTTTTACGTATCTATGTTTTATGCTTGGTTTAGCCGTCTTAATGAGTGGCGGCAGGCGTATGATGCCAGGGGAGAGATACCGTCAATTGTCGGCAAGCAGACCTGGAGGGCTTGGCAAGAGGTGTGGGAGATGCCAGAGGAGGTTGAGAGGTCACGGAGGGCTAGCAGGAACCGGATGAGTGAGCCAGAGGGTACTGGTACTGGGATATCTAAGCATAGAGGCAGGGAGGCGGGTCTCGTGGGGCGAATCGCATACGAGATAACATCGAAAGTTATATATATAAACTTAAAATTTTATAATTCAAATAATATATATATATATATATATATATATGTGTGTGTGGTGTGTGTGTGTGTGTGTGTGTGTGTGTGTGTGTGTGTGTGTGATAAAATAATAACTTAATTATTACAGTGGGAGAAGACGGGTAGGGAACCCAGTGCGTACGAGCTTCTATTGAGTCTGCATCAGAAAGGCGACGGCTTGTTTACGGACCCCAAATCTCAGCGGAAAGATGTAAGTTTATTTAATTTCTAAACTCAAGTTAATTTATATATTAACTTTTTTTTGTTATTATTATGCATGAAAATAATTAATGATTTTGTTTTATCTATCAGACGGAGGTTCAGACTACTTTGTAGAGCAGACGTGCTGCATCACAGGAGTCTGGCACGTTTGTCGATCTAAATGACGTCTACCTCTTCGTTGTCAGGCCCAAGAAGGGTCGATGATTTGGGATGGGATCGCTCTCCAAGGAGTTTGATGCAGGCTCTACCTCTACGTCATCCCAATAGGTCGATCCTCATTTGGAGCAGCTGCAGATGCAGTTCGAGGAGGCTGAGACGAGGCATCAGGAGGGTGAAATGAAGCATTAGGAGGAGTTGAAGAGGTTGTGTGATGCACAAGCGCAGTCTCAGGATGAGTTGCAGGGGATGTGCGAGGCACAGGCACAGGCCCAGATCGACTTCGAGCACCGACTCTAGTTACAGGTTGAGGAGAGTATTAGGGCCGTGATAGAGCAAAGCCTCCCCCTCCTCCTCCTCCTCCTCCTCCTATCCCTCCCCCGCATGCTGATTAGATTGTTCTCTAGATGTTAGATTATTTTTTTAGAATTCATTTTGAATTACTATTGTCAAATTCATTTGATTCTGATTCGTATTTATATTATTTAATTTATTTTGCACAAGTATTTTTTTTTTTAATATTTGTAAATAGGTGGATGAAAGAAAAAACAGGTTCATTATTTCAATTAATAAAAATAATATTTAAAAAAATAAAACTAAATTTACCGACGGCTTCCACGTTCGTCGTTAATATTAAATAGTATTTTTTTTTTTAATTATTTCCCGATGGGCATCATATCTATCGGTATTATTTACCGACGAGCAATATTACATCAGTAAATCTTAACTACCGATGAGCATAATATTCTTCGGTAAATACAAAAAAATAAGAATGCCGACGGCAGCTTACCAGCGGAAATTACCGTCTGGAAGCCGTCGAGATTTTCCGATGGGTCAAATATTCGTCGGTAATTGAGATTACCGACAAAGGTTTTGCCGACGGCTATTATCCATCATTAATCCGTCGGTAAGTGGTTTACCGACGATTATGGCCGTCGGCGAATTCGATTTTTTTTTTAGTGAAGCCTCTTACAAAAGAAGGACTAAATACTTCAATCCTTGCTATTTTAAGAGATGCAATATTCATCAATTTTGAAGACTCACTCTTGAGCTCAGTATAATCGAGTCTCTGCACTGGACCTACTTCTTTTAATTGTTATCCAAATTTAACAAGTTTTTAAATGATAAAAACATTTTAAAATCCTTAGTTTTACAAATCAAAACTCATAATTACAAAATTCTAGAAGGATCAATTCCTTTAGCAATCATTTACAGAATACATTACAAAGCGATGATGTCTGCTTTTGCTACTAAACTCAGATTTCACAGTAAAAAAGGTCAAACCCTTTTACTTAAAACAGATCTTAATAGATCTAACACTTTTATCCCAAGATCAATACAATAGAAAGTAATTACACTCTCAGGTGAATGAGTTTAAGAAGGAGCAACTCAACCAGAACTTGCAGATCCTCTAACACCAAATTCTCATCTACGTGATATTACACAATATCAAGATGGAAATGTAAGACTCTCTTTGGATAGAGTTCCAAGATAATTCAAGTATATTAAAAACTCCTCTACTTCGGATACTATTGATTTAGGAAGAATTTCACAAATTCCTTCCATCATAAACACTCTTACAAGTCATAGGTATTCTACTTTGGATATACCAAGTTCTTCCTTAAAAAGTGTAGATTACTCTACATATATACCTAAATCAGTTTATGTTAAGCTAAGAAGACTAGAACCGGACTTAGAACCCAATAGTCCAACGTTTTTCTCAATAATGGAGAATATGATTAATGAGTTAAATGTTTTAGAAAATATTTTCTCGATAATAGAAAATTTCAAATAAAACAGAAAATACTTACGTGATGATTTTTATGCTAAAAAGAACTTAGAAAAAAGGAAATGGTTTTTCAATAATTTATCTAATGTTAAACAAACTATTGAAGAAAATTCTTTAATTTTTTTGATGAATTTCAAATACATATTCTATTTTTTGATTAGTTAGAATACTATTATTTTCCTCAAAACTCTATCGAGTATGCTTTTCGAAAAAAATCTTCTACGAAAACCAAACTTGCTCAGAATGCTGAAACAAAAATATTACAACCCACTTTGCAAATTGAAAAGATTTTTGAAAGTATTCAAAATGAGAAGACTAAATTTGTTCCAAATCAAGTAGAAACTATAATTAATGATAATTCAATTATCTCCGATGATTTAGTACAAAAAGTAAATGTCCTTCATCAAGATTCTAATGAAAGTGATGCTATGCATCAATTTCAAAATTGAACAAAAACAAGTTAATAAAATAAATTGGGAACAACAACTTGAAATCGTCCCTTCCCCTGATTTGAATATGGAAAAACCTCTATCCCAGTCCCGCTTCAATGCATATTCTGTGTTTAACTGGAATATTGATGGAAAGTCCGAATATGAAATTCTAAGTGTTCTCCAGCAAATGACTATGGCAGTAAATGCGTACAAAACCCAAAGTGGTACCCAGGATAGAACTATTGCAGAAATCCTTATAGCAGGATTCTCTAGTCAATTAAAGGGTTGATGGGATTAATATCTCACAGACCAACAACATGGAGAAATAATTTAGGCCATACGAACTGATGAAGATAATATACCAATAATAGATGAAGACGATAATCCTCAACAGGATGTAGTTTCCAGATTAAATCTAACAATTTCTTTGCATTTTATAGGAGACCCTTCTCATTTAAAGGATAAAAATGCGGAATTACTTTCAAATCTTAGATATAGAAAACTTTGTAATTTTCAAATTTATAAAAATACTTTTCTCACTAGAGTTATGCTAAGAGAAGATTCTAATCAACTATTTTGGAAGAGAAATTCTTAGCAGGGTTACTAACACTCTTAGGTGAAAAGGTCAGAAATAGAATTAGGGAGATATGTGGTAAACAAATAATACCATATGATGAGTTTACTTATGGTCAATTAGTAAGCATAACCCAACAAGAAGGATTAAAAAAAAATTAGGATTTAAAACTCGAAAAACACCTCTAATGGGAGTTGAAAAAATCAAGACTTGAATAAGGAACTTTTTGTCTACAATTTGACATAGATCCTAATAAATCTCCTTTAAAATGTCCAGGGAATTTCAAAAAACCTAATAAGAATTCCCATAAATAGAAAAATAAATTTAGTAAAGAAAACAGTTTAAACCAAAAGAAGAGTATTATAAGAAACCAAAACAAAAATATTCTAATACTCAAAACAATAAAGAATGGCTTAAAAATGCTTAATGTTTCAAATTCCATAAAACAAGTCATACTGCAAGGTACTGTAAATTGGAAAAACAAATTAAATGAATTACATTTTGATAAAGAAATTACAAATAAAATCTCTAATCCATTGATTGATTTCTCTTACCCCGAACAAAGCTCTTTTTCAAATAATAATGCATCACATCATGGGTCTTTCTCCTCTAGTGTGCACTCAAGTTATGAGTCAGAAAAGCATGTAAGTGTACTGACAAAACAACAAAACTTTCAAATTGAAATTATCAAAAACTTGCATGACCCACATTTAAAAAAATAATACCTTGAAAAAATACTAAGCAATCCTGAGAAAAAAGAAAACAAATTTCCAACTCTACAGAATACTTCCAAAACCACCTATGATTTGACAAAAAATTCTTCAAATTCCTGGAATAGAAAAAAGAAAAGAAACCAGATTAAATACTTTGCTACAAGAATTACAAGAAATAAGATCAGAGTTACAAGAGTTGAGAGAAAAGCAAAAACAAGAAGAAAAAGGCATAAGATATATTATACAGGAAATTGACGGAGAAAGCGAGGATGAAGAATGTAAAATTCTTGAGAATAATGAAGAATTAGAGGTCGTTGAAAATGATGATAAGATTTCAGAAAATTCTTTATATATTCTTAGAGAAATTAATTCAAAAAAATACTTAATAAGGATTACTCTCCGATTTTCTAAAACTTCTGAAATAGATACTATAGCACTATTTGACACAGGGGTAAATTTGAATTGCATAAAAAACGTTTTGTTCCAAAGGAATTTCAAAATAAAACTAATGAATGACTAAAGTGTAGTTTTTAGTGGTTTTGAAAGTATAGGTTCATTTGGCTTGGTATTATCGAAAATCGATTCGATTGAAGGATCAAAGTGTTTGTAGATTGAAGAAACAAAAGGAAAATTGAAATAAAGCAATTGAACTAACTAATCTAAACTAGGAAATGAAGTTGCAAGTTGGTCGGATGCCTCGTCATATGCCTCGAATATGAAAATGCAAAGCAATAATGAAAATAAGCAAGAACAAGCAATATTTCACCAAGTACAAGCATGAAAGCTCAAGATACAACCATGCTTGCATGAACATAAAAACTTGAATAATGCAAATTGACAAAAATTGAAAGCATGAATAGAAAGAGAAATGAAAATTGATGTCAAAGTTTAAAACTTTACGAGAATTAACAAGCAACAAAGCATAGATAAAACAATGCGTGAAAATAAAAATCAAAATAAAGAATAGGAAAAACTCAAAATAAAAATGATCAAGGACTCGATCTATGATTTCGGTGTGTCACTCACCTAGATTCCAGGGACCACTCACACGATCAAGCAAGAAATCAAAGAGCTAAGGCAAAAGGCATGAAATTGAAGAACAAAAGCATGAAAATAAAAGAAAGCTTACTTCAATTAAAGGAAAAGAGTAACAAACTTGAGTTAAATTGCATCAAAATAAAATTCAAGGGAGTACTTGAATTCTTCTTAGGCTTAAAAACCCAAGGCAAAGCTTGAAAATTAAATCTAAGATCTAGAAAAAGAAGTTTTAATCCCAAACCCAAGCTTGGGTTGGGAGGAATGAGAGATATTTTACAAAATGAGATTTAGGTCCTCTTTATACTAGGTTTGATTGGGTTTAAATGGGCAAATCAGCCAAAAAGGCTTGAAATTCCTGGGTTTGACCAAATTTGACCCAAAATGGGCTCCCTACCCACTTGACTAGCCCTTTTGGCTTGGTTGGGTTGGTCTTGGGCGAGCTAGGCTCGGTCTTGGGCAGGCTGGGCTCGGACACTGGGTAACCCAGGGTCGGAAACGCACCCAGTGTCGGCAGATCTCGGCAGGTGCATGGGCGCTTACTTAGGCAGGTTGGGCGCTACTTTGGGCGTGAGGGAGGGCTGGCAGGCGGGGCGCCATGGCGAGTGTGGCCTTGGGCGCCGAAATGGGCAAGGGCAGGCATGGCCTAGCGCTGAAACGGGCGACGTTGGGCGCTGGCGGGCGCTGGTAGGGAGGCATGCGGTAGCTGCTGGGCACTACGCTCGGACACTGGGTAACCCAATGTCGGCAACGTACCCAGTTTTGGCGGTGCTAGCAGCTGCCTGGGCGCGAGTTTGGGCGCGGAAATTGTGCCCTTTCTTGTGCCAAGGCTAGGCGTCGTTGGGCATGGAAATGGGCTAACATTCCATAATGTTTTCCCATTTTGGAGAATGCTCTTGGCACCACCGATTTAGGCACGCCTTGGCTTGAGTTTTGGCCTCAATGCCTTAACTTGAATTCAAGTCATTAATCCATCTATTAAATAAGAATTTTGAATATAAAAACTCAATAATTACACCAAACCTCAAATTAATTGAACCCATTCAACCCAATTAAATATAAAATTAACAAGAAACATGAAGAATAACAAAATGAGAAAATAAACGAATAAGCTAACGAAACTCGATTAAAAACTACTAAAATTAACATAAAAATCTAATTAAAAACATGAGAAAAACACCACAATTACATGCAAAACAACGACCATCTTCAGCTAATAATTCAAAATTATATATTCATTTCAAAACTAAAGCTGTAGTAGTAAAAGATGATATACATCTAAATTCTTCATTTGTTCTTGTTGATAACATTAGTCATACTGTTATCCTCATAACACCTTTTATAAATTTAATAAATCCTTATATGGTTGAAACAAATTCCATTTCTTTTAAAATCAACCACAAGGATTTACATTTTGAATTTCTTGAAAAACCCACGATCGAAAACCTTGATTTAATCAAGTTTCATTCGATTTGTGAAAATATAATAAATAATATTTCTTCATTTCATAACACTAGCAAGTTTCCAACTATGCACTTGGACTCAACAAAAGAAACAGAGTGTGAAGACAATTTGCTCAAAAAATACAAACAAAAACATGTTTATTCTAAAAGCAAACATGGAAGTAAGCTAACGAAAGATCATCAAGTCTTGCTTGATAATCTTTTTAATAGAAAAAATGAAAAAGGCCATTCGTTAAAAAACTTAAATGCTCCAGAATGGTATTTTTCAAACAAAAACAAATTATAGTATTTTGTTATTCTTAAAGGAATACTGACATATTTTTTCAAAACCTGGCCATTCTTTGAAAATTATACAAATATCCCAGATTCTATCTTTCACGGATTTCAAACTGTTGAAGAAGCAGTAAAATTTGCAAAAGAAAATCTAGGGAACCATTTTTTCATAGAAAATACAGTTCAAAATGACCAAGTAAAGAACCATATTTTGTCAGTTGAAAGACAAACACAAAAAGAAATACAAGTTGAAACCATGAAAGAAGAAGTTGCCATGAACAAAATAAAAAGAAAATTGAGAAAATATGAAAAGGCAAAATTTAGAAAAGCTAGAAATTTCCCTCTTGACTAAGTTCGTTTGTTCTTTCATCCCCATGAACAACTAAAACTCCTTCCAAAATACCTCAAAAATATCATCTTCTAAAAAGCCAAAGCAAATTTTGAAGAGAGAGAAGAAAAAATTCATTCATTCTTGAACCTGATGACAAATCACAAAAATTATGCAATACACATATATAGTGATTTTCATCATAACAGAGTAAAGGAATGTGATGAGAATCGCCCACCGTTCAACATTATACTTTGTCCATTTAAAATTGAATACAATATTCCCAAATGCACCATAAACCTTTAAAAATTCCAATTTCATATCTAAATGGAATTATATATCCATGGGGAATAATTACATTACAAACACTATTAGACTGTGCACTAATAATTGAGTTCATTCGTTTTCCCAATAATACTAACTCTCTAGAAACTACTGATTTTGGTATAAAAAAAACTCAAATCTCTTATATACGAGTTCCAAAACTGGTACAAACCCAAGACTGGTCCGGACAAGGCTTGGATCTTTGCAAACTTTTCTGCAAAGCATGTGATACTCCTTCAATGCCTAAAAAATTTTTCGAAAATAACTACATATCTGGAGGAGATTACAAGTGCCATGTCAAGTGGAGCAAACCACTACGCAATCAAATCAATAGATGGAGGGCCAGAACTATTGCAAATGATCTCATAGAAGAAACTATGCTACAAAATAGCCAGTGGGATAACCGTATGATTTACCAAAATTATATTTATAAGATCTATGTCGAGATGACTTACGAAATACAAAGAGAAACCTTCTATACTCCATTTTGTACAGAAACTAATTTTTCAGAACTAGTTCAGTGGTACAAGACTGGAGGAAAGAAAGAACTAGCAAGAAGACTTAAAGAAGAATATCTACAATCATGGTGGAAACTAGAAGAAGAAGAAGAAGAAGAAGAAGAAGAAGAAGAAGAAGAAGAAGAAGAAGAAGGAGACATATAATAATTGTTTTAAAATATTTTAAATAAGTTTTTTACTTTAATAGTTTAGGATTAAAAAATACAAAAATGACCAAAATACCCCTACACTCCCTTTCGAAAAATACCCAAAATAACCCAAGTCACTCATATATATACACCACCATCAAACACAACCTTAAGCAACCACACAAGCTTCATAAAAAATCTTTCCTCTCATTTTCCCATCAAGTTTTCTCTCCTTTTCTCTCCCTTACTCAAATTCTCCCCACTTTCACAATAACCCAAGTCACTCATATATATACACCACCATCAAACACAACCTTAAGCAACCACACAAGCTTCATAAAAAATCTTTCCTCTCATTTTCCCATCAAGTTTTCTCTCCTTTTCTCTCCCTTACTCAAATTCTCCCCACTTTCACAACACCCCTTTCACATCACCTTCACTACAAACTCCACCAAGATTTCCATTAATGGAAATTTGATTTCCAGCCTTTAGAAACACCAAAGATTCTTACATATCATCAAAAATTCCAAGTAGATGATAGTTTAGTTAATGATTCTTCACTAAAATTCTTAAGAAGTGAAGATTGATTGTAAACTAAGTTCTACATAAATAAAGGTTCATTTTTGTACCGTTTGCTCTTTAAATTGTGTCATTAATTTTGTTTATGGGAACATATACCCCAATATATATATATATATATATATATATACATATTCTTAACCTCTGGCGGACTGCCGCCGTTAACTAAGTCGATATATATATGATTAAAAGTATTTAAATTCCACATATAAATTCTATTTTGTATGGTTGGCTTGATCGCCCCATATTATTTAAATATCGTTATTCTAATTATATGGTGGGATTAACAAACCTATAACTATAACTATAACTATAACTATATATATATATATATATATACACACACACACACACACACACACACACACAAACACAAACACACACACACGCACACTAATACATGGTCAGTTCTACCACCTATATTAATTTCAATTCCACACTTTAAATTCCTACAATTTAAATTCTTGCTTGTATGGTTGGCTCTGCCCCATACTTTAATTTTTTGCAATTTATTTTTATTTGGTGGTTTAAAAGCCTCATAACTTATTTAATTCTTACAATTTGATTTTTTTATATGGTGGTTTAAACCCCATTGTTTATTTATTTATCTAACATTCTTCTTTCTTGATGCTTTGTGTTTTCAAATTGATATATGCTTTATCAACTTGATATTTTTTTTCTCTTCTCGGAGTCTTTACCCTCCCCGCTGGTCCTTTTGGTCGCCTCTGGTATATATAAATATATATATATATGACTCTTATATTCATAAAATGTTTAAATAGATTAATAAATAAATTTAATTGTATTGGAATATAAAAAATATAAATGAAAATTAATGGGAAACATCTGGAACCCATAAGAAGTAAGTTTGATGGTAGGATGAATAAATGAGATAAAAGGGGTAGGGGAGGGAAATAAAAATTTTGTGATGTGGAGGGTAATTTTGGTGATATGGCTCATTGAGAATTAGAAAAGGGGGAGAGGTGGGGGTTGTTGTTAAAGATGCTCTTACTGTTGGTCGAATTAAACGACACGTGTAAATACGTACATGCTTGGTGATATTTTTCTATTAAAATCACCCCATGTGCCTAAAATGATATGATATGATTTATTTATACGCTATTATATTCTTTTATCTTTATTTTTTGAATTTCTTTAAATTTAGAAAAAAATAGAAGAAGCATATTTACCGATCAATTACTCATTCTCATGGTTAAAATACAATGAAACACACCTTGTGAAACCTTCAAAAAAAATTACGATGCTTCGTTGCTATGTTTTCAAATCAACAAGTTGATCGATCATATAGTAGTTATTGTTGGTCGAATTACACGACACGTGTAATCTGTACATGCTCGGTGATATTTTTCTAGTGAAACCTGAGTAAAAATCACTTCACGTGCCTAAAATGATAGGATATGGTTTATTTTTACGCTATTAATTTTTTTTCTAGTTTTTCAAAAATAAAGTGGGAAGTAGATTCCTCTCAGAAAATCCGGAGGGGAATTAGTTTCCTTAGGGATTTCCCGAGGGGAATTCGCTACCCTAAGTCTTTTAATTAGAAAAATAGAAAAAGCATATTTACCAATCAATTACTAATTTTCGTGGTTCTAAAATAATGAAACACACCTCGTGGCACCTTCACAAAAATTACGAGGCTTCGTTGCGTGCGTTTCCAACTGAACAAGTTGATTGATCGTATCATGGTTACTATTGGTCAAATCACAATACACGTGTAAATACGGACATGTACGGTGATATTTCTATAGTGAAACCCGAGTCAAAATCACCCCCACATGCCTAAAATGATAGGATATGGTTTATTTTTACGCTATTTAATTTTCTCTATTTTTTTTAGTATTAATGAAAATATAGAGTGGAGTAAATTCCCCTCGGTATTTTCCGAGGGGATCTATTTCACCTCGGAAAATATCGAGCGTATCTATTTCCCCTCTAGAAATCTCTAGGGGAATTTAATCTCCTTGGTTTTTGTGAGGGGTGTATGCACTAGGTAAATTTTTCCTTAAAAAGCCTTCAGTATTACCTTTGGTAATAATGGTGGTCAACATTGACGTCGTGTTTGTGAAGGATTTACCAAAGGTATTGACGGTAATGCCCCTGGTAATAATTGCCATCAGTAATGCCCTCAAAATTTTCGATGGCAATATTTCACTAGGTGTTCCACTAGCAATAATAGCCACCAACTGTCGTCTTCAGTTGTCGCCAGTCGAATTTCATACTACCATTTGTCACCACCCCTAACCGTCGTTGTCAGTTACCATTGGTCGAATTTCATATTACATTATGAAATTGCATACTACGTTGTGCAATTTCATAATACTATTCGTATATAGTCATAATTTCATACTAATTTGTAGAAATTCGTACTATATCGTAAAATTATTTTATGTGAAATGGCTTACTAGTCTATATGAGTAGTATAAAGTACGTATGTTTTTAGTTCATACTATATACACTTCTTCTCTCTCTGTCTTTTTTTTTTTCATATTTTCTTTAAATTACATATTCATGAAAACTCATAATGATATTATGAACTTCATACTAATCCAATCATATTTCATACTAACTCTTAATGTACAAAATCAGTGAATTTCCGTACTTCATCAATTAAAATATGTACATCAATCAAATCTAATAATAACCCAAGTATAATGCATACTAACTCCATTACAATATACTTGTAATTAAGAACACACAACAAAAATCGCATAACATTTGAGCAACTTAAAAATAATCAAATGGGCTTTATTGGATGAGACTTTAAATCAAGCCTAATAAATCAAAGCCTATTAGTTGTCGTTATCTTCCTCATTTCGACACCCAATTCCAGTTCATAATGGAAATGAATTGACACCCTTAAACTCGCAAACAAAAGTTTCTTAATTTTTCCTAAATCTTGTTGAATTATGTATAACTAAAAAGTAGAAAACTAATTTGTTTAAACACCGATTTGAAATCTTTTACTTCTCATTCTCACTGAACCAATACCACCTCATATAACAATCGACGATAGCCATTAGGTTCAAGAACACCCTTTCTTTTCATGGTGGCTCTCTAGTTTAGGGTTGTCGTGAATATAGGCATCAGATATCGAACGTGGGTCGTCATTGAGCTAGCGATGAAGAGGTTTTTGACATCACACGGTGGATGGGATAGCGATTCAACTCGCTAGAAGATAGGCAAGCGGTGGTCGTGGAGGTTGTCCGGTGTTGGGGAGGCTACTGGTTCTGGAAAATATGTGAAGAGGAACTTTATATATATATATATATATATATATATATATATATATATATATATATATATATATAGGGGTGGGTTCAAATAGAATCATGTCATTATATGCGAACCTTTGAATTAGTTCTTTTATTATATACCAGCAGTGCTTTAATTATACAATCATAGTGTTTTATTAATATTTTCAGTTATATACATCAGTAGTGCTTTTATTAGGCAATTCTAATGCTTTCAATAAAATAAGGAAATACACAAAAAATTTGATCCATCCATTTAATTAGATCTAAGGCCCATAATTGACCCTAGGTTCACATATAATGACATGGTTCTCATTTGAACCTAATCATATATATATATATATATATATATATATATATATATATATGTGTGTGTGTGTGTGTAGGGGTTTGATAATTTAAATTGTAATGTTGATTTAATGGAATGTATTTTACCTGGATGGGATGTAAACAAAGTTAGATGATTATTTAGGAATCGAGGCTCATCTAAGTGTAGTAAATGAGAATTACCCCATTAAAAATTATTGGACTAAAATTGATTAATTGTGTTTGAGTGGGATTAATTCTTAACATCCCCTATAATTGTGAAACTAATTTAAGAATTCTCCCAATCAACCTGGTTCATTTATTTCTTTCATTAAGGTTTGGGTTTTGACTTTCATTTCTTGGTTTAGTTAAAAATCTGAAAACTGAAAATTAGTAGTTAAGAGTTGATCTCCTGTAGGACCATCTTACAGATAATGTTTCGTATGACATTGTCATTTTTCATTTATTATTATCAATAATCTAAAAAAAAAGTGTCTCCTTTAACTATATATTATAACAATGTCATTTTTTATTCAATAATGTTACTTTTACATTAAAAATTATCATTTTTGCACAAAAGATTTGCTTTTAAATATTATATTACAACTAAAATTATAATTTAAAATATGAACACTCCAAATTGTTGGGTAGAGCAATAAAAATGTGTTCGTTTATTATACTCTACCTATCTGCAAGTATATGGTGTAAATGTAGTACATAATGAGAAAGGTCGATTTCCACAAGAACCATGTATTGATTAAAAGTAGATAAGTAGTATAATCTAGATAATGTAATTTTATCTAAACGATAATAAAAGATGGTTTGTTGTTGTGTAGTATGAAATACGACCATAAACTAATTAATGATATAAAACAATAAATTATTCAAAAACAAAGAAAGATAGAGAATATCAAGTGATAGGGGATATTTTGGATAATATCGAGTAAGGGAAGGTTTATGTCGACCTTGGACAATATCTTGTATAATTCAAGAAATTGGGCGTCTCGCTTCGTTGGTCGGACACGGCTCGGGAATGGGATCGGAGGTCGGTACGACGTTGTGGATTTGTGGAGTCCACCGGTGACCTCGGTGTCCTTCGCCTTCCCACTTGAATAGGATGTGGGTGGGCTAGGAGTGACCACGAGCTCGTTCAGGTCTTGCATGGTCAAATCGTCAACACCCTTGCGTGAAGGCAAGAGGTCATCAATGGGATGGGAAACCTTGTTCTCTATCACCTTGCCGCTTCGAAGAACCGCCATGGCTTGAGCTTGAACCGACTGACTCGGTAGCTTTCCCTTGTCACGGGCTTGCTTAAGCTCGTTAATATCCGTTGCCATTTGCCCCACTTGTGTCTCTAAGCTCACAAGCCATTTGTTCAATTGTTGGACAGAGCCCAAAAGTTCGGCCAATATGGACTCCATGCTCGGTTGGCGTGATGTTGAATGATCTTGAGGGGCCAGAAATGACGCTTGAGAAAGCGGAAACGGTGGTCATGCGTTAAACGGAGCCTGAGGCTGTGGTAGTTTCATCGGAGGACCAGGTGGATTTTGAGCATTGGACGTGTCCCTCCACCTAAAGTTATGGTGGTTCCTCCACCAATATGGATCGTTGTGCCATTGGGTCCCACTTCGTTGGGCTTGGTAACCTTGGACCGCGAACGCATGCTTAGTGAACTCATTAGATTGCGCATAAACCATCGGGCATGCACTAACTCCATGACCCGCGATGCCGCACGTGGTGCATGTCTCCATCAAACTCGAGTAGGTCTTGGTGAGAGAAGCCACTTGACTCTCGAGGTTGACAGTCTTACGGGCCCACTCGGGCTCGTCCTTCGTAGACACTTCTTTCACTTGCTCCGTTCGCTCTAAAATACTCATCTGGTGATCATCGGTGGACATATTCACGAAAATGTTATATAATTCCCTCATAGAGTGGTCGGTAATGTTCCCTCCGGTGGTGTTGTTCACCATGCGTTTAGACGCAAACGCCAAGCCATTGTGAAAAAATTGGTTCAAGAAATCGTCGGTGAACCGATGATGAGGGCACTTGGTAAGGTAGCCCTTGAAACGCTCCCTTGAAAGTCAGCCATCTTTTCTTGGGAGTAGTACTCTTCCATGAAATTCTCAGTCACCATATCCCAATTGGTGAGGGAATCGGCTGGTAATGTCATAAGCCAATCGACCGCCTTATCCTTCATCTTATACGGGAAGCACTGCATCTTGATTTGATCGATATGGATCCCTTGGCGTGGAAAACTCAACACGGTGTAGGAAAAGATCCAAAGGAAGTGGAGAGCATCCTCTTGCGGTAGGCCATGAAAAGACAGGAGTCGCTTAAGATCAATCGGTCGTAAGTCATACTCGAGGGCCTCGGCACTTAGTCGAATGCACGAGGAAAAGTTGCCCATTTACGGTCTCGAAACCTCCTTGATGCTATTCGTCGGGCCTCCATAGGGAGTGGCAAAAGGATGGCCACCTGGATCTTGCTCGGCATACGGATTCTCATTGATGGCAGGTGCTCGTGGAAACTCTCGAGGAATCGGATTTCAGAATCGGGGCGCGGGTCCAGTCGGATGCGGGAATCGAGGCTCTTGGATGTGAAGAGCGGTGAAGTGTGGCCCTTTGTAATGTGGCCTTGGTGCTTAGAATTGAGGTTGAAATTGATATGGCGGGCCATCGATGATCGGGCCTTGGTAGTGCAGCCCGTGGAATTAGATTCCTTGCGACGATGGGTCCGAGCACGGCGAGACTTGAAGTTGTGGCTCGGATGTCAGAACACGAGCACGAGATGGAGAATAAGGGCCATGAAATTGGGCGTTTGAACTTTGGGGGTCTTGGTTCATAAAACCATTTCCCCCATGGTCGAGCGTTAACCCGCAAGTGGGTTGAAAACCTTGTAGTGGCGGGCTGTGAAGTGATGATGCGGGCCCGGTCGATGCTTGAGGTGGTGGCATCCCTTGATTATCGTGAGTGTGGGCGGGAGGTGTCAGATTCTAGAATAAATTGGTCATCATTCGATCTTCTATCACCGGGGGTAAAGGTTGAAAAGGCGGGACGTCGAACGTGTCTTGATTTCTCGTGGCTCGTGCATCTCGTCTCAACCTCTCGGGATTGGGCAAAAGTGGGGCCAACTATCGTCCAAGCGATTGCCTACCTTGCACACACAACACGCAAAAAAGGATTACGGGTATCAAATGTAAAACACTAATCTAACCTAACTACTAACTAAGATAATAAGAAGAGTAATTATGAACACCATTAGCCTTAATCTATTCCCTGCAACGGCGCCAATATTTAATCAAAGATTTCTTAGCACTCTAAATTAAGAAATCGTCTCCACAATAGCACGGAGTCGATTATAGAGCGGTGAGTTATTTTCGAGTCATGTCTCTCAAGGATAGATATTATCGGCAATCGGTATTTTTACTTAATCTCTTGTTAATCTCAATTAAACTAATCTACTTCTACGAAAGTAATAGTCATTTGTTTTGGGTTTTAGTTTTTAATTACAATACTTGAATTGAAACAAAAAATTTGCACATACTAATTAAAGCAAATGAAAATGAATATTTAAAGCTTGCTTTAAAATGACTAATTTAATGAAACTAATTAAACCTAATTAACAACCTTAGATAAATTAAAACTACTAAACTAGGAAGGCTTGCAAATTTTGAAAGATGAGATGGATGGAAAGTCAAAGCTTAAAACTTAAAAGAAGTCAAAGAGCATTATTTTCATAGTTTTAGTGGTGTTGAAAGTATCAATGGGTTCATGGCTTGATATTATCGGAAATCGATTCGATTGTGAGAATCAATGTGTTTCAAGCTTTGGAAAATAAAACAATTAACCTATCTAAACTAAACTAGAAATTGAAAGTGCATGTTGGTAGAATACCTCGGTCAAGTGCCTTAATTGAAAACGCAAAGCAATAAAGGAAATAAGCAAAAACAAGCATTATTTCACCAAGTACAAGCATGCATGCACAAGGAAACTATGCCTAAAATCCTAAATAATACAAATAAGTAAAAATTGAAAGCATGAATGGAAAGAGCAATAAAATTTGAAGTGAAAGTTTAAATCTTTAAAGGAAATAACAAGAAACAAAGAGTAGATCTAAGATTCAACTTAAAACTATGCATGGAAAAAAGACTCAAAATAAAGCATAGGAAAAACACAAGATTAAACCGATCAAGAACCCGATCTATAGTCTAGATGTGTCACTCATCAAGATTCCATAGTCAATTCACAAGATCAAGCAAGAAATCAAGTAGCTAAGAGAAAAGGCATAATATGAAGAACAAGCATGAAATTGAAGAACAAAGCATAAAAATGAAGGTAAGCTTACTTGAATTAAAAGAGAATAGTACAAACTTGAATTAAATTGCATCAAAGTAAAAACCCAAGGGAGTACTTGGATTCATCTTGAGCTTACAAACCCAAGGCAATCTTCAAAATTAAACTAAGAACATGAGAGAAAAAATATTCCAAAACCCATGCAAGTTTGGGAAATTTGAGTGATAATCATAAAAATGAGAGTTGTGTGCTATTTATACTAGTTTAATTTGGGTCAAAATGGTCTAATTTAGCTTTAGGGGCTCCATAATCCCGCATTTTGACCCAAGGTTGACCAAAGAAAGGTCCTTAGCCACATGGCTAGACAATTGGCTCGAAAGGGGCTCAAAGTGGCTCGGGGCGTGATCTTTGGCGTGACATTTGGCTAATGCCAGGCGCTTGAGGGCTGGCGCGGCATTTGGCGTGACATTCGGCCAACGCCAGGCACTTGCTGAGAGGGTTGGCGCGGCATTTGGTGTGACATTTGGCCAACGCCAGGCGTTTGGCGTGAAACTAGGCGGAAGGAAGACAAGTGATTTGTACTTTTTTGTACACATTTTTGTTACCTTTTTGTATTGTGTTTGCATGTGTTTTGCTTGCATTTATGGGTATTAGGAGTCGTTTTGGCCTATTTTGTTAGTTTTAGGTTTTGTAGTGTTTTCTTTGTTTTTAGTAGTTTTTCTTATA
>BMAC01000898.1:88898-107268 GCA_014905375.1 Phtheirospermum japonicum | reverse complement strand
AGTTTAGTTAGCTTAGTAGTTAGTTTAGTTAGGTTAGTTTAGGTTAGCAAGTGTTGGAGAGGGTGACAATCTCCTTCACTTGTTGCTCTTTGTTGTATTGAAGATTTGGTTGCTTTTGAAGGTTATAATTTGGATTTGAAACTTTTGGTATTCAATAAAATTGGTAGTTTTCTTTCCCTTTACTTTTATGCTTAGTTATTGATTTATTGTTCATGTTGTTGTGTTGTGTTTGTTAGTTGAACTTTCTTAGGGTATGTTGTTAGATTTCGTTTGTCTTGTAGTTCTTGCAATTCAATTCCTCTTGCCTTTGTTTTCCTTCAAAACTCCATGAATGTTGGTTTGAAGCTTTTTACCTCTTTAGTCTAAACAAACTCTTGGGTTCTTGAAAGATGTATGAAGCTTTCCTCTTTGGTGATTTAACTTCCTTTTCAATTTAATGCTTTTAATCAATTTCAATTTCAAATGATTTGATTTTCCCTCCATGACTTCTCTTTTAATTGTAAGCTTTATTTGATGTAATTAGTTTACTAATTACGGGTTTAGGGTCAAGGTTCGTTTAGAACCATTCATCGGAGCTTGTCGAGAATTGGGATTGACGACCCCAACACTTGGTCGACAATTTGGGATTGAAGATCTCGAATCGTGGATTAAGTGCTCGGCAAAAACCGATTGATCGTGGAGACGAACCGAACACCCTAAACCCTCATTTTCATTATTTTCATTAAAGTCTTCTTTTAAATTCAAAACTCAAAATCCAACCAATGATTAATACTTTCTTAGTGTAGATTTAGTTTAATTGTGATTAACAAGAGAGTAACTAAAAATACCGACCGCCGATAACATCTATCCTCGAGAGACACGACTCGGGAAAACCTTACTTCTCTACAATCAAATCCGTACTATTGCGGAGAAGATTTCTTAGAGTGCTAAGAAATCCTCGATCAATAGGCTAGCTAGGCACAGGATTTGGCATCGGTTTGGCTGACGCCAAGCGTGTTTGGCGTGACTTTTGACTTGGGCGGGCGCGCGCCAGCGCGTTTGGCGTGAGATTTGGCAACGAGGCATACCTTGGCGAGCATTCCAGAAGTTTGCACTTTTGAGGCTTGTTTTGGTATGACTTGGCTTCAACTTTAGACCTGGATGCCCTTACCTATATAAATAGGAATTTGAACCATCAAGCCCAAACAACTAAGCCAATCTTCAAGTTAATTTGAACCCTTTAAACTTCATAAAATTTTAAATTTAAACAAGAAACATGAAAAACATTAAAACGAGAGAAAGAACCTACAAACCTAACTAATTGACTCAAGAATTACTTAAAACAAAATAAAACCCTAATTAAAACATTAAGAAAAATACAACAATTACACGCAAAATAATCATTAAATGTGAAAATGTCAAATTGATTTAAGAAGAAAGCCCCTTATGTCTTTCAAATACCAAATGTTCGTTTGGATATAAGGGGTAAAAAACTTCAAAGTACAAGCTTCAATGGAGTTATGCAAGAAGGAGTTTAGAAAGCTAGAAGATGGAAATGAGAAATTGAAAATACAAGGAAAACAATACAAACTAAAACTTAACAACCAACACCAAAGCAATTACAACAATACAAACACAACACACAACATAAAAGAGAAAGAAAGATTACTACCAATTTTGCATTCAACACAAAAGTTTCAAAATTGGCTACAACCTTCAAAAGATAAACAAAGTCTTCAACACAACAAAGAACCACAAATGAGGAAATATCACCTTTTCCAACACTTGCTATGAAAATCTAACTAAAACTAACTAAATTAAATTAAACTAAGAATTATGAACTAGGGTTTAGATTTAATGGAATAGTAAAGGCTTGGAAGATATTGAAGAAGTTCAAAAATCAACCAAGGAAGGATAAGGTTGTTGGGGGAGAGGCTAGGATATATATATATATATATATATATATATATATAATATATTATATATATATTGAATGAATGCAGGGGCAAAATCATCAAAACGGGTCAAAATCTACAAGATTTCCTGCATCGCAGTCGATCGACTGAAATTCCTGTCGATCGAATGCTTCATCCTCAAAAGGCCCAGCTTCGAGCAGTCGATTTGGGCTGGGGCGGTCAATCGACTAGACTAGAAGTCGATCGACTGCATGCCCAGTCAATTGACTGTCATGGTTGCTCCTGGCTCAATTTTTCTCGTTTTCCGCTCCTGACGTCCGCCGGTTGTCGTTCCTTGTTCGTGCTCTGATCCCTTTCATGTCTTCACTTGTTTGTTCCGTAGCGAGTCGAATGGAATGCACTGAGCGTGCGCGGATCCCACTTGGTCATTCTACGGCCAAAAATATAGAAATGAGTGAAAAACTACGAAAACATAAGAAAAACTGCACAAATGCTACAAAAACCTAAAACTATCAAAATAGGCCTAATCAACTCCTAATACCCACAAAATGCAAGAGAAACACATGCGGTCACGGTACAAAAAGGTAACAAAAACACGTACAAAAATATGCAAATAAATCTCAGCCATTTTTTCTCTGCAAAAATACCTCAAGAGTTCTGCAACAAAAATCACAAGCATCACCAAGCGCAACAAATCCAGCCCACCAAAATCATCATGATAAGTAAGTCCCCCTATTTTTCTCTGAAAAAATACCTCCAGAGTTCTACAACAAAAATCACAAGCATCACCAAGCGCAACAAATCCATCCCACCAAAATCATCATGATAAGTAAGTCCCCCTAATTCATCATCCCGATACTAATTGTTCCATTATATAACTGATTGATAATGGACGTAGCTCCACCTACCTTCGACTCCCAAAATCCTAATTCCCCAAACCCAGATATGCCATTCAAAGACTGAATCCACATAAAAAGAAACCCGTCTGCATCCCGACCTGGCTTGATTGATGAATCGGATGGAAACATTTCTTGGTCAGAACTTGAGGCTCAAACTAGAGCCTTAACTAAAAATATCCCTGAAGGCATCCCCTTAACACAACCAGAAATGCCTTCAACTTCTCAACCCGACTTTTTCCTTACCAACCCTGTAACCGTAGTTCCATCATCGGCTCACGCCGACCTACCTCAAGTTACCCGAATAGCCATAAAAGAACCCTGGAAACTCCCTGACTAGAGTAATCTTGATGATTTTATCAAAAGCCTTAACCTCCCAAAAACTGCCAAATCGGTCTTCCTTGAAGACGGAAAAACCAACCCGGATCATCCTCCTCAAACCACATCACCCTTTTTGACAAACACCTAAGAGCAGGGTTCAGGTTCCCTCTGCACCCTTTCATGATTGCCATCTCTGAAAAATACAAGGTCGCCCTTGTACAAATGACCCCAAATTCTATTTGGTTTATTTCTGGGTACATAATCTTATGTAAATATTATAATGTAGATACTGGTGTAGATTTTTTCCATTTTCGCTTTCAAATAAAAAATCAAAAAGTATCTTTCTTCCTCTCTTCGCGTCAAAAGATGCGCTTCTTAGTATACCCCTCTTTAAAAGTTCATGAATGGCGAGCTAAATTTTTTTTCATTCATTCTTCTAAGTTGTGGCCATTCCTTACTGAATGGCAAAACAAAACTACTACCCAAAACACGGTTCCTTCAAAAAGACACTAGCCCGCACTTTTCCAAAAATATTTCGATATGCTCAATGACTGGAGCAAATGTTCTTTCAATGTTATGAGCTCTCAGAGTCAGAGAGAGTGAGTTATTTTGTGGGTCTTAGCCAGCGACCTCTAGAACTAACAAGATCTAAATTCGGTAAGTTCTGCCATATCATAAATCCCTTTATTCATTATCAGTATCAAAAGGAATAGTAACACACCTTCTTTCATTTCAGAGAAAATTATTTTTGATTGCAATTCCTCCAGCTTGGAGGGAGGAGCCATAGTCCAACTGGACCCTAGCCCAGCAGTGACGTCGACGGTCTCAGATCCCGTTATTAATGTTCATAAAGAGGTGGAGCTCGCCCTGGATGCAAGGAACGAGCAAGAGGAGCCTGCTGACTTAGAGGATTGGGTGACACTTCGAGCTGCACTGGATAAAGGGAAGAAAAAGAGGATAGCTCGTGAATAAACTCCCACGCAGCGCACCCCTCTAGCTCTCATATGCGGCCGTAACTCAAAAGGCATCTACCTCAAGCCCCCCGAGACTGGATAAGAGCCTTACACAATTCCTGGATGCCGACCAGATCCAATCTCTCCTCAAAAAGCAAATGTTGACGCAGGTTTTTTGCCCCTTTAAACTCTTATCGTATATGAGATACTCAATTTATCCATACTTTAACATATACCATACTCGCTCTGTTTTGTATAATGTAGCTGCAACCTTCGATGGCCTCTGTATCGAGCCACTTGATGTCCATGACCCCCAAGGATTAGCTAAAAAGGTTGTGCGATGAGCTTACGGTTCAGACCAAGAGACAAACACAACAGTTATCCTTAACTCAAGGAGAACTGGATGAGGCTCGTCGCCAACTAGCAACCCAGGGAGAAGAGCTAAATGTCACCAACAGCCAGCTTGAAACTTCAAGAGTAGGAGATCACTCGATTATGAGGACGGCTGATGGAGATAGAAAGACTCCTGCAAGAGAGAGATATGCAGATGTAGAAGGTAGCTCGCATAGCTCGTCAGCAAGGGATTACCGAGAGGAGAGCTGAAGAAAAAGCTGAAGGAAAAGTTGAAGGGATAGATGAGGTTTGTCGCACATTCTTGAGAAGCAAAGTGGGCAAAAAATCCATGGAAGCATATAGACGCCAATTAATTAATACTTATCGACATACGATGACCTTCCTGAAGAAGGTGTGGAGAGGAGCTAAAGCATGGTTCAACATCACCATTGAGCGAGTCTAGGCTCATCTCAGAACGGCAGAAGTCAACTTCCAGTTGAACGTTGCCAAATTACAAGAAGATCTCCCTGCCTTCACATTTTGGCGTGGCTATGAGAATCAGCCCCTTCATGCCATTGGTGGTCGACCTGCACGGGCGAGGTCATCTTGAGAGATTGGCTTGCCAATGAGTTGGGTACTCATCTTGATGAGCTATTCTCTGATTGTGCCCCTTTGTAATTCTGAGCTTTCTGTTCTATAATAAGATTCCTGCATCTTTAAGACTGTAACTTTCCATATGCAAATTGTGGTATGATTTATGACTTATCATTATTGAATGGTCGACTCTCTGTATGAACTCTTATAACTCATTACTTAATACCATCATGTAGCCTGTGATGCCATACCTGTGCCGATCTAACATAAGATGGGTATATGAAAACACCATGTAATTAGAACAATATTAGATCATAAACAGTGTGGATCAGAAATCAATCAGGTCGCATCAACGTAGGGAAAGAGAACTAAATGTAACTAAGAAACTACTTAGTCGCCCAAGTTAATGCAAACAAGTAATACAGCCAGATTATCTACCATCCAAATGGTAAGTCCCCCAAGTCCCTGCAATGGGAGCAACAAGGGATCAAAAAATCACCATATGATAAGCAACATATATCCCATTACCTTTTCACAATTTTTGAGCCTATAAACCTGCTTTCTGCATAAGTTGTAAAACCAATTAACCAGAATGAAAATCACAAAGATTGAGAAAAACATGTAACTCAAACATGCCCATCATAACAAAGGGTATATAAATCCAACATACTTGTAAAAAGAGGTGTTAAGAACATGTAAATCAAACATGTTCTTTAGATCAAATAGCAAAACAATATGTAAGTCAAACATAATTTCAAGTCGAAAGAAAACATGTAAATCAAACATGTTCCTTTCCAAACATCCTACAATATGCAATCAAACATATTTAAGGACATGTAAATCAAACATGTTCTCACACAAAGCCATCTAGTGCCATATCCATAAAATCCATTATTTACCTAATAAAAGCGTCGAGCCATGACCATATCCACACAAACCAAGTACTTATATAATGCCATTATAATAACCCTTTATTCATCGCTGATCTAAATAAGTATCAGCCCATAGTTTGTGAAAAGTGTGAAAAGGTACGAGCCTATTGCCGGCCTAAAGAAGCGTCAGCCCAAAATAAAGATAGAATTGTAAAAAAGTACGAGTCCATCACCAGAGAGCTAGGCATAATACTTCTTCAAGTGGCGGATGTTCCAGCTTCTTGGCTTTTCCCTTTGTATTTGCGAGCACATATGTTCTTCCCTGTAGTACTTTGATGACCTTGAATGGTCCTTTTCAATTTGGATCCAGCTTTTTAGTAGTATAGATTACATCAGCCCATTTCCAGACAAGTTCACTGACCTGGAAGTACCTTCGTTTTACCCATTTATTAAAGGTCGCCTGAATTCTCTGCGTGGATTTTTCCATGCGTGCTGCAGCCTTGTCACGTATTTCATCGATTATTTGGAGATCCCCCCTATCCAGTAATTCATTATGTTCCTCATTGAATATTTCTAGACAGTGAGATCCTCTAACTATTTCTGTCGGGATGACAGCCTCCATACCATAGACTAAGCTAAAATGTGATTCACTCGTAGTGGTTCGTAGGGTTGTTTGATAAGCCCATAAGACGAAAGAGAGCTCCTCAAGCCAAAGTCCTCTTGCTATCTCTAGTCGCAACTTGGTTCCCTGCGCAATAATATGATTTGTGACTTCAACTTGTCCGTTAGCTTGGGGATGTGCCACAGAGGTAAACCGTTGTTTCATCCCCATTGTTTGTCACTAATCTTGGATCATGTGCCCATTGAATTATGTTCCATTGTCTGAGACCAGCACCCGCTGGATGCCGTACCAGTAAAAAATACTATTAAAAATAAAATCGATGATGTTCTGCTAGCCAATGCCTGTCACAGCCTCGGCTCCACCCACTTTGTAAAGTAGTACACCGCGACCATAAAGTGGAGTTTCTTTCAAGGCGACCTTAGAAAGGGCACCAAAATATCGACCCCCGATTGTGTAAATGGGTAGGGCGAGCTCATTACCATCATATCTTCTATGGGCACTTGAATAATAGGTGCGTGCATCTAACACTTTTTGCAAGTCCTAACGAGCTCGCCTGCCATAATCTTCATCCCCGGCCAAAAAAACCCAACTCACAAAGCTATTCCAACCAGTGCTCTACTTGTCACGTGATCTCCACAATATCCTTCATGTATCTCTCGTAGTACCCCCAATCCTCCCTTCTTTGACAAGCACTTAAAGTACGGACCAAAGTGAGACCTCTTGTATAAGTCCTCGTTCATCAAACAAAAGTGCATTGTCATCCTGGCTTCCTTAGTACATAATTGTATGGTCCCAGTGACCACCTTATCGAGAGGATCCCAAATTGGTGTCCCCCAATCTACTCTTTCATATATCTCCATAATCTCCTTCGCTTTTTCCACACTACTATGCGCTAACTCAATTAAGGTGACCCTTCTTGTATCATAAGTACCCAATGTTCTAGCCATCTTGGTGAGCTGATCTACCCGAATGTTATCAGCTCACGGTATATATTCCAGTTTAAATTCCTCTAATTGACCCACCTCTTCTTTGAGTTTCTTCAAGTATTCCTGCATGCGTTCTTCTCTTATTCAAAAGACCCGTCATACTGGCGAGCTACCAGTTGAGAGTCTGTATAAGCCTGAGTTCGTCGTGCTCCTAGATCTCTTGCCATTTTTATACCTTGTAGAAACGCCTCATACTCAGCTTCATTATTAGACGCCTTGAATCCCATCTTGATCGCAAAATCGAGGTTTTCCCCTTCTGGGCTAGTCAAAACAATCTCTAGCCCTGCTCCCAATGTCATAGTTGATCCATCCGTATGTAGTAGCCACATCTTTTGTCCCTCCTTGTGTTCTGCTGAGCGCACCCTTTCCTACAAGAAATCTGCTAACACATGCTCTTTTATAGCTATCCTAGGATCACATCGTACTCGCTGAGCTCAACTGCCTACTTTACCAATCGCCATGATACGTTTGGATTACTCAAAACCTGCTTAAGAGCTAAGTTCGTGTATACCTTAACCTTGTGTCCCAAAAAATAAGGATGAAGCTTCCTTGCTGTATAGATCAAAGCAAATCCACCCTTCTCAAGATCCGGGTAGTTCAACTCTGCTTCCCTCAGCATCCTGCTGATATAATAGATAGGTTTTTGCACACCTGCGTCCTCCCTAATAAGTACCGAGCTTACCGCGACATAGCCAACAGATATATATATAGAATTAGATCTTCACCCAGCATTGGTTTTGTTAAAAATGGGATTTCAGGTAGGTATTCCTTCAAAAGCTTTTGCTGCCTCCTTTGTCCATTCATGGGCCATAGCCGGGAGCCGGTGGTGATGACCGATGGGGCTCGAATCGAAAGCTCTAAATTCAATTTATGACTTGGATAAAATTTTGAGAAATTGATATCGATTTGGGTCTGTTTGTAATTTTGAAAATTTATGAAACTAGTAGAACTGACCTAAGTTTTTCGAAAACTACGAAGCTGCCCAAAACATTTCCCAAAAATTTTGTTTTGACCCCAACAACTTTCCAGAGAAGGGTTTTAAGCCCAAATGGTGTTTTTGTAATTATCTGAACTTAAAAAAATTATATAATGATCCCTAAGACTTTTAGAAAATTGTTAAAGGCCTGTTTGGTTGTGTAGAAAATTTTGAAAATTGTGTGCGTATTTTTTTTTCTTAATCTTTTAAATTGTCTTAGAAATTAATTTTAAATTTATAATTTAAATAAACTCTAAATTAGATCATTTTATAAATTACATTGAAATTAGAATTAAATTTAGAATTTAATAATTTTTAAAATCAAACCCTTTAAAGTTATTTAGAAATCAAATTAAATTTCAGATTTAATTTTTCTAAATTTAAATGATTAAACCATATTATTATATTATTGAATTATTTTATAACGTGAGTTAAATTAGAATTTTGAATTTTAATTTAATTATGAAATCGTTCTTCTACTTGTCCTAATTTTCTTTGTGACTCGTATATTACATTTTAGTATAGAGTCCGTATTTATTGTCTGGGTGGGCGCCGCCCACTGTTTGTCAAACCGTTTGCTTACCAACTCTAGGTAGACGGCGCCCAATACTTTTTAGACCGTTTGCTTACCAACTCTAGGTAGACGGCGTCCAATACTTTTTAGACCGTTTGCTTATAAATTATGGGTAGGCGGCGCCCAATAAATATTTTTCTATTCATTCGGATCTTGTTAATTGTTATACCCCGATAAATATTCTCCAATAAAATATGAGTCTCATCTTGGATGAATGCTCTATCTATTACAGTTGGGTGAGTACGAAACCTTTTTCGTCCATGAGTATCTAAACCCTAGTTCTTGCTTCGGTCGAGAAGGTTAAGACTACACATAGATGCATATAATTGCAGTCATGTAATGGGTCTGATTTACTTGGTTCTTTCTTGTCACCCTAGCGTCGGAATCCACTAAAGGCGTAAGATTGATTCATATTCGATCGACCAAGATTTATAATTGTCTGTAGTTGATTTGGAGACCTACCCATTGTGCTATTGTGGTCATCAGCCCTAGCAGAAGCTGTAATAGTATGAGCGTAGATCTTGGCTGGCTATGATCATATTTGATATGAGTTGGTATTCTACCATGGGGTTGCAGAGTATGTTAAAATAATGGGAGCTAATTATTACAGTACTTGTTAATTAGCCTATAATTGTGAATCATTGGGATTAGAATTAGAGTCTTAATTCCTGCTCTATTTATTTTCTCTAGATTAGTTAAGATGTCGAATTTATCATTGAAATGCTTGGTTGAAATGAACAATTTGATTGGACCAAACTTTATGGATTGGCTGTACAATCTGCATTTAGTTCTGAGACAGGAAAAGATTGAGTATGTATTCGACACACCTGTTCCTGAGATTCCTGGTAAAGATTCTCCTGAATATGACAATTTTACTTGGATATTCATGAGAAACATAAGGATGATGCAACTTCAGCACAATGTGTCATGCTGACTTTGATGACGACAGGATTGCAGAGGCGGCATGAACACATGTCCCTTTGTGAGATGTTGGAGCATTTCAAGAGTCTCTATGCTTTGCAAGCTCAAACAAGAGAGTATGAGCTGCTAAGAGATCTCTTTAAGTGCAAGCTTCATGATGAGGGCAAGGTGTCTAAGCATGGCTTGAAAATGATATGGCTTATTGAGAGGTTGGCTTTGATTGGAACAAAACTACCTGAAACTATCTTAGTCAACTTGATCTTGAACTCGCTTCCTAGTTCATTTGAAAGTTTTATTGTGAATTATAATATGAACAACACAAAAGTGAATCTCTTGAGCTTCATAACATGCTTAAGAGTTATGAGTCTTCCACCTCAAAGGGCCAAGTTATACTCATGGTGAGTACATCTACTAGATCTAACCTAAAAGGTAAAAAAAAAAAGTAGAAAAAGAAAACTAAGGCTGGGCCTAAGCCTACAGCTTTGAAGCCAAAAGGAGGTGCTCGTAAGAAGCCAACATTGGCTAAAGATGTGTGCTTATATTGCAAATAAAAGGGACATTGGAAGAGAGACTGTGAGAAGTGGAAAGTATTAGATGTTTCTGGCTTCTTGGTTATGTTTATCATTAAGATAAATATGTCTATTAATAACTCTCAATGCTAGGTATTTGATGCTGGATGTGGCTCACACATGTGTAATAATATGCAGGGGCTAAGTGAAAACAAGATGGTTAGACCGGGGGAGTTTCCCTGTACGAGGGAAATGGAGCAAAGGTTTTTGTCGAGCGTATAAGAATTATTTACGTATAATGATATTGTTTATGGAGATGATCCTCTTGTGAATGGTTTATATTTGAGTGATTGTAGTCATGACATTCTCAATGTGCAAAACAAACGTATAAAGTTAAGTAATATGAATAATCCACCTATTTATGGCATTGTGGGCTTGGTCACATAAATGAAACAAGAATCTCAAGGTTAAAAAATTTAGACTACTTAACACCATTTGACTTTGAGTCCTATGGATAATGTGAATCTTGTCTAAAAGGTAAAATGACCAACAAGCCATTTTCTGGGAAAAGGATACGAGCAAAAGAGGTGCTTGAGCTGGTTCATACTGATGTATGGGGATCATTCCCTACTCAAGCTAGAGATGGTTATTCATACTTCATTACTTTTACTAATGACTTCTGTAAGTTTGGACATATGTATATTTTGAAGCACAAGTCCGAAGCACAAGTCCGAGGCTTTTGAGAAGTTTAAGGAGTATAAGTTAGAAGTAGAGAAATAAGTTGAAAAGAGTATTAAGACTCTTCGGTTGGATCAAGGAGGAGAATACCTGAGTAAAGGGTTTCTTGATTACTTAATACATCATGGAGTCCCAGCGCAATGAATGGTATTTCTGAAAGGAGAAACCGAACCTTATTAGATATAGTTAGATTCATGATAAGTTTCTCGAATCTTCCGACATACCTATGGGGGTATGCTTTACTGAACTCAATATATGTTTTAATAGAGTTTTATCAAAGCCATTAGATAAAACACTCCATACGCGTTATGGCATGGCAAGAAGCCATCACTTACGCACATGGGAACTTGGGGTTGCCATGTATATGTAAAGAAGATTCTTATTGACAAGTTGGAATCTAAAAATGAGAAATATTATTTTGTGATGTATACCAAATAAACACGAGGATACTATTTCTATATTCCTAGAGAACATAAGTTTATTATTTCTAGGCAATCGGCTTTCCTTGAGTAAGACATGTCTAAAATGAAATGAGTCAAAGTAAGGTAGAACTTGAAGAAATTTAAGAACCACAAAGTGACATGGAGTTTGAAAACTTATCTAATGACCTAGACAAGAATTTAGTAGGGGCTTCTAGTCATTCTTATGTTGAAGATTTGTTACTTAGAGGACAATCTTTAGCTACTAGGAGCATTGATAGAATTGATGAAGGAATACAGAATTTATCATCGCATCTGATGGAAGACCAAGCAATGGTTGTACAACTCCCTCCTTAGGAATTTTATGGTGATGACACTTATGAGGGATATCAAAGTGTTGGACCATCCAGCACAAGAGAACTTTCTCATGATCAAAAAACTTAAATAACTCAAACACATGATAACCAACTTCATAAGTCTACTAGGATTCATCGACGACCAAAAAGATTAAACCTCCTTGGTGAGGGTCAAGGTGACGTGGAAATTCTGGATGATGATGAACCTAGAACTTACACTGTGGTTATGTTAGACATTGACTCAAATAGGTAGCTTGAAGCCATGAAATCAGAAATAGACTCGATGTACACAAATCAAGTTTGGAACTTGGTTAACTTGCCAATTAGGTTTAGACCCATTGGATGCACATGGGTCTTCAAAAAGAAGATCGATGCAAATTTCAAGGTACAAACCTTCAAGGCTAGGTTGGTATCAAAAGGTTATAATCAACGAGAAAGAATTGACTATGATGAAACCTTTTCTCTGGTTGGGAAAGTTAAGTCCATTAGGATTTTACTTGATATAGTTGCATACTATGATTACCATATTTTCCAGATGGTGTTAAAACCGCTTTCCTCAGTGGTGACTTGACCGAGAAAGTGTATATGATATAACCAGAGGGTTTTACATTGAATCGAAACCCAAAGTGGTATGCAAACTAGAAAAGTCCATTTATGGACTTAAATAAGCCTCTAAAAGTTTAAATATATATTTTCACAAAGCAATCAAATCATTTGATTTTGTCAGAAACAAAGAAGATCCATGCGTTTATAGTAAACGCACTAGAGGGAATATTATTTTTATTATTATATATGTTGATGATATTGATAATTGGAAATGATACTCTTATCATGCAATCAGAAAAAGATTGGTTGTCCAACACCTTCATGATGAAGGACTTGGGTGAATCCTATTATATTCTTGGAATTAGGATCTACCAGGATAGGCCTAATAGAGTGTTGGGGCTTTCACAGTTCATGTACATAGATAAAGTGTTAAGACGATTCTCTATGGGAAATTCCAGCAGAGGATATATTCCATTGAGTCATAGTATAAAGTTATCAAGGAAGGATGGCCATTCTACTGGTAAGGAACTTGAGCGCATGAAAAGGGTCCCATACACATTAGCAATAGGATCTATCGTGTATGTCATGATTTGCACAAGGCCAGATATGGCCTATGCACTTAGCATAACTGGCAGATTTCAGCCGAATCCTGGGGAAGAGTACTAGAAAGCAATAAAGAGTATTCTTAAGTATCTTAGAAGAACTAAACGATATCTCTTAGTTTATGGTGGATAAAAGAAATTGGCAGTTACTGCGTACACTGATGCTACTTTCCAAACAAACCATGATGACTACAAGTCACAATCTGGGTATGCCTTCATTCTCAATGATGGGGTAGTGAGTTGGAATAGTTTCAAGCAAACTACTATGTAGATTAGGTAACTGAATCTGAGTACATTACTGCATTAGAAGCAGCTAAAGAAGTTGTCTCAATAAATAAGTTCTTGAAGGAATTAGGGGTAGTTTCTAGCGTCAGTGGTCCAATGTCATTGTATTGTAACAACATTGGTGTTGTTTCATAAGAAAGGGAATATATATCCATGAACAGAAATAAGAATGTACAAAGACACTACAACTTGATGAGGGAGATAGTGGAGAGAGGAGAAATTAAAATAGAGCGTGTTTTGACGGAGGAATGTTTGGCTGGCCTGTTGACCAAGCCATTATGTTCTAGAAAACATGATGAGCATTTTGTTAATGTTGGTATTAGATATGTAGGTGATTGGCTCTAGGACAAGTGGGAGATTAAAAGTATAAATGTTCTATAGAAAATTATAAATAAAAGACATTATACTTGATCACAATTACTTATATATTGTTCTATATGAGCATTGCATTTATTGAATTATTATTTTGATTGTTTGCAATTATTCATATAAAAGTTCCCGTGAGTTAATGTTGTCGTTGATATGGTGAGATATTCATTATATAACATTAATTTTAAAATAGCCCCAACTAATGATTATTAAGATTGAGATATTTATAATATAATATATGTTGGCATGTTGTCTGCACACATTTTTAGAAAATGCAATTAGACTCACAACTGTGAATAATTATTATTCGTGATAGACACATGGATACTTTAGAGAGTATTGGTAAACACTGCTGATAAGATATTTGTTGTATATCTTTAAACTCATCGGTGCATAAAGTGTGCGGTGATCCTTTGACTTGAGGTCAATATGCACCTTATTTACTGATTGGTGTACTTTGACCATGACCAATGCGTGCACTCCTTTTGGGGTAGATATGGCTTGTGTTGGCTACATCATGATGTAAATGAAGGTGGCAGTTGAGCCAAGAAATAATCCATTCATCGATTGGAATCTCGAGAGAGATCACTCATGATCTCTATATTAGGTCGACTGAAGTCATTAGCCAATGTAAGAGACATATTCAATATAGTAGTTGAGTATGGTCTAGTTGTCGAATAATAATGATGAGATAAATTGATTAAGCTATTTAGATAGACAATTGGAAAAGTCTTAAACTTAATCGAGTGATTCATAAGGAAAGGAATTTCACCAAAACTTTGTATAAATGTTCTAATTCGTTGAGTTCAAGTGAATGTTATTTATATATTGAGTTCGTCCAACTAAGTCGTTTAGCAGTTTTGTTTGGATCATCATTGGATTGATATCATATATAAAGGTCTATAGGGTCACACTATATGCGATTACTTTTTCGAATTAAGAGTGTATCAAGAAAGTATTAAATATTCAATTTGGAATTATAATATTTAATTGTTAATGATTATGATGTTGATTTCTATTTAACAGAAATTATTTAATTAAATTAAATTGGATTTGAATTTAATAATTTATATTATATTAATAAAGGTACTTGGTCCAAAACTGTTTTGGGTCCATGTCTTGAACAGCCCAACCCTTTTTAGGATTTGGGTTCTCTTATTTACCTAGTATAAATATAATATGAAGTCATAAGTTGTAAAAAGGGTTTTAGAGAAACATAATAAAACGCCTCTTGATTTTGAGATTGAGAATTCTTGAGTTTTTGTGAGATTTCCTAACTTCTTTTCATGATAGCAATACACTGAAGTAGAAATTTACAGTTGGAGAATTAATTGCGTGTATACCTTAGTATTGAACTCGATCTGGGTTTACTATAATGTTCTCATACTTTCTCTTGTTTATTAATTGTATAAATATATTCGTTCACAGGATGAATCTGTTGAATTTAAAAGAATCTAAAACTTTCGTTGTACAAGCATCATGTTCGTATCTACAAATTCCAACAGTTCTTTCATCTTCTTTTGTTTTTTCCCGATTTTCATTCTCATGATATATAAACATAAAAATTAGATCGGTTGCAAGTTTCATGCATGTTATTATATAGTTCATGATATAAAAAACACATAATAAATGAACAGTGGATATTAAAATGATAAATAATGAATAAAATTTTAATATTAATGTTTTTGTTTAATTTATTTATCATCTTCATATTCACTATTAATTTCTTATGTATTCATTACTTTTGAATATAAATCCATACAACTAACATAAATCCAGAAATTAGACCCAGTCGAGTGGATTTCCTCTGAGATCGACCTTTTGTTTTATTTCAGTAAGACCATAAGAATTTGTTACAAAATATCACGTAGTTATATATCAAAAGAAATTGTTAAATTATCTCAAAAAAAATTAAAATTCCTTCAATTAAACATAGTGATCGTATTGTATACAAGTATTAGTTGACCCTTGAACCTGGATATATTCAAAGACAGATTGATATTTATAAAGGGGAGTAAAATTGACGCAGCTAGAGCGTATGAGTGCAAGAGATAGTATGTGATTTGCACGTTTTTGTACATATTTTTCTTACCGTTTTTGTATCACGTTGCGTGTGTTTTGCTTGCTTTTAGGTGATTTAGGAGTCGAGTTGGCCGTTTTTCGTTATTTCTAGGTTTTCTTAGTTTTTGTACTTTTTTTATTAGTTTTCGTAGTTTTTCACTCTTTCGTTTTTCTCTTGGCCATAGGACGTCCAAGTGGGGCCCACGCTCATTTGGGATCATTTTCACTCGACTCGGGAATGGACGGACAAGTAAGGAAGCGCAACAGACGAGGTTCAATAAACCGGCGGACGTGAAAAGATCAAGGAATCGAGCCAGGTGCAGCAATCCAGTCGACCGACTGGAAGTTCAATCGATCGACTGCCCTTCTAGTCGATCGACTGGAACTCCAAAATCGACTGGATTCCAGTACTTTTTTCCGTTTTGAACAGCGTAGTCGATCGACTGCCGACGTGGCCGATCGACTGCAGTCGATCGACTGGAATCCCCCGAGATCGACTGGATTCCAGGGCTTCTGGCCGTTTTAACAACGCAGTCGATCGACAGGCGACTTGACCGATCGACTGCCAGTCGATCGATTGCTTTACAGTCGATCGACTGAAAAGAAGATTTTTCGCCACTTTTAGATTATTTTGCCCCTTTGTGATGGATTAAAGGACGAGACGTCATTTCATTCACCATCAACTTGCAGCTGGGGACTTTTCCTCCCAGGAAGCTCCTCCAAACCATAGCCAATATTTCCCTTTTCTTTTGATCAATTTAAATTCTAGTAATGAGTTGATTAGCTTTAGTTTAGTTAAGTGTTAGATCTTCATTAGCTAAGTTGTTCAAGCTTTGGTTTAGATTTCTTTTGTGAAGAATCCTTCAAGTTTCCATTTCCTCTTCAAGCTTTTTGTGGAATCATACATTTGGTAATATCTTTCTATAATATAGTTTTATTTTCATGTTATTTCTTTTAATCTTGTGTGATGCTTGGATCATAGTTTAGTTGTTATTTTGGTTATCAAAACTTCCATTTTCATTTTATAGCTTTCTAGCTTTTGAACTTATGCTTTAAAGTTTTTTAGTTGTTAGATCAATTTTCCAAGTTTTTAGAAGTTTTATAAGATCTTCCTATTTAAACCTTGAATTGTTGCTAAATTAATATTGTTGACTTTTTCAAATAAGCATGACTTTAATTTTCCCTCCATTTTCCTTAATTTAAATTATAAGCTTTCTTAGTTAACTAGTTTAGATTAATCATTTTTAAATAAGTTTTAATCTCCTTTTCGTATTTTAATGCTTTCAAAACTCCTATTTCAATTAAAGTTTAGTTAAAAAAACCAAAACCGAATCAATGAATACTGCTTTCCTAGTTTAGATTAGTTTAGTTTCAATCGACAATAAGAGCAAATAAGAAACCAATAAGACGATAGCATCCATCCTCGAGAGACACGACTCGGGAAGAACTCGCCGCCCTACAGCCGGCTCCATACTCTTGCGGAGACGGATTCTCAAAATAGCGCGTCGAGGATTCGTCGATCAGTATGCTTAAGAACACAACTTTATTCAATAATAATCTATTTTTCTAATAAGGATTACAAGAGTTTAAATACTAAAGGGTGAAAGGCTTATTAGTTTGATGCATGAATTCAAACTATTACATGCATGAATTCAAACTCTAATAAAGACTTGATAAGTAAATGCATGCATTAGAATATTAATTGGTGATGCATGCATGGGAATATCAATTGGTGGTCTCTTCTCCATCATCCCTCCCCCATCGGAATGATTCGTCCTCGAATCTGGATGGGTCTCTTCTTCAGCGGCGTAAGGGATTAAGTGCTTAATGTTGAAGACAGCCGAGGTACGCAAATTAGGTGGGAGGCGAAGGCGATACGCATTTGGGTTTATATTCTCCATAACTTCAACTGGGCCAATCTTACGGGATGCGAGCTTGTTTTATTCGTGAGCCGGGAAGCGATCCTTCGTCAGAACTGCCCAAACAAGGTCGCGAACATCAAACTCCAAATGACGACGCTTGCTATCCGCATATTATTTGTAGCGGGCATTGCTCTCAATAAGGTTGGCTCGGGCTGCTGCATGATTAGCACGGATTTGTCTTGGTTTTTATTAGTATTTTAGTTTATTTTTATTATAGTTTTTGGTATAAGTTGGACGATTTAAGATTAATCTCGTATTTTTATAATTCCAGCTTATTTTACCGCATTTTGATCGTAATTGATGCAAGTAGGTGATATTTCGTTGTTTTTCACCTTACAGCTAAGTAACCGGAAGAGTTTAACGCGTAATAGACGAGGTTTGATGTTCAAGAAGTGAAGAATAAGCTTTTCGGTGAAACGAGTAGCAAAAGATCGAGAATTGGAGACAGACGCGCAGTCGCGTCAACTGACGTGACCATTGACGCACCGTCGACGCGAGCCATGTCAGCGAGTCATGACCGCGTCAGTCAATGCTACGTTGACGCACTGTCGACGCTACTTGCTGAAGCGTCGATGTCGACGCACCATTGTCGACGCAACGTCGACGCAACTTGCTGAAGC
>BMAC01000898.1:68271-81895 GCA_014905375.1 Phtheirospermum japonicum | reverse complement strand
ATTTTAGGGTTTCTTGTGCGTCAAGTCATGAAATAACTATATAAACCCTTCATACTTCGGTTTAAAGATCCATCCACGACCCAAAACACCTATCTAGGGTTAAGAAACCTATTTCCAACACCCTCCAATTTATTTTCAAGATCTACGTCGAAGATTCAAGATCCAAGGCACCGAAACGAAGACGTTCATTCAASCTCCGAATTTCTCGACCAAGATCAACCGTTCGTAGTTCGTATCTACAGCAATCTTTCAGCACTTTTTAGTCAGTAATAAGTTTTCTAAACTTTAGTTATTTCTTTTAGATTAATTCTTAGTTAATTTATGTTTTTTAAGTATTTATTGCTTTCCGTTTGATAATTAGAATCGTTTGAACCATTGAATCGCTGAAGCTTTGAACCTTAGATTTCGTTTTTAATAATTAATTAGTTGCTGCGTTTTACCTCCGTTCATGCTTGGTGATGAGAGTGTTCATGCTTAGTTCATTTATTACTTATGCTTGGTTAATTGGTTTATGATATGCAATTGCTTGGGAATTTTAGAGTTAATTTTGTTCTTGAGAATTCATATGCTTGATAGTCGTAATCGTAGTTCAATTATAATTGGTTAATTAGTTTAATTTAATTATTTCAAGATAGTTAGTTATTGCTTTTTAATCTCGTAGTAATAATTTCCAAAAACCAAATTTATACAAGTTCTCGTGTTAAACATTGTGATTAAATAAACATTAAAAATCCTGAACGTCAGTCCTTGAGAGACGACTCGAGTTAAGCTTGCCAAAACTACACGCGACCCCGTTATTTTGCGGGCGAGCTATTAAATTTCTTACAATTATTAATAAAGTAGGCACACGCAAAAGCTCGAATCACTGCATGGACAGACTGGATGTCGGCCCAAAAGGAGGAAGCACGATCATCCATGTGAACCCCAGATGGCAAGGGCATAAGGTCGACGGGGCCACGAGGAATGCGTCCATAGACGATGCGAAAAGGGCAAAAACATGTACTGCGATTAATGGCCGACTTGTGGGCAAACTCGGCTTGGCTGAGCTTGACGTCCCAAGTCTTGATGTTGTCTCCAACCAAACAGCGGAGGAGATTGCCCAGAGAGCGGTTGACGACCTCGGTCTGCCCATCCGTTTGTGGATGGTACGCACTACTAGAGTGAAGCTTCGTGTTGGCCAAGCGCCATAAGGTGCGCCAAAAGTGGCTAAGGAAGCGAGTGTCTCTGTTCGAAACAATGGACTTGGGTAGGCCATGCAAGCGATAAACATCGCGAAAGTACAACTGAGCAACATGAAGGGCATCCGTCATCCATTTGCACGGGATGAAGTAGACCATTTTACTAAACCTATCCACCACGACGAAAATAGAATCGAAGCCTCGTTGGGTGAGAGGAAAGCCGAGGAAGAAATCCATGCTAACACCAATCCACGGACTGTTCGGAATAGGCAAAGGCTGGTACAGACCGGCATTAGTGGCCGAGCCCTTTGAAACCTGACAAGTGTGGCAGCACTCAACGAAGCGGCCAATGTCACGCCGTAGGGATGGCCAGAAGAAACGCTCATGGAGGAGGCCAATCGTTCGGTCCCTGCCCACATGGCCAACTCCGTGGAGCTCCTGGATAAGGCGGAGGCGTAGGCTACAAGAAGGGATGCACAACCTATTTCCGAAAAAGAGAAAGCCGTCCGAGAGGGTGAGTTTAGATGCAACCCCATTCTGCACCTAAGATAGTACCATCGAAAAATAAGGATCAGCAGTATAGAGAGATGGAAAATCACTGAAACCAGGAACAGAAACCCGCATTTCCACTAGCAAGGCCGAACGACGGCTGAGGGCGTCAGCGACCCAATTCAAGGAGCCTGATTTGTGATGAATGACAAAATTAAATTGTTGCAAGTACGATGCCCATGAGGCATGGCAAGAAGACACATTATCCTGACTGGCTAATTACTTGAGAGAGTCATGGTCTGTGAACAAAATGAACTCCCATTGAAACAGATAGTGACGCCAATGGCGGACTGCTCGAACAACCGCATAGAACTCCACATCGTAAGCACAATAACGAGAGCAAGGGCCCGTGAGTTTCTCGCTGAAGTAGGCAATGGGACAACCGTCTTGGCTAAGAACGGCACCGATGCCAACCTTTGAAGCTTCACTATAGAGCTCAAATGGGACGTTAAAGTCTGGCGGAACCAATATAGGGGCCGAAATGAGCTTTTATTTGATGCAAGTGAAGGCAGCGTCTGCGGCCTCAGTCCAAAGGAAAACCTTACCCTTCATGCAATCAGTGATTGGGGCCATAATTGAGCTAAAGTGATGGATAAAATGTCGGTAAAATGAGTCCAGTCCATGAAAGCTGCGGACGGCATCATGGTAGTGGGAGTAGGCCAATCCCGAATAACCTCGACCTTGGAGTCGTCAACCGAAATACCTTCTGCAGAGATGCGAAAGCCTAAAAAAATAACGGAAGTAGTGGAAAAAACACACTTATTTGGGGTCCCAAAAAATTTCTCCTCGCGGAGGATATGAAGGACCTGGCGTAGGTGCTCCAAATGGGCAGCTTCAGTTTGGCTATAGATAAGTATGTCGTCAAAATAAACGACAACGTAAGTACCAATAAGCGAGCGGAGAGCCTGATTCATATTGCGCATGAAGGTGCTTGGAGCACTCGAGAGACCAAAAGGCATGACGAGCCATTCAAACAGGCCTTCCCTAGTCTTGAAAGCCATTTTCCATTCATCTCCCGGCCTGATCCGTATTTGGTGGTAACTGCTGCGTAAATCGAGCTTGGAGAAGGTCTTGGAGCCACATAATTGGTCAAGTAGATCATCCAAGTGAGGTATAGGAAATTTGTATCTTACTGTAATTTTATTGATCGCCCGACTGTCAATGCACATACGCCACGAACCATCTTTCTTTGGAGTGAGCAGGGCTGGGACGGCGCACGGGCTTAAGCTCTGCCTTACAAGGCCACGGGATAACAAATCTTCAACCTGCCGCCGAAGCTCTGCATGCTCATAGGGGCTCATGAGGTAGTGAGGTCGGTTGGGCAACGAAGCCCCTGGGACAAGGTCGATCTGGTGCTGAATGTCCCGAAGTGGAGGTAGAGCGACAGGGAGCTCGGTGGGGAAGGCATCAATAAATTCAGCCAAAAGGGATTGAGCCACTGGAGGGACGGTGGATGAAGGGGAAACATCGTGTGCGACAAGCACGAACACCGATGAATCAGGAGACAGTTCTCGCTCGAAGACAGCGCGAGAGAGTAGTGAAACCAGCGGTGCCGAGGCAGGGGGAGGTGCTGGCGTGCAAGAAGAATACAACATAAACTTGGCCCCATTAACCACAAACGAATATGTATTCAGGAAGCCATCATGCGATACTTGCCAATAAAATTGCCAAGGACGCCCCAACAACATGTGTCAGGCATCCATGGGTACTACATCACACCAAATTGTGTCGGAATAAGTGCCACCCACGGAAAAAGGAACTTGCACTTGATCAGTAACCGCCACCTTGGTAGTATTATTTAGCCATGAAAGGCTATAAGGATGAGGGTGAGAGGAGAGGGGAAGAGCCAATTTTGCAACAGCATCACTAGAAATAACATTTTCGCACGCACCCGAGTCGATAATGAACTTACAAACTTTTCCTTTGATGGTGCAGGTGGAGTGAAAAATGCAGTTCCTTTGGTCCGACACAGGAGTGGTCTTTGGTGAGCAAAACGCCAGTATCACCCTGTAAGTGGGTTTCCAAGGCAGTCGGGATAGGGTCATCATCAAACACCAGAGGTGTTTCAAACAGATCAGGAGAATCACCCTCAAGCAAGAGAGTGAGGGAACTTCGAGGATGGGGGCAGGCTGTCATGCGATGGCCCGGATCGCCGCAATTGAAGCAAAGACCTTGGAAGGATGATCGTGATCCAATATCAGGGGTCGAAGAGGTTCGAGGTGTTATAGAACCCGTTGGCGGAGTGACAGGGGTCTTCGGAATGGTTATAGAGGGCAGTGGTGGGTTAGATCGTCGATCAGAGGGTAGAGTGCCATAACTCGATCGTCGGTTGAACTGGACCTCCAAAGTGACCGCATGGCTATGGGCTTCACTGAGAGACGAAGGGCACAACAAGTTTATCAATTCTTGAAATTGGAGGCGAAGGCCCCCAATATACCGTGAAACAAGTTGCGCCGGTGTTTCCCGATTGTCGATGCGCGTAAGGAGTTGATAGAATTTCGTAGTGCAAGCGTCGACAGAGCGCGGGCCCTAACGCAGGCTTTGGAATTTCTGGTATTGCGTGCTGTCATAATTCAGAGGTAGGAGTTCAGCGTTCAAATGGATTTGAATTCCTCCCAAAGGGTGATCTCCCTTTGGTTACGGCGGGTACGGGAAACTTTTAGATGACGCCACCAAGCGGCTGCTCGGGCTCAAAATCGGGTCGCAATAAGAGCAACACGTCGTGCAGGGGGGACGGAATTGAAGTTCAAGAGGTCCTCGGCAGTATGTATCAAGTCAAGGTAGTCATCAGGCGAGCCCGTGCCAGTGAACTCGGGAATATCCAAGCGGAAACCCGATTCCCATCTGTTGTCAAGGGGTGGTTGTCGGTGATGGTGTTGAGCGAAGGGGTTGTCATATGTCACCGTGTATTCGTCGTCCGAGGCGGCCAACTGTTCGGACGCGTCGTCTTGAGATTTGGCATATGGAGGAGTGCGAGGGTCACCCTGAGGGCGGTTTCCCTGGAATTCCGCCCGCAATGATTCAAGGGCGGAAGTGAGGGCTGCGACTTGGTCGCGGAGGATAGCAATCTCTTGGGTGTCGCGTCTGGGTGGCATCGTGCGGTCCCAGAACTGACTCCGAATACCAACTGACGCAGCTAGAGCGTATGAGTGCAAGAGATAGTATGCTTAAGAACACAACTTTATTCAATAATAATCTGTTTTTCCAAGAAGGATTACAAGAGTTTAAATAGTAAAGGGTGAAAGGTAGATTCAATGGTTCAAACTCTAAATTCCGCAAAATAATAAAAGGCTTATTAGTTAGATGCATGAATTCAAACTATTAGATGCATGAATTCAAACTCTAATAAAGACTTGATAAGTAAATGCATGCATTAGAATATTAATTGGTGATGCATGCATGGGAATATCAATTGGTGGTCTCTTCTCCATCAAAAATATTGTGAATTATAATGAGTTTTTATACCCCAATTTGATGTATGACTCAATACTCAATAATACAATCAAAACTAATAGTAATTTAACATTTTCACTTTAATTCTTGTTCGGTTCTTCGCAGCTCAAACCACCAACCGAAGGATAATTCTCATTTTTTATCTATTATATTGGTTATTTCAAAAAAAAAATACTTGATATTGACTATTATCAAATAACGTCTGCTAAGTTGGTTAATTTATCAAAAAAAATCAAAAAAGCTCAATCGGTCTTTTTTGCTGACGTAGCGTAATTCAATATTTTTTTTATTATTTTTCTTTATTTTAAATATTAACTTCAAAATAAAAACTGGGAAAATTTAAAGAGTCTCATAGGCTCATAAATATGCCTCTAATTCATATGTCGTATCGATATCGGGAACACATTCCAAAAGATCGCCTCTTTTTGGACTCAAGACATGTTTTGATGTCAGTCTATGGCATTCGTTTTGCTCCATTATATTGGCCACATTACCGAAAAATGTACATGAAATTGGTTATCATCAAATCATATTTGTTAAGTTAACCAATTCATCAAAAAAAAAAGACAAAAAAGCTTGATCGGATTTTTTTTACTGACGTGGCATGATTCTATATTATTTTATCATCTTTCTTTAAGTTAAATATTAAATTGATGACAAAAACCTGTTTTGCCTTCACTTTCTCAAATTAATAAAATTTTAATTAATAAGAAATTAAAAATAGCAGTGATAAATATATAAACGTAAAATAAATCTTTAAAAAAATTATAAAATGAATATAATAATTTATATGATTTTTTATTATTAGAATTTTAATTAATAAAAATTAATAAACTCGTAGATGTATATAAAAGTATAAAATGAATCTTAAAAAATTATAAAATGTATATAAAGCTCTTATAAATGATTATTGAAATTTCTATATCTATTATATATTTCTTAATATTTATATTATGTTTTTATATTTATAAATAATTTATATTAATTTATTATTGATTAGAATTTATTAATTAGATTAACGGAAAGATAAAAGAAATACAGAAAAAGAAAGGGAGAACAAAACAAGTTTTTTGTCTTTAATATAGTTTTTATAATTATAGAGAATTGATAAGAAAATATAGAATAATACAACATCACTAAAAAATCTCGATCGCACTTTTTTAAACTTTTTTTGATCAATTTATCAACTTAGCAGATGTGGTTTGAGGATGGTAAATATCACGTACCTTTCTGAAATATGGTCAATACAGTGGACCAAAATGAATTTTCCTCCAAATTATTTATCTTCAACCTAATGATTAAAATTGAAGAAAAATAATAAGAAATTATTGAATCACGCCATGTCAGCAAAAAAGGTCAATCGGATTTTTAGACATTTTTTGATGAATTGGCCAATTTAGCAAACGTTGTTTGATAATAGTCTACATCACATACTTTTTCTAAAATATGGACAATACAGTAGACCAACAATGAAATTTTTCCACCAACCAAACACATCGTTATTATTTCCTATTATTTCCAAGCAGCATAATACTTTCAGAAACACTATATATAGAGCATCCCCAATTGGATGTTTATTGGAGTAAATTGTAAGTTCAAAATTCTTATTTGGCAAGAAAAAAATTAGATAATATTTAGTACATCGTCTATATGTAAATGGTGTACTACACATTGTATATTAGCAATATTCCTTATTTATTTTATTAATTTATTTATTTCTCTTTCATTTTCACTAATTAGTAATTAATTATTTTACATAATTTATATGTCATTGAAGCAAATTCTTAAATATTAATATTATATTTATCATGTTATTAGAAATTTACATTACCCATTAGAGACACTTTTAAAAATCAAAACTTTGCATGTCCACCCAGATTCCTTCAAAATTTATTGCTCGAATGTGGAGGTCATTTAAATTTTTTAAAATTTAAAATCTCACCTAAATTTTTTCAAAATTTATTACCCAAGAAGAAAATATAAGTTCGTCAGAAACTTTGAAGTTCAGCTTTAAATTTTTAAAACCCAAGAAGATGACATGAACTCCATTTGAAAATTTAAACCTACATTTTCACATAAATTCTTCCAATAATTCTCTCCATATTCCTTTTTTTTTCTTTTTTTTCTTTGAAATGTCACTACAATAATACCTATATAAACTGAATAGTTTTGTTACCGTTAAAATTTATTAATATATCGATAATATCAGATGATCAAGATGTTAATTTAATATATTGCTCCTAAGTTTGAATCGAGAAAAATTATTATTCGAATAAGATTATTAATTAATCAAATATTAAATTACCAAAGTTTTATTATATCTTGGTTAGTCAACGCACGTTGCACAATTAGGCTCAGTTGATTTGATACTTTCTTTTAATGAAATTAATTATAATGCAAAAGTAAAAAGATTAAAGTATAACAAAATGAAGTTTTTTTTTAAGAACTTTTGTAATGAATGTTTTAAAAACTAAAATATACTTTAATACACTCTCACGTCACTACCAATGACCAACCTCATCCATAAGACAGAAAAAGAAAAAAACAAAATATTTAATACTTAATCTAGTATAATTATATTGGTTACGAAGAATTTACTTATACCTTGATCGGCATATATTTATCGCAATTTAGAAATTTTCTTTTCCTATTCTATTAGTATATTTATATTTTTTAAGAATTATTATTATTATTTTTGTTTTTTTCAATAATACTTAAATATTATTTTACTATTTTACCATTAAGTTTATTATTTCAAACATTTAGTAATTTGATATATATAATTATAACACCAATCATATATTTTTAAATTTTTGTGAAATTGTCAATTGTGACAAATAGAATACGTAACTTTTAGTCTCAAATTTCATAATCACATACGTGCGCGCACACACACGCACACACACGCGCGCGCGCGCGCACGCACACACACACACACACACACACACACACACATATATATATAGTATATAATATATATATATATATATATAATAAAATTTAATGGAATCGAATTTTATCCAAATAGTGAATTAAATGTAATAATAAAATAAAGATAATATATCTGATGTCAATTTGTGTTTAAAAACATATATTCAGACTTATTAATAAATTAATTTGAAAATTAAATTTAAACACAAATTGACATTAGATATATTGACTTTATTTTATTATCTCCCCTATATATTAATGCAAAATTCTTCAATTCTATGTGTCTGCTTCTCACGTTTCATTAGCTTTGGAAAAAATCTGGTGCTTCGGTGTCATCCAAGCCTAATATTTGCTTAATTTAGTGTTTTACTTTTATTGTATTTTACCTAATTCAATATTTTTCTAATATTATATTTTCTGATTCAATATTTTTTTTATTACATGTTACCTAACTTAATGTTTTCTTTAACATAGTTTACCTAATTCAATATCTTACTTTTATTCTTCTAATATAATAAAAAATTTATATCTAATTAGAGAAAATATATATAAGTTGAATTAATTCTTATTTATAATAAAAGTTGAAATAAATTCATTAGAACTTTAAATATTTATTTAAGAAAAATAAGAGTTATATTAAATTATTACAAAAGGAAAACAAATATAAAAAATATAAACTTAAATTTCTTTATTCCTAATATAATGAATTGAAAATAAAATTAAGATATATATGAAAAACTATCGTTACGTCAAGAGAAGAAAAAAAAAACAAAGAGAAACAAAAAAGATAAAATAAATAATAATAAATTATTACGCATAGGAAAATAAATATTAAATATATTTTAAATGTCTTGCGCACAAAAAACATTAAAAAGAAATTACATATACGACAAGTAAGATGTACGATGTTTTTTCAATATAATCATCAGTACCTTATAAGTTTTAATTTTTTATTTCACATATTCACACGTGACACGCAGGTATTATATGTTTTACATTTTTTTCGAACTCAATTTTTAATGGGTTTCCCGTCAAATTTTAGGTATTTTGATACTTTACAACTAATTTCATGACTCACTGTAAAGAAATTAGAAATTATTGAAAAATAGTATTACTGTAATTAGAACAAATAATGCTCTGATTTATGTGTAAAAATTAATTATTTTAAAAATTAATCTTTCTGTAAATAGAACAAATAATGTTACCATTTGTATGCATCATTTTTGATATTATTTTTTTAGTATTTTTAATAAGTAGTACTTTTTTCCAAATCCCATATAATATGCGGGTGCTCAATTCACTATTTAGATAATGCTCGATTCCATTTATTATATATATATATATATATATATATATATATATAGGGTTGGGTTCAAATGAGAACCCGTCACTGTTGGGAATCGGGGGGACCGTCGCGCAGCGGAAAACAAAAATTTTCTAAAAATTAAATTAATTGAATCGAATTCAATTGACGACGGTCCAATTTTATAAACAATTAATTGAAACAATATTTTAATGACTTTTGTTAAATAGAAATAATTTGATTTTCGTAAAATCAAACGAGCATGATAATTTCTATTAAACATATATATAAACAATTATATATATATTAACATATTAATCATATCAAGAATTATATATATATTATATATATATATAAACAATTTATATATATATATATATATATTATATATATAATTGGGAATCGAGGGTACCGTCGCGCAGCGGAAAACAAAATTTTTTAAATAAAAGTAATTTGAATCGAATTTAAATTGACGACGGTCCAATTTTACAATCAATTAATTCATACAATGTTTTATAATTGCTTTTCAATAAATAGAAACAATTCGATTTTCGTAAAATCAAATAAGCATGATCGGTTTCTATAAATTATATATATATATATAACAATTATATATATATATATATAAATATATATATTAATATATTAAACATATATATAACAATTATATATATAATAATATATTAATCATATATTTAAATTATACATATATCATAAACATATATATATATATTAATTAATATATATATATATATTATTGTTATATATATATAATTTATAGAAACCGCATCATGCTCGTTTGATTTTGAGAAAATCAAATTGTTTCTATTTATTAAAAGCAATTAAAACATTGTTTGAATTAATTGATTATAAAATTGGACCGTCGTCAATTGAATTCGATTCAATTTATTTAATTATTTAAAAATTTTTGTTTTCCGCTGCGCGACGGTACCACCGATTCCCAACAGTGTTAGATTGGGTAGTTTTGATGGTTGAGATCATGACATGTCAGTATGGTAATAATGTAAAAAATGCATTAATTAATTAAAACTGGTATTTTGGAAATATATCAACATTTACAAAGTGCACTACATTGTTCTTTAGAAAGGACAATAGATTAAGAAAAAAAACACTACGATTGTATAAAAAAGCATCGCAAATTTCGTCTATAAACTGCAAATTCAAAAACTTGAAATGAAACTCAAATTTTCAACAAACCATAACTTTTTCAGATTTTATTCGTTTTGAATGAAATATATATCAAATTAATCACATTCTCAATATCTACAATTTAAGATACATATTGCATGTTTTAAAACGTAAAAAATATATATATATAATTAAATTAGAAAAACTGGACTGATTTTAGCACTACAGTACTGTGTAAAAAGCACAATGAACCTGGACATATAATTGCACTGTGCAATATTAGATCTAAGGCCAGGATTAGTCCCTAAGTTCAACGGGGTTCTCATTTGAACTCAATCCTATATATATATATATATATATATATGGATGGATGGATGGATGTGTGTGTGTGGAGCTCCATCATTAAATTAATTTAAATTTTCACTCAAGTCATATTGGTCGGCTGAGTGTGGAAATTAGGCATTAGCATGCATTTTAACTTCAGGATTTAAAGTTATTTTTGTTTTTCACTTGATGACTGATTAATGGTGACATAAGTTTTTGAAACATGTGATTCTGAATAGACATCTTTTTTTCTTTAATTATTGATTGATATCCCTATGTCATTTAGTTGATGCTAGATTATAGAGACACTATTCATTTCAACACACCATCTTACACCTTAATTGGTTACTCAGTTGAAATATTTAGCTTAACATTCAAGTTAGAGTATTCTCATATCTACCATTTCTTTTTCACTTCACCAGAGAAGCCTGTATAATGCTTGGGTGACTACCTCTAAATTGTGGCAATCAATTACATCCAAGGGAATTGAACTGCAATTGTTGAGGCATAATCTGAAGCTTTATTCTATGTTAAAGAAACAAGTAAGACCTTTTCTATCTTCCAGCAACCTTTCTTGATATCATTTCAAATGTTGATTTGAATAGATATCCTCCTCGAACTCTGTGGAAAATCTTTGAAATTGTTGCTTGTCCAATTATTTAAAGTCTCTCTCTCTCTCTCCTTGTTAATTGTATCCTATACGCAATGCTTGGCTTGCACATCACATGTAGATCAACAATGGTTTATTTCCTGCTATTGTTCAGCTTTAAGTCTATTTAATGAGTGCAGGAGCCACATTTGGAGAGCTGGGATCTGTTCAATAGAAATCACTGCAATTCGGTCTCGGGTGCTATAAATGTGTTCGAAGCTAGCACTATCCGTCTCCCGATCGTTTCTGGTGCAAGGGTATGATGGTGTTTCTCCTAATGAATTTGTATCATTCTTTCAGTGCACTTGGATAATCTATCATCTACTGAACTAAAAGAAGTTATTAGTTTCTCATTTCCTTTGTCTTTTTATTTCCAGGCTGATGCTATTAAGGTGCATGAAGCAATAACTTCAGCTGTTGTGATGCAAGCAATGGCATCTTCAGTTTGCTCTTTGCTAATGAAGGTATTTCATTTTTAATTGAATGATTGATTGTAATATATTCTGTGTTTTCCTTTTTCATACTCTGCAAACTTCCGTTTGTCCTCGAATGTTATTACCAGCTTTTAGTTTATTTCACTTTTGTACTAGTTTCTTGGGCAGGGCATTGGTAAACAACTAAGCGAATACCGAACCTAATCAATCAATTTTACCATACTTATTAATGGTATTTCATTTTGTTATTCTTTGAATCAAACTTTAAAAAGTAATAACAATACTTATAAACATTAAAATAAAATTATATTTTTATATTTTTAGAAAATACAAGAAATTATAATAATTATATTATATCTAATATATATTTTAGTATCATAATTCAATGATGAGTAATTCCAATTTCAGTACTTGAACTATACACTGTTTTCACTTTTGGTACCACACACCTAGGTTTAATTAAAACTGGTTCCTCATGTTTTATTTTTTAATCACTTTTGGTATCTTTCAGTTAATTTTATTGATTAAGGATCCGCTTGGTTGAGCTGATTTGAGAAGCTGATAGTTGGTTACTTATAGCTGATAACTAATTGTTGATAGCTGACAATAAATTATTGGTTAATTAGTTGATTGAAGTAGCTGATTGAAAGTTAATTTACGTATAGACAAGATTGAAAGATATAAAAATATGCATAAAAATCAAGATAAATATAAAAATAATAATAAATAAATTTAGAATAGTAAATAGAGACTTCATATTATTTTAAAAAACTAAGGAAAAAAAACAATGAAACCAAAATAATTATATTGATAAATAAAAAACTCCTTATGCATAAAATAATATTTATGTAGAACTATAAAATAATATGTTAGTATATAGAAAAATATTTTATAAGGAAAAAGGATTAAAAAAAAAAAAGAATTTTTCTCCAATCAGCTGATTAAGCGGATTAGAAACCTTTACCAAGCGATATAAAGGAGCTCATTAAGGGTGAATAAGCTATCAGCTCCTCCAAACCGCTCAACCAAGCAGCCTCTTAAACTAACGGATTACCTGTTGCAGGTTATGTCGTGTTGCATTTTCGTAACCTTTTTTCCGATACCTAAACTTTCAGGCTAACAGTTAAAGAATATTATAATCATGTTAGGCCCAACATGTTCCGGTCAAAAAATTGAATTATATGTGTGCATTTTTACCTTGACTTGACCAAAACGCCACCAGGTTCCTCCGTCTTGATTTTTAAAGTCCTGGCTTTGTGATAAGTCCCACTCAACGTCACCATGTGTGTTTCAGCCTGAAAAATAGTCCAAGCTTTACACAGCACCAGGAACAATTAATATCACCCCGACCTGCACCACAAACAAGGATTAGAAAGGACCACCGGTGGTTTTCCGGTGGAAACCTCTCCGATGCTTAAGTCAGTAAGCGTTTGAGGTGTATTTCAGGAAAATAATTGAGAGTGCTCAAGAGAACATACCTTTCCCTGKCTCAAGGCTGGGATATTTATAGCTTGCCKTAGTGGGGACCSCAGCCGGGATCCCAGGGACACGTGCCGCGAATCATGGGCCGTTTAGGGGAAACATATTCTGAACAAGTGGTCCCACTTGTTCCCCCTCAGGTAAGCTGGAGATCAGGTCTGACCAAACCATCTCT
>BMAC01000898.1:30990-61449 GCA_014905375.1 Phtheirospermum japonicum | reverse complement strand
ATATACCAAGCTAAAAGGGGTTTCACCTGTGCTTTCCTTCGGATTCGTACGGTATGCCCATAGCACGGAGTTCAGCTCTTCCACCCACTTTCCTCCAGATCTGTCCAGTCGCGTCTTGATTCCTTGAACTAAAATACGGTTAGTTACCTCAACCTGACCGTTCGCTTGCGGGTGGTACACAGCTGTAAAGTGTTGCTGAATGTTCATCTTAGCGCACCAGGCCTTTATCTTGGCTCCCGCGAATTGAGTCCCATTGTCTGATACCAATATTCTTGGTACACCGAAGCGACAAACCACATTTTTCCAAATGAAACCCATTACAGCGTCCTCTGTTATTCTAGCAAGAGCCTCAGCCCCCACCCACTTGCTGAAGTAATCAATAGCTACGATCAAAAATCTCTTTTGAGTTGGGGCCATTGGGAATGGACCAACCGGGTCAATACCCCATTTTGCGAAGGGACAGGGGGAACTCATCACCATGAGCTCTTTTGCTGGTTGATGGATTAGCGGGGCCATTTTCTAACATTTTTCACATTTTCTAACGAAGTCCTCAGCTTCCTTTCTCAAGGAAGGCCAGAAATAACCAGCCCTTAATATCTTACTGGCCAGAGCTCTGGCTCCCATATGGTTACCACAACAYCCCTRYTGTATCTCTCTTAATACCAGCCCTCCTTCTGTTTGTGATAAGCACCTCAAAAGAGGCTGGCCAAATCCTCTCCTGAATAACTCTCCCTTGATCAAGTAGAATCTAGCAGACCTGCTCCGTATCTTTGCCGCCTCTCTTTTTTCCTCTGGTAAGACATTCTTCTCAAGGTACCCTTTTATAGGGAAACGCCAATCATCCTTCTCAGTAATCGTACAGATCTGCTCAATTCCGAACTCCTCTTCTGCCTTTAATAAGGTGATCGTTCGCTCATAACAATCCGAGGCCGAACTTGCTATTTTGGCTAAGAAGTCTGCACGGCCATTTTCCTCTCTGGGAATTTGAACAACTGTTAATTCTTTCATACCTTTGGCTAGCTCTCTAAATTTAGCCAAGTATCTCTGCATGTGGTCATCTCTTGTCTCAAAATCTCCAGTGATTTTTTTTTTAAAGTGCGAAATATATATTAAAAAAGGAGAAAAAGATACGGGGTGGCCGAGTTCCCTACACGACCAAGTCATAAAATGAAACAAGTCTGGGGGGCCGAATCCCCTACACGACCAAGAGTCATCAAATGAAAAAAGTCTGGGGGGGTCGTAAAATCTCCAGTGATTTGTTTGCACACAAGTTGAGAATCAACCCTGTCACATACGCGCTCTGCGCCCAGATCTTTCGCCATCTGGACACCTCTTAACAGGGCTTCATACTACGTCGCATTGTTAGAGAGTGTTGCGTTTAATCGAATAGCGAACTCGGTAGACACCCCCTCCGGACTAATCAGGACAATTCCCGCTCCACAGCCCTGATTGCAGACAGAGCCATCCGTGAAGATCGACCATCTTTCTAGTTCTTCGGAAAGACCAGTCATTTCTTGCATAAAACCTGTCAAGGCCTGAGCTTTAATCGCTGTCCTAGCTTCAAAGCTAATATCGAATTCGCTGAGCTCGATTATCCATCTGACCAATCTTCCTGATGCCTCCGGCTTATCCATGATTGCTTTTAAAGGCAAATTTGTTCGCACAACTATACCATGCGATAGGAAATATGGACGTAATTTTCGGGCTGTTCCTACAAGGGCCAGCACTGCTCACTCTACCTCTACATATCTTGCCTCAGCATCATGTAAGACCTTGCTCCAGTAATAGACTGGCTTCTGAATCTTCCCTTCTTCTCGCAGTAAAACAGAGTTGACCGCCTGCTGTCCTACCGATAAGTACAAAATGAGAGGTTCTCCCAGGACGGGTTTTGTTAGCAAGGTCATACTGGCCAAATGCTCCTTTAATGCGACAAATGCCTCCTCACACTCATCACTCCACTGAAATTTTGCTTTTTTCCTTAGAGTTTGAAAGAAAGGTAAGCTCTTTTCTGCAGACCTGGACAAGAATCTACTTAATGCATTGATACGCCCCGCTAAGCATTGCATCTCCTTCACGTTCCTAGGAGCCCGCATGTCCATAATTGCTCTGATCTTTTCGGGATTTGCTTCGATCCCCTTTTCCGTGACCATGTAGCCTAAGAATTTGCCAGCTCTAACACCGAAAGCGCACTTCTTAGGATTAAGCTTCATCTTATATCGTCGTAGGGTATCAAAGGTTTCCCGCAGGTCTTCTACATGTGATGTTGCTTTCACACTTTTGACCAACATATCATCCACATAAACTTCCATGTTCCTCCCAAGCTGACTTTTAAACATCTTATCAACTAAGCGCTGATAAGTAGCTCCTGCGTTCTTCAAGCCGAAGGGCATCACAACATAGCAATACGTCCCCTTCGGGGTAATGAAACTGACCCGCTTCCAATCATCCTTAGCCAGTCTGATCTGATGATATCCCTGAGACGCATCCATCATACTTAAAAGTTCACACCCAGCGGTGGAATCGACAAGCTGGTCGATCCTGGGTAAGGGATAGTGATCTTTCAGGCAAGCACGATTGAGATCTCTAAAGTCGATACACATGCGCCAGTCCTCCTAAGTTTTGGGGACCAAGACGGCGTTTGAAAGCCATTCAGGAAATTGTATTTCTTGGATATGTTTAACTTTTAACAGTTTCTCGACTTCGGCTTCTATGACGGCTTCCTTTTCAGGGCCAAAATTACGTTTCTTTTGCTTTACTGGCTTGGCGTCTGAGCTGATGTTGAGATGATGTTCTGCCACTTCCGGGTTGATTCCTACCAGATCTTCTGGAGACCAGGCAAACACATCCGCGCTACTCCTTAATAGTGCAACTAGCTCTGTCAGAGTTTTCGGACTGAGGGTTGTTCCCACTCGGAGGACCCGGCTCCCGTCCCCCGGGACTACTTCAACCATCATCAGACCTTCCTCTCTACTGGTCAGATCTGTCCTTGGCGGCTCTACCCTAGCCCTTTTTCCTTGTCTCTCTTCCTCCTTCCTCTGAACACATTCTATGTAAGCCCGTCGTGAAGCGTACTGGTCACCCRTGACCTCTCCTGCTCCATCCTCCGTCGGAAATTTCATCTTCATATGGAAGACGGATATAATGGCCTGAAATTGGCTCTGAGATGGTCGTCCCAGCATGAAATTATAAGAAGAGGGCGCATCCACTATCAAAAAACGCACTGTTTTTGTCACCCTGTATGGCTCTTCTCCTAACGTCACGAGGAGTCTCACCGCTCCTAGGGGTTTTAGGGCTCCTCCTGCGAACCCTACTAAGGAAGTGGTGACCTCTTCCATCTCAACGTCCAGCTTTAACTACCTAAAGCAGTCGTAGAACAAAATGTCGGCAGAGCTCCCAGTGTCTACGAAAATCCTATGTACATTATAATTAGCAATAGTTGCAGTTATAACCAGAGCATCCATATGAGGGGCTAAAATACCATCGCCATCCTCTGACCCAAAGCAGATGTTAGGGGTAGAAATCATTTGTCCTACATCACGCGATTTTCGAACTAGGTCTTTCGCAGCTCTGACATAATTATGTTGTGTCCGCTTGGAGTGCTCATCTAGCTCTCCTCCCGTAATCATTTGGATTTCACCATGAACGACCTGGGCTCTCAGGCTTTCTCGATCCGGCTCATCCCCTGTCCTGAGCATCCGTCCGACCACCCTTACTTTGTGAGAAGCGATCCGAACTGTGATGTCCAGACCTGGTATCACTTCTTCTTGCACCAACATATTCTTTTAGGTGTCCAGCCTGGACCATTCTCTCCAGCTCGTCCTTCAAATGCGTGCATTCATCTGTATTATGTCCATATTCATTATGGAAGCGACAAAAACGGTCCGACCTTTCTTTTCTTGGCTTCTGTGAGTAAGTTTTGGGCCACTTGAGCTCTGGGTGACGCTCTATTGCCTGCAAAATTTCGCCCGGAGGCATCGCCAGAGGGGTATATTTATCGAAACGAGACCTACCCATTGACAGCTCTGGTCTGGGTTTTTTTGTCACTACCCTGTCATCCCTGTCATACCTTTCTCTTCTCCTTTCCCCTTCATCTTTGAGCTTCAGGGCCTCCTCTAAGTGGATGTACTTCTCAGCTCTCTCTAGGAGTTCCCCAAACTTCGATGCTGGTCTTACCACCAGGGACTGGAAGAATTCTCCCTTCCTCAAACCTTGCGCCAGAGCGTTTACGAGCAACTCTTCTGACGCCGAGGGCACTTCCAGCTTTGCCGTTGTGAACCTATTGATGTAAGCACGTAGGCTCTCATTCTCTTTCTGCTTTAAACTGAAGAGCTCGAGCGGCATCTTCTGATACTTCCTACAACTCGTGAATTGGTGTAGGAAGGCCGAGCTGAATTCATCAAAGTTGCTGATAGATCTCGGCGGCAATTGGCTGAACCAAAGCTGTGCCGATTTGGTAAAGGTCATTGGAAAAACCCGACTCATAACCGAATCGGAGAATTTGTGCAACGCCGCTGCTATCTCAAAACGGTTGAGATGGTCTGCTGGATCCGTCGTCCCGTTGTATTCAAAACCCAAGGACCGATAAGACGCTGGGACATCATAGCACATGACTACCTCCGTAAACGGAGTGCCTCGCTGCGCTGGCGGTGCAGCTGCACCCCCCATCTTCTTCCTAAAATCACGCACCTCTTTCTGTAGGCTTTGCATCTGCTCAGCCAGGCCAGGGTTAACCTGGTTGGCCGTGTCGCCGTCAGACGTGGCAAGATGCCCTTCTCTGTCTAGCTGGTGGATCCGCTCCGTATGCCGAGCCTGCAGCGGCTCTGTTCCTAACGCCGGGGCTTCCAGCGCCGGCAGTGTATTAACCGGCGGTGATGCTATTTTCGCGAATTTTTTCTCCACCGCCGCCTCCACGGCCTTGCCAATCAACTCTGACAGCTGTGTTAGAAGCGACTCGTTGAAAGAGACACCCCCATCTACGGCAGATCCTCTCGGAGGCGGTGATGTGGAACTCGGCGGAGCTGCCATGGCCGATCCCGATGTCTCTGGTATCGATGATGATCCTGGTGCCTGTTGTGCGTGAGTATGCACGGCGGAACTCGGAGTGCCCCCCAATTCCCCTATCAAATTTCGCTTCCAACCGTCTGAAGTCATCCTCACGCCTTAGCTCGATTCGATTCCCACAGACGGTGCCAATTGTTTCAGCCTGAAAAATAGTCCAAGTTTTACACTGCACCAGGAACAATTAATATCATCCCGACCTGCACCACAAACAAGGATTAGAAAGGATCACCAGTGGTTTTTCGGTGGAAACCTCTCCGATACTTAAGTCAGTAAGCGTTTGAGGTGTATTTCAGGAAAATAATTGAGAGTGCTCAAGAGAACATACCTTTCCCTGACTCAAGGCTGGGATATTTATAGCTTGCCCTAGTGGGGACCCCAGCCGGGATCCCAGGGACACGTGCCGCGAATCATGGGCCGTTTAGGGGAAACATATTCTGAACAAGTGGTCCCACTTGTTCCCCCTCAGGTAAGCTGGAGATCAGGTCTGACCAAACCATCTCTGGCTTCATCGTTTTCTGAAACGTCCTGTTAAGAATGCTTCTCAAGCGGACAGATCAGGCCTAGCATTCTATTTACTGGTGTAAGCTCCTATCCAGGTCTATCAGAGATATATGGCTTCTTCCTAGTGGGGACCTCTTTCCGGGATTTCAGGAACACATGGCGTGAATCAAGGATCGTTATACAACAAACTCTGACAAGTGGTCCCACTTGTCTCTTTTGCTGGTAATCTAGAAAACGGTCCCCCTATTCCAGGCCTTCCCCATTTTCTTTTCTCCCTCCAATTCAGTTCTTACCACCTCCGCTCTTTCTTTCCTTTCCTCTGTAGTTTAACAGGTCAGCCCTCGCCGACGGCGAGGAAGAGCTCCACCTCTTTCATAGAGACAGAGCTATTCTATCCCTTTTCCTCATTCGGCTGGTTGTGTTAGGGCAGAGCTACCCCGAACCAGGTCTTGCACGTATCCTGGCCTATCAATGTTGTTACACAAGGTATCGAGAGTCCTTCAGTAACACTCAGCATAACCTTGGTCTTAAATATTGAAACATTGCATACGGAAATGTAACAGGTCATTACATGCTGCAACATGGCAAACGATAAGTTCTGACAGATAAAAAATGGAAAGGTACCAAAAGTGAATAAAAATAAACAGAAGGTAACCTGGAAGTGGGGTACCGATCGTGAAATCAAGGTGTAATTTGGTAACTAAAATTTAAATTATCCCTTTTTCTGGGCTAAGGCTTAGGTTTTGTGGCCGCACAAAACCGAACACTTGGCCCACCAATAAACAAAGTTATAACATTCTGAAGAGATGATATGGCTTTAAGAAAACATATACTGCAAGATTATAAGGCACTATAAAGCTGGAAAAAGAAGGTTGAAAGTTCATCAATTTAAATATAAAAACTTACTCTCCTGAGGGTCTTCAGATAATTAGTGATGAAATCCTTGCCATTGAAAGGTATTCCTTTTGTCTGTGACTAAACCAATGAGTGATAAATTCCATGAAAATTGACATGTGGAATGAGTACATCCCAAATGCTTTTACTAAGTCTCTCTGTCTTTTCTGGATTTACCTTTAATTGGTCATGTGGCATTTGGAATCAACAGGTGGAGCAGATGAACTTGCTGGTGTCAGAACTTTCTAAATTAAGTGCACGAGAGCTTCGCTTAATAGATGAATGGAAAGATTTGTTTACAAAAACGTTAGTACCCTTGCAGGTGAGTTTGGTGGCCTGTTCATCAACATAATTTTCGTCGTCAGAAATACTCTGGTTTGGCTATTTTGAACTCTGTTGGCATATTATGTCTCTTTACTCTTCTTTGTTGCAAAATACAGTATTCTCTTTTCCCCAACACTAGTCTACGCATTTTTTAGATGAGTGTGCCAGTGAGCTAACACAAGTTCCTATGCCAGGTGATGCAATGTAGCCTGAGAAGCCAAATACTGCAAGCTGAAGGGGCAAGCATGGGAAATAAAGTTTGAGTTTACGCTTTTTTTCAGATAAGTGTGCCAGTGAGTTAACACAAGTTCCCATGCCAGGCGATGCAATGTAGCCTGAGAACCCAAATACTGCAAGCTGAAGGGGCAAGCATGGGAAAGAAAGTTTGATTTACTGATCTCGTTTTTTTAAGACTTATTATTGCTAACAACAGAGAACATCAACCGCAGATGGGAAAGTGTCAAAATAATATCTTACATGGTTGTTTAGGAATTCTTTGGAGCATGTAAGTTTTGTTTCCACTTATATGGTAGGTCTTAATTTCTACTGTTGGTTGTATACACCTAATCTAATCCCATCAGTAGGTATAGGGATCATGTGAGAATTGATCCTTATGTGAGAAATGAGAATAAATTATGGCCACAAGATCGTTCAAATCGGCGGCCTGAAATCCTCTTTGGTTTCTTAAATTAGTCGCTGTCAGTTTAAATTCTTTTAATGTTGCCGATGGGGTCTTCTTCGCCAAAATCCCCAACTCTCTTCTAAAAACCCTCACATCTCTTAGTTTTTGATGTTATCTTCCATTGCCAAAATCTTTCAGTTTAAAGCTTTCGAAATTAAATTCTACCTTTAATCTCTTCGAAATTAATTACAGCAGGTTCATAATAGAGAATACTCAATTATGAAGACTTCAATGGGAAGATGAACGATTTCAAAACAAAAAAGGTATGGGTAAACTTTGAATTTTAATTTTAATTTCTAGGGTTTAGTAATCTTTGGTGTTTCTATGTGCTTGAGGAATTTTTGATATCATTGATGATGTTTGTATTTTGAGAAATGTCACTGTTAAAAGGGCTTTTCATATGTAAGAGTATTTGAAATGATTGAAAGAATTAAAGAAACATAATTCTTAGAGTAGTTGATAATTTTTCTGTAGTTAATTTACAGAAAATACGCATGTGTATTTTAAAAAATAACATCTTATAAGCTGTTTAATGTAGAAATTTTATTTCCATGTGTATGTAATTAACATGCATGTGATTTATCATTAATGTGCAACAGTGTGTATATCAGTGTGTATTTATACATGTTTAATTAATAATTTGTTTAGTTGAGACAATCTAATCTTGATATTGGCTTTCGAGTTAAGACTTAATTCGTGAATTACCATGATTGTTTGAGAATTGAGATAAAGCACTTATTTTTTTTGCTTTAAATGAACATATGATTTTTATTTCAATGTATCTTTCTCTGTGTTACATACATATTGTGGTTTAGTTTTGAATAAATCTAGGTGAGTATAAATTCAATAATGGCATATTTGTATTGGACAAATCTGTTAATTTGTAAAAGAATTTTCATTATTGTGCAAAGTATATGAATTGTATTGCTAATGTGGGCATGAATTTTAGTAAGCAGATTTTCTGTCTGGTTGAAAGCAACTTTTTTACAAGTGGTCCTATATATTAGAAGCTAGGTTTGAGTTACATAGTCCAACTACTCGAAGGCAAACCAATGTTTATAAGGCATACTCCTTGATATGCGGAGAGATAAAGAAGTTGAATGATGTAAACGTGCAAATTACGAAGGAGGTATCTCTCAATTTACAAGCAAGGAAACTTGAACGGAAGGCTGATTTGAAGAAATGATTTGCATGCGATCGATCCTTGAGTTAGGTTTTAATTTGGAACTACTGTCAATTCTAATGTTCTAATTTGAATTAACGTAAAAATTGATGTTGTAATTTGATTTAATTTAGAGTTATTGAATTTTGTAATGATTTTATTTTCAAAATATCATTACATAAATGTTTGTTTATTATCTTGTGCTGGATTTGGCAATTCGGTAGAATAGATAAGTTTTGTGCTATATTTTATGCATTATGATCTGAAGGAGAAGTTAAGTTTCGATCTTTAATTTTAAATAATATTTTTGCACCTTTAATTTGATTGTGCATATCTTACTTCATGATTGAGCCTAACTTAATGTATGATTGTGCATATCAAACTGAGAGATATTTAGTTTTCTAAATTTTTTTTTTCCAAAAGTTGTATTTGGTTGTGCAAATGCTATTGTATTATTGTGCATATCTTACTGTATGATTGTGCATAAATTAATGCATCAGAGCACTAGCTCTTGGGAAACGTTTAGTTGGTTCGTGTGAAGTGTGATTTGTATACCTTGTTACGTGTTTGCTCTTTGGCGTTGTCCACCGCTGTGTTGTGTCTGTATCCTTCTCATTAGCACTTAGTTAATATCCCGTCCATCGCAATTGTTTTTTCCATCAAATTGAAACAAACGAACAACCACACAATCGAATTGATCAAAATGTAGATAAAATTAAAATGAGTATGTTCAATGCCCACATCTCGAGAGAGGATGATTAACAGGGTAAAGAAGAATTAATAAAAGTTTCACAATATTTAAAAAACTATCGCCGAAAGATTTTCCTAATTTACAAACCCACTTATCTTTATATTTGTTAGTTTTTCAATATTTACAAAGCTGCCTCTAAGGCCTTGTTTGGTGAACAGCGGTTTGGGGCAAAATTAGAGGATTTAACTCATTTGATAGAGTTTACCAGTCAAATTCTCTAATCGATATATTTGGTAAATAGAGGATTTAATTAACTTTTTTGTTCCAAAAAGCTCCTTTAGAAAACGCTCTTTGTAGCAGCGTCTGGGGGCAGAGAGGATTGAAAAATATGGTTAAATAACAAATTTATCATTTACAATTAATACTTAAGTTAACCTACCACATAAATATTTCACGCCTCCCTTCATCTATCTTATGCGCAAATTTTCTTGTATATGTGGTTAAATATCAGACACCAATAATTTCATATTCTTGTGAAGGTCGGTTGAATTAAAAAACCACTCGAATCTTGAGTTATATATATTGTATATAATTTTTTAATTATTCAATTAACTTATCATATAAATTTATATTATTATAAAAAACTCAACAATAAATTAAGTTTATGTCCTTATTGGTCATTTTATACATTTAAATAACTATCAATTATTAGCTATTTACCAAACACTTCTATACAATCAGCTAATACAATCAACTATCAACTATCAGCTATCAGCTATCTGCTATCTGCTAATTACCAAACAAGACCTAAAGCTTTTGTCTAATTACAAAGAGACTCACTTGTCATTAAAACTAAATCATTACCATTAAAGCTAAAAATTAAAGATGAACACAATTTTTACAAAAAAGAAAGTCACAGTGAACAGTGACTATCAAAACAAACAAAAAATACACATATTGATCTAGCATCCCACAAATATACACACCCACATGATATAATAATTCAAAAAACTAAACCACCGACAAAGTCAAGTAGATTGAATTTTAATCAATACTAAATTTTAAAACAAGTTAATAAAACTCGAGAAAATCATAGAAGTATTTTGGAATTTGACGTATATAAAAAAAATGAATATGTTTATTGAACATGAGGTAGTTTTTGAAGTTTTTTTTTTTTCTCTTTTGTGTGTAAAAACAACAAATCTCATGGATAGTTTTTATAATTATTCCTTATGTGAAAGCTTAAAACAAATAATATAGAATTTATTCATAATATAGAATTTATTCATAATTCTCCTTTCCGTATAATTCAAGATGTTTTCATTAATTCATTCATTCATTTACTCATTATTATTATTATTACTACTACTAGTGTTGTTGTTATTATATTATTATTATTATTATTTCCAAATGGATGTTTAAATTTTGAACTCCCAAGTATAATTGGATAATTTTTGTAATTAGGCTAAATTTGAAGGTTAGTTTTTGCAATGTTGGGCTAAACAAAAATGGGCATACTGAAATATGTAGAAATCAAAACATATTTTGATAATCAAGATAACATGTTGCAAGTAAATAAACATAATCAGACCTCCCCATAAATACAGTCTACTTCACAGTGAAAAATATTAAAATCAACGGTGAGAACTCAACCAACCTGAAAATGGCAGTAGATTCTTACATAATGCAGCAATCCTCCATGTAACAACCTTGCATGGAAATCGTAGAGGAAGAAGGAATATGAACCGAGATATTAATGCTTAAATATAAGCCATATCAAATAAGCCAAATCATATAAACCAAATAAACCCAAATAAACCAACTAACCATATCAAATAAGTTAATAAACCAAATAAACCCAAATAAATCATACCAAATTACACAACATAAATCCAAACCACGTAACTCTGGCTAGTTTCCCACATTCTAGCTAAATAGATAAATCAAAACAAAATCAATCAACTAAAAATCAGCTCATGAGTTATGATAATTTAAACAAGCGAGATGATTCACTCAATTTTCTCTGTCTAGCAAATAAGAGTCAAAACCTCACACAAATCCATGACACACCTTGCAATCATTTGACCACATAGCATCTCCCATTTTAAATAAAGAAGGATCAATATGCCTCACTAATATTTCCACTAATAATAATAAGGTATATGATTTTCTAATTGCCTTCCCCGCTTCGTGATTTAATAGAATTTGCAATCATTCAACCACATATATGTGTGACCTTATTAACCACAAATTATAGCTCCCGATTTAGATAAAGAAGGATAAATATTCCCCATTAATAATTCCACAATTAATAATAAGTTATATGGATTGAACTTGCCTTCCTTACTTTGTGATTCAGAAAATAGGTATGCATGTGTATATGAATTTTCAATTATGATATGTAAACACACCATTAATTTTTAATTTTCGAAGACTACAGAGAATTAGAACTTATCTGTGAGGATTCCATGATTAATTAAATTGTGTATTCTATTTTTTAGTTTTTAGTGGTGATGAAATAAAAGTGGCTCATGACTCGATATTATCAAAATTCGATTGTTCGTAGTGATCTTCGTGTTTTTAGCTTTGTGGAATTAAAGTAAAATAAAAATAAATGGAATTAAAGCAAGTAAAGAAAGTAAAATGATTAAAATGACTAACTATGAAAGTAAATGCAAGTTGGTCGGATGCCTCGTGCGTATGCCCAAATTGAAAGTGCAAATGACTAACTATGAAAGTAAATGCAAGTTGGTCGGATGCTTCGTGCGTATGCCCAAATTGAAAGTGCAAGCAATAATGAAAATAAGCAAGTAAAAGCAAAGTTTCACCAAGTACAAGCATGAAAACCTAAGGTACAACTATGCATGCATGATCATGAAAATCTAAATAACGCAAATAAATAAAAATTGAAAGCATCAATGGGAAGAGCAATAAAAGTCAACGTGAAAGTTAAAAACTTTACGAGAAATAACTAGAAACGAAGAGTAGATCTAGGATCCACCATGAAACTATGCATTAAAATAAAAACTAGAATAAAGCATAAGAAATACTCAAATTAAAAACGATCCGAGACTCGATCTATGATATAGGTGTATCACTCACGTAGATTCCATAGCCAATTCACATGATCTAACAATTAATCTAAGAGTTAAGGCAAAATTCATAAAATGAAGAACATGCATGAAATTGAAGAACAAGGAAGAAAATAAAGGAAAACTTACTTGATTTAAAAAGAGAATACAAAAGTTTGAATGAAATTACAAAGCAAAATAAAATCAAATTGATGACTTGAATTCTTCTTAGGCTTACAAACCCAAGGAAATGCTTGAAATTAAATCTAAAACCTAGAGAGAGAAAGTAAATCTAAGAAGTAGAGAGAGAAATTAACCACAAATCCATGCAAGGGTGGGGAGGAGTGCTGATTCTTTGTTGGGGCAAGATGTGGGGTTTATATAGTTGTTTATGGGGCAAAAATGCCAAAAACACCAAGAATCCCGAGGGTCACTGTGACGCAGTCGATCGACTACAAGTTCAGTCGATCGACAGTTGTCGATCGACTGTCGTAGTTCCAAGTGGTTTGGCTACTTCCGAGCAGTCGATTTTGGAGCTTTCAGTCGATCCGTGGTCAGTCGATCGACCTGCAGTTGATCCGGGCTGTTCCAAGTCGATTTGGGCTGTTTTTGACTCGGTTTTCTCATTTTGGAATGGATTTTGGGCCTCAATGCCTTGGCTCAACCCTAGGCGTATGCTGGAATGTCTTGGCGCGAATCTAATTCATTTAGCCACCTACAAAACAAGAATTCTGAACTTAAAAACACAAGAATCGCACAAACATCGGTTAAATAAAGCTCACAACATTAAAACAAGAAAATAACCTAAAACCCTAATGAAACACGACTCAAAACTACTAAAAACAATACTAAACTCTAACTAAAAACACGAGAAAAATACTACAATTACATGCAAAACAACTACCCCATACTTATCGGTTTCACTACTGCAGAAAATAGATACAAAGGCGCCTCATCCAAGGCGGTTCTGGAAAAACCGTCGTTAAATACTTTTTTATGGCGATTTCGCAGAAAACCGTCGTTAAATCGGTCATTTAACGGCGGTTTTCATAAAACCGCCGTAGAATCCTACAATTTTACGGTGGTTTTATAAAAACCGTCGTTAAAACTGAACTAATTAACGACGGTTTTTAAGAAAGCGCCGTGAATTAACAAGTATTCACGGCGGTTCCTTAAAAACCGCCGTTAATTAGTTCATACGTTAATTATTTAGGTAGATTTAACGTTGGTTCTATTAGAACCGCCGTGAATAAGATGACATTTTACGGCAGCTTCATTATAGCCTCCGTAGAATAGTAAGTTGCCATGTCACCGATCCTCGTCCTTATCAAGTAAAAATTTTGGTTCGTTGATCCGTGTCTTATCCGACGATCTATAGGCGCCACATCATCAATCCGTGTACCCACCTTCATGCCTTCATCTTCATCATATCCTTCATGCATCTTCATATTCATCTTCATCTTGGACAATGCCGAAACCTGCTGCCATTGGACGTCGCCGGCCGGAGATCGCCAGCTGCTATTGGACGTCGCTGCAGCTCGCGGAGGGCTATGGATGTCGCCGAACCTGCTGGACGAAGAAGACATCTGAGATCGCGAAGAGCTATTGGACGTCGCCGAAACCTACAATTTCCAAACCGGGTAAGACGAGAGGATGCCGGAACCTACTGGACGAGGAAGATGCCGGAGGTCGCGAACCATTGGACGTCGCCGGAACCTACTGGGCATTGCCGAAACTCGTCTGGAATCTGCTGGACTCACCTAGACTTAATGTCGGAACTCGCCTGGACTTAACACCGGAACTTGCTCGACTCGCCTGGACTTAATGCCGGAGCTCGGTCGCTTTTTTTATTTAATTTATAATAAACAAAGGCGGTTCTATACAACCGCCGTGAATAATGCACTTTCTAAGGCGGTTCAGGAACCGCCGTAAAAAATCGAGACTTTCAACGGCGCTTGATTCAAAGGCGGTTCAAAAACTGCCGTTACATTGCTCAAAAAACCGCCTTTAAATCCACTTTCTGCAGTGGTGTTTGTTCGTCCTCGAACAACGAAAAGAATCGAAAATGTACATGCAATGAACATTATGTAAAAAGAAAAATCCTTGTGCTTATCCTAATTAATATGATGAGAGTATCAACATAAACTTGTTATCGCCAAGCATTGCTCGTATTACCCTTTCTCAAATGAAAACCAAATCGATGACTTCCTCACAAATGGAATTTTTAGGGTGTTCGCTCAATTCGCTCAAGTGTTTGTCATATGGGACGTGTATACGCTCGACTCGGACAATGCATGCATCTCGTCAGATTTCACAAATCGGAAACTCAAAACCACCCATTGTAAATGATCAAACAAGAATCGAAAGAGGTCTTTATTTCGGGTTGTAATGTTGGCTCTTTGGTAAGGTATGGAATATGTGGATAAAGTGGCTAACACACGATCAAACGTGATCAATAACTTACACAATCCTAACTTTTAGAACTTGAAGCTTATAAGTGCTTCACCCTTCCCCAAATTACCAAACTTTCATTCGAAACCCTTTTGTACACTCACACACTTTTCCGACTTTATTTCACAACACTGCTTTTTGAATATGCTTCTTTTCACTAAACTTAGCCTTTTTGAATTAGGATTTTCGCTTGAACGCGCGTTTTATCACTTTTCGTGAGTTAAGTTGGAGTTTTATTCTCTCTTTTTTTCTCCTTTTTTTTATAAGAAACTCAAAACCCAAAACCCACAATTGATTTCCCACACATTCCTAGTCAACTAATAACACACTCTCTCACCTCACAAATTATGAAAATATAAGAGCTAAAGTTGAGCTCGGCTAACAAGAAACGGGGCATAGGCTCAAGGGGGATCATTTGGGATTTTTAAGTAGCTTATATATTTGGATATGGCCGAAATAAGGGTGATATATGTGCCTCAAGGTCATTTCCAAATTCAATCATGTACGAGCAAAATCAATCCACCTCAATGCAATTTCCATAAAAATGCAAGCAAAACTGATAATTCACACAAGACTACTCACTAGTTTGCACCGGGTTTGGAAAACAAGATCAAAAGAGCTTTTAGAGCTTTGCAATCTTTTCACGAGTAGATGTCGATTATATTTATATACTTATATATAGGCGAGTTTTGGACGAAGCACAAAAATTCAAACTCTTACACAAGAGGGCATAAACATGTAAAAACCCGACAAGTAAACTATTCAAACTTCCAAGCATGTGGAGATTGCTCAACAATGTAATAAAGACACAAATGACACAAAAACGACTCAACCATATAAATGCGCAATTAGTAAGCGTCACTTTGCCAAGAATGTGTCACTTCGCCAAGGCTCGAGTTAAGAAATACAAATCATGCTTTATAAAACCCGGACCCTATATCCACCTACGCACCCCACACTTAAACCATGCAATACCCTTATCGCATCTTAATGAAAATCAAGTAAAAAGAGGGTGATATAGAAGCTTCCTTAACCGAGCGAGTTTGGGTCGAGCTCGGTGGGGTCCACTTAAGCATCAAGCAATTTAAACAAAAATCGAGCATGGCTTATTTCTCCCCGCTCCATGAATGCTACTATCTTATCAAACCGACCAAGGTTGGAGTCGGAAAATAAAACACTATAAAAGATAATCACACAAAATCAAAACACAAGAGAATATGCACATGACTCAAAACAAGGGTTAAAAAGGACCAAAAGACACAAATATTTTTAATTTTTCAAAAGTTTTTGGATTTTTATGTAATAAGAAAGTAAGGAAGAAAGATATGTAAAAATAAAAGAAATAAACGAAAAGAACATGGGTTGACTCCCAAGAAGCGCTTGTTTTACGTCATTAGCTTGACGTACTCCCTTTTTGTCATGATGAAGTCGAGACGGGAGGATCCACCATAGCAACAACCTCCTTGTCGGGAGGTTCCAATCTTCGAAACTTTCTTGAGGCATCGCATAACCCAAGTAAAGTTCGTCGAGAAGCAAACGTTCTAAAGGTCATCTTGACTCGACCTTTGGGTGGAATAGTGGTTTTGGAGTGACCCGATGACTCATACAAAAAAAAAAAGGAATAATGGCCGTCTAGCTTCTCCAATATTTGGTCGATAAATGGGGGAGGGAAATGATCTCTCTTGGTAGACGCATTTAACTTCTTAAAATCGATCAACATCCTCCATCGTGTTTTAGCCCTCGTTGCCAATAAATCCCCTTTTTCGTCCTCGACAATGGGTATATCGCTTTTCTTTGGTATTATGAGGATGGGACTCACCCACTCACTACCGACAATTTTGAGCATTAATCCTTCCTCCAACAACTTTGATTTCTCGTCTTCCACTATCTCCTTAAAATTTGGATTCAAACACCTTTGGAACTCTCGATATGGTTTGACATCATCCTCCAAGACGAGTTTCTGTATGTAAGTCCAAGGCTTAGTTCCCTTAATAACTCCGGGTCTCCAACTAATAGCACCCTTAAGAACTTTAAGCACTTCGACTGACCTCTCCTCTTCTTCTCGGTTCGAATTGACAAAGATGATAAACGTCTTGCTCTCCTCTTCCTCCAAATAGACACGCTTGAGGTGAGATGGGAGACGCTTAAGCTCGGGCTTGTGGCTCCTCTCGACCTCATTGGGGGCTAATTCGAGCAATTTGACGATACCCTCAAGATAGTCTTCAAGATTTTCACTCCTATCATCAACAATCTCCAACTCAAGATAATCTTCAAGATTCTCACTCCTATCATTTACAATCTCCACCTCCCCCTCTAAAATTTCCTCGTTGCCCTCAACGACACATAAGCAATCTTTCTCACACAAACCTTTGGCACATTGAAGCACAATAGAATCGTCGTTACGAACAAAGGTCTCATTCCTTTCACCATAACCTTCAACACAAGCTCCCGAGTCAAACTCATCCTCAATGCTCATCTCCTCCATATAAGCTTGTTTGACCAAATCTCATATCACATCCCTATGTAAGCAATCCTCAAAAGATAAGCGTGATGGAGAAGGCATAAGGGCTTTAGAGGTTGGTGCCTTGTAGGCATTTGAGGATTTGTGTAGGCCATCGGGAAGGTCCTTTGCTAAAGTGGGACCCACGGGGGTGGACCCGGGAGGAGTAAGAACACTAGGAATAGAAACAACCTCCTCGTCGAACGGTGGGGCAACAGTAGTATCAACCACCCCGCCACTTCCATGGACCGTGACCGCATGAGCAATCGAAGGTTGGCTTGGAAATTCTTCTATCTCATTAGCTCAATTAAGCATATTGACATTGCTTCCTAGTTGCTCCATGTTAGTGTATAATCCATTGGTCGTAGCCTCAAGAGCATTGAACTTAGTATCGAACGAGGCTGATGCCATGGGAAAAGATTGCATAATGACCAAGAGATTCAGATCATAAGGTGGGGTAGGATCATTCACCGGTACAAGTGGACCGACATGAGGAGTAACATCCGCATATGTATTGGCATAACCAAAAGTCGGATGCATTTGGTTGCTAGGATGATAAGGAGGATTATGAGTCGGTGGTGGAGCAAAAGATGTTCTAGCACAACCGGGTTCCGCTTGATATCCATGGCTTCCATATACTTCCTCCGAATGAGACATCAGTATATTGAACGAGAGATTTGAAGGACAAGACGTGGTGCCGTGACCAAGCATTATGCGCACGGAGGAACCGGGTTTGGATAAGACAACTTAGCAATTTGAGCTTTCATATCCACTATTTTCATTTCCAACTCAATCTCCTTAGAGGAAAAAGCCACACTCACTTCATTAGTACTAGAATATACCGCTCGAGAAGATTTCGGCTCGGGAGGAAGGGATATGCAAGATGGACTAAACGTCCCCAAAAATGGTTTGTTAACATCTCTCATAGTGCGGATAAGGGGGCATTGGAGCTCACACCTCCAAATAACTCATACGGATCGGGATCTTGAGAATTATTGGTGGCATCAATCGGGGTATGATTGAAATTGTAAGTATGAAGACTTCCATACGGGCCGAGATTCAGAAATTGACCACCCACATTCCCATTCGGACTCCCATAGCCACCATTAAACATATTCGGGCAATGATTGGGAACACCATAACCCCCATATGGGTCGGGATTTGGATATTAACCACCAACGTTCCCATTCGGACTAACAAAGCCTCCATTAGGTATATTCGTGAATTGATTGGGAGCATCATAACCACTATATGGACCCGATGTTAGAGTGTGCATATTCGGAAAGTGATCGGGAGCACCATATCCTCCATACGGACCATTCGTAATAGTGAATCCACTAGACCCAAAATGGTTTGCACCATGCCCTCCCATGTTGGGTTGTCCATAGCCGATTCCACCGTTGGCAACATGGTTTGCACCATGCCCTCATATGTTTCCAAAACCATTGTACATCATTCCATTCCCAACATGGCTTGAACCACGCCCTTCCATGTTGAAAATGTAACCTCCATTGTCATAAAGACCTTGCATACACTCCATAAAAACGTCAAATACAAAAGAAAGCTAATAACTCAAAGAAAATACAAGAAAGTAAAAACCTTAACCAAGCCGAGTCGCAACGGCACAATTTTGTTCTGTAGTTTTTAGTGGTGATGAAACAAAAGTGGCTTCATGTCTCGGTATTATCGGAATTCAATTGTTCATTGTGATCTACGTGTTTTTAGCTTTGTGGAATTAAAAGAAAATGAAAATAAATAGAATTAAAGCAAGTAAAGAAAGTAAAATGATTAAAATGAATAACTATGAAAGTAAATGCAAGTTGGTCGGATGCCTCGTGCGTATGCCCAAATTGAAATTGCAAGCAATAATGAAAATAAGCAAGTAAAAAGCAAAGTTTCACCAAGTACAAGAATGAAAACCTAAGGTACAACTATGCATGCATGATCATGAAAATCTAAATAATGCAAATTAACAAAAATTGAAAGCATCAATGGAAAGATCAATAAAAGTTGACGTGAAAGTTAAAGACTTTACGAGAAATAACTAGAAACGAAGAGTAGATCTAGGACACCATGAAACTATGCATGAAAATAAAAACTAGAATAAAGCATATGAAATACTCAAAATAAAAATGACACGAGACTCGATCTATGATCTAAGTGTGTCACTCACCTAGGTTCCATAGCCAGTTCACAAGATCTAACAATTAATCTAAGAGCTAAGGCAAAATTCATAAAATGAAGAACATGCATGAAATTGAAGAACAAGGAAGAAAATAAAGGAAAACTTACTTGAATTAAAAAGATAATCCAAAAGCTTGAATGAAATTGCAAAGCAAAATAAAATCCAAGTGATGACTTGAATTCTTCTTAGGCTTACAAACCCAAGGAAATGCTTGGGGTTTATATAGTTGTTTGTAGGGGCAAAAATGTCACAAACACCAAGAATCCCGAGGGTCACTGCGACGCAGTCGATCAATTACAGGTTCAGTCGATCGACTGCAAGGCGGTCGATCGACTGTCCTAATTCTAAGTTGTTTGGCTACTGCCGAGAAGTCGATTTTGGAGCTTTTAGTCGATCTGTGGTGAGTCGATCGACCTTCACTCGATCCGGGCTGTTCTCAGTCGATTCGGCAGTCAATTTGGGCTTCTTTTTGCTCGGTTTTCTCGTTTTGGCATGGATTTTGGGCCTCAATGCCTTGCCTCGAACCTCGGCGTATGGCGAAACGTCTTGGCGCGAGTATAATTTATTTAGCCACCTACAAAACAAGAATTTTGAACTTAAAAACCCAAGAATTGCACAAACATCACCAACATTGGTTAAATAAAGATCACAACATTAAAACAAGAAAACAACCTAAAACCCTAATGAAACACGACTCAAAACTACTAAAAACAACACTAGACTTTAACTAAAAACATGAGAAAAATACTACAATTACATGCAAAACATATTCTCACGTCTTTTGCCCAATGGCTCAATTTCACTCATATTCCCCACAAAAGGCGCCACTTGATGCGACCAAAAGTTTGGCTCACCAAAGAAGAGGTAGCTGATTTCGAACTCAAGCGACTTGTAAAATATAACCTAAGCCGTACAGTCCCAGCGTAGGCCCTTTGGTGCTTAAGTCAGTATCCATATAAAAGTGATAAATATGAGAGATCATGAGAATAATCTTAATTCTTCCCCCATAAGAATAATGTGTCCTGTGACTCCATGATATTGAAGTCATGAAATAAGAGCCTGAATTCCCTATTTATAAGATTATTTGGACTTATCTACCAAAAAATAGGATTCCTTCCCAAAGAGGGATTAAATCTCCTAATTTTACACATTCTCCATAATTAGAAAGATATCTCATACTAAAATTCTTTCTTTTCATAATCTCATAATAACCATAAAAAATTTTAATTACAATATTACTAACCTGTCGGGACCCTATAACCATATTACATATTACCATAAAAATCTTATACATCGGGACCTAGAACCTTCTACATCTTTTACTAGATTTTTACCATATTAGCGACCTGTTAGCGTCCACTTACATTATTATGTGACCTATTTATCAGATTTTTATCATATTCTCCGAGGAGACCTTTGATATATATTAATTCTATTTATAATGTATAATCCCCACATAGGGAGAGAGGGGCAGTTGAAGTTCTTTCCATCAGGACCACCAGATGTTTCTTGGCAACATTCTAAATAATTTAGAAAAGATAATGTTTTTTGGTTTAACTTAACAATAGAAATTAGACAAAGACTTGTAAATTAATTTTCCAAATAAGAATTTTCACCATAAAGTGCACTTATTAAGAGTGAATTATAAAATAAAAACAATTTATCTCAAAAGAAAATATATTTAAATGAGTGGTTGGAAGTCGCTTGGTATTGTAGACATGAGACGTAAAATTTAGGCTTATACATGGATTCTCTCGCACCTAGGAATGAAAATACACCCATGAGAAACCATCCCATTGTGCCGAGTATTTTGAGTAGGGAAATCTCTCTCTGATAAGTTAGAGGATGATAGTGCAGTTGTAGGAAGTTAAGAGTGAAAGTTAAAGTAATTTGATTGTATTCATGTATTCTTATTTATATTAGTTGAGATACATAGAAATCAACTTATAATAAATAAAAATAGAATAAACAAGATGACTCTTTAACTAGAAATGTGGATATGAGACATTAGAATAGATAAATTTTATTAAGAATTCAAAGTGTTGATTTATAACTACTCCAATATTGTATCCCATAAATCACATTTGTTTCGTACTCCCAAAGTTTCAACATTTCTTGAGAAAATAGTCCTCCAAATGGTTTTGATAGGTCAATTGTTCATCACTTCTATAATACTCGAGACATAATTCTCCTTCATTGACAAGCTCTCTTAAGAAATGAAATCTCAAGCGCATGTGTTTTGTTCTTCCATGCAGAAAAAGATCCCTTGAACACAAATGGTTGAGTTGTTATCAGAAAATAGAACATTTGGATCATTTTGTTTGAACTCAAGATGTCCTAAAATTTCTCTTAGCCACAAGTTTGACATCCACCAAATATACTGTGATATATTCTGCTTTTGTGGTAGAGAGTGCCACGATTGGTTGCTTCTTTAAACAACATGAGATTGCTCCGCACATTAAACACATAACCAAAAGTACTTCAAAAATCATAATACTTTCTTCAAGGTCACTATAAGTGTAACCAAGAAGCTTCATCTACACACGAGCAACATACGAAAGGCCATAATTAATTGTACCTTTAACATACAAAGAATTATTTTTACCAACTCCCGGTGATTTGAATAAGGTTTCTTCATAAACCTACTAATCAAACTTACCGTGAACATGATGTCAGACCTTGTTGCGGTAAGGTACATCAAGTTACCAACAAGACTTTGAAACATGGTTGAACCTATAATCTTTCCTTCACCTCGTTGCTTAGCTTTAACTCAGTAATGCACAGAGTTGCAATAGGATTTGCATTCTCCATTTTGAATTTCTTTAGAATTGTTTCGCCCTGAAAATAACGGAACCAAGGACACCAGCTTCTTCCTTGACTATCCTAGCCTGCTCCACCAAATACACGTTAGAAAAGACCACCGGGGGATTTCTGGTGGAAATCTCTCCGATGGTTAAGTCAGATAGGCAGTTTTTCTTATTGGAAAAATTCAAGTAAGAATGCTCAGAATGTCATACCTCTCTCAGCCTTGAGGCTGAGATATTTATAACCTTCTATAGGTGGGGACCTTCCGAGATCCCGAAAACAAAATCCGCGAATCCTGGGCCATTATTCGGAATAACTAGACCAGGCTATCTTTTCCTGGGGAGATCTAAAAAGAGAGCCTCCTAGCGGACCAGTCATTATCCTTTCTAAATTCCTGACCTGATCTTCATAAGGCCCTGCCTAGGAATTCAGGCCAGTTCAGGATAAGTCATATTGGGCTATAAGCCCATCTCTTGCTTCATTCCTCTTTCTCGTGGAATCGATTCAGTTTGTCCCAATCAGGTCTACCCGAGTTGATCTCATGACTTGTCACCAGATTAGGTCATATCACTCTCCCTTCCTCTTCTTTCGTGATTCACTTGCTCACTTTCACTTTTTCATTCTCACCAAGAAATCGTCTCTCTCTCAAACTCGAAGTTCTATCTCTTCTCCGTAACTAATTACTTTTCCGATCTCCTTCATATTTTTTCCGATCATGTCTACTCAGTCATCCTCTTTGTCTTCTTCTCTCCATTTAACTACTTCTTCTCTGGCTACCTTATCCCTGACCTCTTCCGATGAACGGAGTCCTCCGAATCCGGGCCATCTAGATAACACAGTATCCATTCTCAATAATAGTACCGTGGAGGGGTTAAGGGCCAAATTTCAAATCCCTAATGCATTCTCACTTGTTAACCCCGATGCCGGTCAGGTGGCCTATCAGCCGCCGGTAGACCACCTGACTTTCTTTCTAGACCAGTTCCAAGCTGGGTTGCATCTCCCCGTCGATCCTTTCCTTCTTGTCCGTGTCTCGGATGTACTGGATTCTGGTACGTCAAATCGTGCTCAATGCTTTCCGTATTATTATAGGGTTCAACCTCATGGCCTGATTTTCTGGGCTTATCCCTATAGCCCAATTGCTCTATTCTTTATTTCAGGCGAAGAGATCATCCTCCGGCTTCTTCTATCTCACAGCTAGGACCAGTGTTTGATTCTTGACCGGCAACCCTTCCTCGAATAAAGCTTGGAGGAAAAAACTCTTTTTCATCCATTGTTCGATTGATTGGGGATTTCCCATTAAATCCATTACTGCTCTCCCAACTCAGGCTCACTTTACCCGAGGAGATCAATCCCCTTCCTTTCAAAACATCATCTCGACCTTAAAATATAATATCTTCAATTTGTCCAAACTCCTTTCCCACACTGTCTTGAACTTATTCAACTCCACGGAGGAGTCCGGACCTCTGCCTCCTGAGATCGGTATACGGAGGAGCTTTTTTAGCTCTACCCTCCCCACCCCCACCCCCTTTTTTTATGACTTGACATAGCCCTTGTACTTTTTTTAATTTTTATTTTAACTTTCCTGTAGTCACGATGATGAGGAAGTTGCTAGAAGCTCAGCAGTAAAAAACCGATGCACCCTCAGAGCAAAGGCCTCCCGAGGAGTTAACTGCTAGATTGGAGGGGGAAACCTGATCTGGAAAGGCAGCTACTCCAAAAGGGGCATCTCGTCCTGAGGTGGACCTAATGGTCTAATCTGACTTAGAAGAGGAGCAAGCGCGTCTCTCCAAGAAGCGCACCAGGGATGGAAAAGAGGCGGCGCCAAAGGTGGTCAACCCCAAATTGACCCTATTCACCAATACATCGGTCCTAAACTGCTCTGGGGATGTGGCCATCCAGTTCATCCAAGGACATTGTCCTGCTTCCGATCGTCGTACCCTGGATAAGTGGTCCGATCCAGAATTGATCGAATCTCTTTGCCAGGATGAGGCAAGGGTAATTATATTCATTCTTCCCTCTTCTTCTTTTCCTTCTCTTTTATTTTCTTATCGTTCCTCATCAGGCTGCGGCTAAGAGATCCGTCCTGGTCGCCCACGTCAGGGGTGCTTTGATGAATTTTGACTTGGTCAAGGAGCATACCCTTCTGAAGGAGAAGTAAAGGAGGCTGATAGCACTATGCAAGGAGAGGGGGGCTGAACTGAGAAAGCTTAAGGCCAAGCTGCAGGCTGCTCAGGAGGAAGGGAGGCAAGCGCGAGCTAAAGCACTGAGGCAGGTCGACGCAGCCTCGGCAGAAGGTCAAGCGGATGGAAGGATGAAGTTTCTTAACTCCGAAGAAGGGCTCAAGCTTATCCAAACAACCATGGAGGCCACTCAACAAGCCTTCCTGCACTCCGAGGATCTTTACAGACTTCTCGTCTCGAAGGCCATAGTGTATTATCACCTTAGCCTTGATGCTTAAGAGAAGTGGTCCAAAGAGAACCCTTACACTCCTTTTAACCGAAGTCAGCCGATCCAGAGAGCTTCTGAGCCTACCATTTTTACTTATGCAGCTGAGGAGGATCGTCTACACAAACTTGGGGCTCCCAAATTCGCCGAGCATATCCTCAAGATATTCCATGCTCTAGCTCAGGTGCCTCCTTCTCACCCAGATCAGGACGTGACTTTGGCGCTACCTGTTTCTATCCCCTCCCCCACCTTTGCTGATCTGGGTGAGCTACCCTGTGGAGTATCGCCGAGTAATATTCCAGAGTAGAGATCCAGGGCGGTCGAGCATCCGGCGGGAGAGATGGATACCCAAGACTATGACATTGTAGACTAAGTTATTTTACCTGTGTGGCTGATCTGTGTATTTTTCTTTTAACTGGAATAATATTTTTGTCTCTTTCTGCTTTTATTTGTTATGCTTTTATGGTTTTCGGGAATGTAGGAAACCCTAGTACTATTTGTACTTATTTGTCTTTCTATAAAATCCATTTTTCCTCTACACATTTTCATTATGACCCGCTTTCCTTACTTGAAGAAGTTGATATTCCAAAGAAGAAAAACCTTTCTTTCTTTAATGAAAACTTTCAAATTTCCGAGGAGAATGCTCAACTTCGCAAAAGGTTCTCTCAATTACGTAAACTTCTGGAAAAGAAAAGACAGAAGAAACACCATTACAAGCGCGAGTGGGAAGAGCTCCGCCAGCTCAACCATCAAATCCAAGAGGAAAAGGCTGATTTGCTTGAATTAGTGTGTCGGTTGACCACCGTTGCCGGTGAAGCTCATTCGGAGACTGAGCGGGCAGACAGGTACCGCCAACAGCTTCACGAGACCGAGCGGGAGCTGTGTGATTTGTACATATTTGTATGTGATTTTTCATGTGTTTTTGCATTGTATGTTGTGTGCTTTTAGGGTGTTTAGGTTTATCTTTTTATAATTTTTTTCCTTTTGATTTTTTTGTCTCGTTTGGTGTTTAATGTGTTTTTACTTTATTTTATATGAAATAATCTAATTTTGCTTTATTTTAGTGTTATAGCTCGAGACGACGAAGATTGGACGAGCAATGTATTATGCTGACACTGGGTAGCAGTCTGACACTGGGTTACCCAGTGTCTGAGTCCTGCCGACACTAGCTGCCGATGCCCGCAGCCTGGCTTGCATTGACTGACGCACCGTCGATGCACCGTCAACGCAAATATTCTGTTGCGTCGATCCTAGCTCTGTCGATCGACGCACTGCCTGGTCGACGCGTGCAGCCTGGCCCGCGTCGATCGAAGCACCATCGACGCAAATGTTCTATTGCGTTGATCCTAGCTCCGTTGATCGACGCACTGCCTGGTCGACGCGTGCAGCCTGGCTCGCGTCGATCGACGCACCGTCGATGCTCCGGCAGTTTGACCGGCTATTTTCAAAATTCTATAAAAAGCCGGTGGTTTCTTTGTTTTGAGAGTGCTGGGACGAGGGAAAAGGTCAGAATAATACAGAAGACCCTCGGTTCATGCCACCATTTCAATTCACGCAAAATTAGAGTTAGATAGTTTGTAGTTTCATCGTTTCTATGTCGTCCGTCGTTCAAGGCCGATTCTCATCGCTGAAGATCGTTCGATGGCTGCTGCTTTCTTAGATAATAAATTTTCCGAACTTGGCTTATTTGTTATGATAATATAGCTTTGGATCTCGTTGTACTTTGATGTTGAACTTTAATAGCATAATTTAGTATAATCCTTTTACATGTTTTCTAGTTGTTAATTTATGTTTATATTTCATGCTTGTATTGAAGTCCTCATGTTCATGCTTTGGTTTCATGCTTGGGGTGAAATTATGTTGTTGATCATGATGATGCTTGTTGGCTAAGTTTATCGGTCTAGTGTGGTTAGGGTCGTTTAGAACCATCGGGATTGACAACCCCGATTGTGGAGACGATCCCGGCGCACTAGACCCTCGCTTTTATTAATCGTTTTTAAAAAATTTCAATTTCATTGCTCGTAGATGTTAGAAAACCTCAAACCATATTTGATCGAGTGTTTAGTTGCTATTTTCGTTTCTATGTACGTAAAATTGAACACCGAAATAGTTTCTGATTAGTCTTCCTTGTGATTCGACTCGAGTCAGCTTATCGCCTACAATAGCTCCATTCTCCTGTGGACGAGCTTTTTATTTTAAAGCGAAAAAGTTCGATTCAAAATTTGGTGCCGTTGCCGGGGAAGGCTAAAGGCTACGATTTTTGGTGTTTGCTTTTATTTATTTTTAGTCGTATTCTTATTTGTTTGTTTATGTTAGTGTTTGTTTGTGTTAGTGTTTGTTTGTGAATTTTGTTTTTGTTTCTTTTGTTCTGGTTGGTACATTTAATCTCGTTTGTTGAGTATTGTGCTTTGTAGCCAAGCTTTGACGATTTGAGATTAGATTGAAGATGGCAAACTATCAAGCAAGTTTGCCATATGATGACTTTGACGCTCCACCTTCGATGAAGAGATGTTTTGCCCAACTTCCAATTGGCACGGGTATCGACCGGCAATTCCTTTGAGCTTTGCAATGCGGGAGTACGATCTTGATGAGTTTTACCTTGAGAAACTCCCGATTTTTCATGGACTAACGAGCAAGACCCGTTGAACTTCATCCGAGAGCATAATACCATCATCCCGACGTTTCCTCTTTTTGGCCTGTCGATAGATCAAGTGAAAATGCGACTTTTTTATTTTCACGCTAAAGGATCGGGCGAGAACATGGTTGCTGGATTTAGAGCCCGATTCCTTGAGATCGTGGGAGGAAATTTATAATCGATTCATGGATATGTTCTACTTTCACCCATCCAAACCTTTGAATCACCAATGGGCCCCGCTTTCAAATTCCTACAATTCGGCCCATATTGACTCTTATGCTAATTTTTCCGATCCTAGTTTTGGTCATCACATCCCAGCTACATATCATGATTGGAGATTTAATGATCCATATGCTCCTCATGAACTACATACTTATATTCCGAGCTATGATTATTATCCCTTGTCTCCTTCGTGTATGGAATCAAGCTTGAACATTTGTTTAGAAGGGTTGTGTAAAGAGGAGGTTATTGGAGATTTGGTTGAATTTGCCACCCCGATTGTGCTAACTGATGACGTCTTTAAGGAGGACAAATAAGGGATTTTGCCGTTGGAGTTCCCAGAGGATGTTGAAGATTCGAGCCTCCCGGCTCTTGGTGAAGAAGGTGGAGTTATGATGCTGATTTTGGAGGAGAGTGAGACTATTGAGTTGTATTTTGATATACCCGAAGCTTTATTGAAATTTGATCTTGAGGTGGTTGACGAGATAGTCAAGAAGGTGTCCGATCACCCCATGATACAAGTGTCGTTTGACATATTCGAGGTGATCGATTACTCACGGTTCCGACCTCCGAAGCTAGTTGGAGTGTTCGGCATCTCGGGACATGTTCTTTGTGCCCGTGAGCCGAAATTTTGTGTTCCTTTCAAAATTAAATTCCGATTAAACAGTGCGCGTCTACTTTTGAAAGGGTTTTAGGGGTCACTTGTAGACTTGGCAAGTTAACTCGAGTCGATCTCTCGAGGAAAACTAATCGGAAATAGTTTTTATGTTTGTTTTACGAATGAGAAAATAATAAAAAGCTACACTAAACACGCGGACAAGGGGGTTTTTGTTTTGAGAATTGTAATATCTAAACAATGATTTATACTACGAGCAATTTAAACTATTCTCGCAAGGAGAGCGTCAATCACCATGCAAGAACTTAACTAAAGTTAAAAAAAGATTTAATAATGAACTTCAACTTTTAAAAGATTAATAAACGGGGGTCTAGGGCCTTGGACTCGTCTCCACTACCGCTTAGGCATTTCATCGAACACTTAGTCTACGAGTTGAGGTTGTCAATTTCAACGTATAGATTAAACGCCTGATGACTCCAAGCGATGGTTCTAAACGTTTCCAAGCACTAGACCCGTGATTTCTACTCAACAACCATTGACAAATCCAATATCACAAGCCCAATAAACGATAATAGACATAAACTAGTTACCCAAAACAATTCTTCACCAAATGATTCACAATAATCCAAACATAAACGATTCAAACAAATCATCTAAACACAATATCCAATCCAAACACAATATCCAAACAACATTACTGAAAATCAAAACAAACTAATGAGAACTAAGTTTAGAAATTACTAAATTGGAGAAAAGTGATTGTCACTATGATGAAATCCTTGCCAAATCCAGCTATTCCGGAGATAAGATGAACCACGCTGGGATTCTGGAAGCTTGTCACGAACCTCCAATTCCAACGATTAACGATAGCCAATCTAACATCTATCTAAAATATGAAAACTAATGTTTTAATTGGAAAAAAGGGGAAATAGAATGAAAAAAAATTCAAGAACACTCATGGGTTGTCATCCCCAAGAGGTTCGAGATGGTCTTCTCGACCCGGCTTGTCACGAACCGGACGAGGAATTATTGGTTCCCGAATGGACTCCTAGTGATATTTTTGTGTCCCTGAATGTGGCTGAGTTCTTGGCCTTTTGTATCCATCAAATAGCCCTTCCGTAACTGAAAATCTCCACAAAATCCGAGTTTGTAACGCTTCTGTCCGATCGGATGGTCTCCCAGTCCGATCGGATGGATTCTGCCAGATTTTCTAACACTGGGTTTTGACACTGGGTAACCCAGTGTGGATGACAGACCCAGTGTCAGCTGTAATATACCAAATCAGGACCCAATTTCTTTGAAACTCCACTCGTGGGCCCACATTCATCCACCTTAACATCGAAAAACTTCAAAATACCTGAAATAAACATAAAATGTGGTAAAATAAGTCGGAGACACATAAATACAAAAATATGCTCAATCAATCCAACTTATACCCAAAATTAACAATAAATCCAACTAAAACACTAGCCAAATATACCAAAAATCGTGACAAATACGTGCGAGTCAACCACCCCATGCTTTATTGGTTTGTTCGTCCTCGAACAAACAAAAGAATCAAAACCACGTAAGCATAAAAGTAGCTAGATCAAAGAGTCATGTTGTGCATACAATATAGTTTTTCAAATATAAACACTTTTGTCGAAAACTCATAAGCTAAGCTCGTGTTACCTATTCACCTTGAAATCAAAAGAATGCGTCCTCACAAAAGGGAAATATATATAATGGTGCACTCATTTGCTCGTGTTTTTAAAAAGGTAAGTGTATATGCTCGAATCAACATAGACATGCATTCAACGACTCGTGAAAATCAAAGACTCGTACATCGCATATGTGTGCACATTTAATCAAGAATCGAATTAGGACTTTCTAGGGTTGTAATGTAGGATCTTTGGTAAGGTATGTCATATATAAAGATGTGTGGCTAACTTGTGAACAAACGCAATCAATAACTCACTCAATCTAAAATTTTAAGCATAGAGCGTAATTTTGCTCCTCATTCTCCCCAAACAACCATATACCATTGTCTTTAGCCTTTTATAGCTAAGGCTATTTCTAACCCCAAAACTCGAATATTGCCTTTATAAATAGACTTTAATTTTAACATCTAGATGCTGTTATGAACTTAAGCACCCTTAATTTCAATTTTTTTTCCTTTTTTATATTATTTTTTTTACTTTTCTTTCTTTCTCTTTTTTCTTTTTTTTCTTTTCCTTT
>BMAC01000898.1:0-30335 GCA_014905375.1 Phtheirospermum japonicum | reverse complement strand
CCACACACACACACACACAAAAGTAAGCAATGTCCGCATTGCTATTATACATATCAATATAAGGAAAAAGGAAAACGTCGAATCAATTATCATGCGAATAGTTAGTCGAATAGTTAAACAAACACTCAAGCACAAAACACATAATAGAAAAATCACTAAAAATGAAAAACGAGAGTTATGATAGAAAGTGATACAATACTGGGGCTCGGGCCCGCCTAAGTTTCCATGCCGTCCAGAGGGAAAGATGGAACTCTACAAATGGAGCGATGGTTTCAAGTAAGTCTGCTGCCTCCATCTGACCGGTCACTGCACCACTCCGGTCGGACAACAGTCCAGTGTGTTTTGTCCGACCGGTCATCTTCTCTCATCCGGTCGGACAATAGTCAAGTGTGCTTTGTCCGACCGGTCAATTCCTCTCATCCGATCGGATGTCCTGGAAAAACATCATTTTTCACACTTTTTCTGCACAACTCAACAAACCATTACCACACCTATCCAACTCAAGTTAATCAAGAACAAGAATATGTACAAAAATGATTTTTTTTTAATTAAGCTAGAAAAATTATACCTTGGGTTACCTCCCAAGAAGTGCAACTTTTTACGTCTTTTGCTCGATGACTTACAAAGGTGATGTTATCCGAGATCCAAAATAAATGACGATCGTGCCACGCCTTAGTGTTCTCCAAGAGTAAGAGCGGGCGATGACAACCACCAAGGTAGGCACGATGAGCAAGCTTCGTGATGAGAGAAATAAAATCTCCCACTGGCTTTGGAGGTCGAAAACGTGAGTAATCGATGACCACAAAGAGATCGAAAGTCAGCCGAAGTGTGGAACAATGCTCGATCACTAGAATGACTAGGAAATCGTTCGAACAAAAGTAATGATCATCGACCGACCAAAACTCCTTCTTGATTGCCTCTTCTACCACCTCCACGTTAAGATTGATCAAAACATACGGCAGAACGCAATGTGGCTCAACAACCTCCTCCAAATCCTGTAGCACAACTCCATCCTCTCCATAAAGAGCAAGTAAGTCCGAGTTGCCAACTTCCTTACTCGGAACCTCAATTGGTAACACCCCTACATTATCACCCAGAATTTCATAATCACACGCAAAAGAGGCGATTTCAACCAAATCCTCGGTCTCCATCTCCTCACACAACTCTCCCAAACAAGCATTCAAGCTTGAATCCCCAAACTCCAAGGGGGGATCCACTACATCAAACATTTGCAGCTCATAAGACATAAGCTGCTCCACTTTATCACGAGTGACTGAGTAGGAATCGTTATCGAGTGGGGCATCGGGATGATAGTGGATTTGTTGGTAGTGGTCAGGAGGAGAAGGTAGAGCATAGTCTTCATATCTTGGGTAGTAAGGATTTGAGCCGAAAATTGCACAAGAGTTGTAGCTCGAGTAGTTCTGAATGACTGAAGCTTCCTCTTGTGGCTCTTCGTCAAATATCACTCGACATGCATTCGTCAAATGCCATCGTGATCCGCAGCGATCATATTCTTCAATATTCTTATTCGATAAGGCTCGACTTGCTAGCTTAGCTTTTAGGGATGCTATCTCTCTAGTCAATTCATCGATCCTCTTGTGTCTTGAAGTGTATGCTCATGAAGATGTGTCCCACTCAAGCGAATAGAATGTCTCCATGAACCAATTGTATACTTCCTCCCACTTCCCCAAGGAATCGGGCTCTGAATGCATAAATAACTTTCTTGCCCGACCCTTCAATGTGTAGAGGAAGAGTCGCACCTTCACCTCATCCATCGTAAGGCCTAAAAGAGGGAACGTTCGGGTAATGGCCTCGTACTCTTGGATGAAATTGAATGGATCCTCACTCAGGAGTCCATAAAATACCGGAAGTTGCTCATAGTAGAACTCATCCGGATCGTAGTCACGCATCGTTTGACTCCATCGAGTGGTCGGTTGAAGATCATAGCAAGCGTACGAGTTAGACATTATTTCTCTCTCTCTCTCTCTCTCTTTTTCTTGTTTTTGAAAATGGTTCGTTGAATCTCGACTTTGGTTGTCGAGGTACCTTGCATACACAACACTCAACGCACAAGATTAAACGCACCGGTGGAATATAACAAAATTTATCAAAAGAAAAATCACAAATGAACACGAAACACAAACAAAACAAATCACAACACGAACAAGAGTTACAAAGAGCAAACACAAAAATGACAACCTTTAGCCTTCCCCGGCAACGGCGCCAAACTTTGAGCCGAACTTTTGTGTTCCTTTCAAAATTAAATTCCGGTTAAACAGTGCGCGTCTACTTTTTAAAGGGTTTTAGTTCGCCCTCAAGAGAACGAGGTCACTTGTAGACTTGGCAAGTTAACTCGAGTCGATCTCTTGAGGAAGACTAATCGGAAATAGTTTTTGTGTTTGTTTTACGAATAAGAAAATAATAAAGATCTACACTAAACACGCGGACAAGGGGGTTTTTGTTTTGAGAATTGCAATATCTAAACGATGACTTATACTACGAGTAATTTAAACTATTCTCGCAAGGAGAGCGTCAATCGCCATGCAAGAACTTAACTAAAGTTAATAAAAGATTTAATAACGAACTTCAACTTTTAAAAGATTAATAAACGGGGGTCTAGGGCCTTGGACTCGTCTCCACGACCGCTTAGGCATTTCATCGAACACTTAGTCTACGAGTTGGGGTTGTCAATCTCAGCGTATAGATTAAATGCCCGATGACTCCAAGAGATGGTTCTAAACGTTTCCAAGCACTAGACCCGTGATTTCTACTCAACATCCATTGACAAATCCAATATCACAAGCCCAATAAACGATAATAGACATCAACTAGTTACCCAAAACAATTCTTCACTAAATGATTCACAATAATCCAAACATAAATGATTCAAACAAATCATCTAAACATAATATCCAAACAACATTACTGAAAATTAAAACAAACTAATGAGAACTAAGTTTAGAAATTACTAAATTGGAGAAAAGTGATTGTCACTATGATGAAATCCTTGCCAACTCCATCTATTCCGGAGATATGATGAACCACGCTGGGATTCTGGAAGCTTGTCARGAACCTCCAATTCCAACGATTAACGATAGCCAATCTAACATCTATCTAAAATCTGAAAACTAATGTTTTAATTGGAAAAAAGGGGAAATAGAATGAAAAACAATTCAAGAACACTCATGTGTTGTCATCCCCAAGAGGTTCGAGATGGTCTTCTCGACCCGACTTGTCACGAACCGGACGAGGGATTATTGGTTCCCGAATGGACTTCTAGTGATATTTTTGTGTCCCTGAATGTGGCTGAGTTCTTAGCCTTTTGTAGCCATCAAATAGCCCTTCCGTAAATGAAAATCTCCACAAAATCCGAGTTTGTAACGCTTCTGTCCGATCGGATGGTCTCCCAGTCCTATCGGATGGATTCTACTAGATTTTCTAACACTGGGTAACCCAGTGTGGATGACAGACCCAGTGTCAGCTGTAATATACCAAATCAGGACCCAATTTCTTTGAAACTCCACTCGTGGGCCCACATTCATCGAACTTAACACCGAAAAACTTCAAAATACCTGAAATAAACATAAAATGTGGTAAAATAAATCGGAGATACATAAATACAAAAATATGCTCAATCAATCTAACTGATACCCAAAATTAACAACAAATCTAACTAAAAAACTAGCCAAATTTACCAAAAATTGTGATAAATACGTGCGAGTCAGCCCGCCTTGGTGATTATCAACGCCAATTCTTGCTCTTAGAGAATACCAAGGCGTGGCACAACCGTCTTCTATTTTTAGACTCGGAATGACATCGAACGTGGAGGTCGTCAATCTAGAGACGTTAAATTAAGCGCTTCTTGGGAGGCAACCCAAGTCTTTTAACTTTATTTGCTTTTGTGTGTTTTTGTTTCTTTTCGTTTCAGGTTCCCCTCGACTTTGAAGCTCGTTGGATGGTCTTGGATGCTCGACTCATTATCACAAGCACGATTTCAGGGACGTATCTCCTTTTCTCTTCCTTTTACCATACCTTGCTTATTATGTCATTTTATACAATGTGGACATTGTATGGTTTAAGTGTGTGTGTGTGTGTGCGGGGGGAGGGGGGGTTGTCCTTGGTTTGGCTAGTAATTTTTGTATGCTTGCTTGTGGTTGATTTGAGTTGTGTGTATTTTTATTGATTGGAACCTTGACGAAGTGACGTGGTTAGATGCTTTGGTTAGGATATTTAGATTTCTGTTCGAACAAATAGTGTAATTGTGGGGAATGAAGTGTAAATAATCTATGAAGTGTCTTGTCCCTTTTTCTATTCTTGTTTCGTTCATAAGAGTCGAATACTCTCTACTTGCCCCATTTTCCAATACCCTCTATAGGATTTTATGTAATTTTTGTTTTATTTTGGAGACGTTAAAACTCCACGTGCAAAGTTGAAAAATATTATCAGTTGCACTTAGCAACATAAGATTGGAGTCAATGAACTATCGTTTGTGATTTATGTAAATTATGTTCGTTTAGTACCTTATCTCTTTAGGTACTCAAAAAAAAATATTATTAAAAAAAGATAAAGAAAAAGAAAAATATAAAAAAAAGAAAAAAGAAAAAAAAAGAAAAAGAAAAAGAAAGAATAAGTACAAGAAGAGAAAACCTTGTATAAGTTAAGTTCTTATTTTTATTTTTATTTTTATTTATTAGATTGTTTTGTTAAAGAGGTGTATATATGACTGGGCTAGTCGGGTGACGATTTGGCGGTTTGAGCAGGGATAGACTTTGGCCGAGGCATGGATGGGTGATGTACATGGAGGTCAACTCGTTACTTTTAGGTGTTCGGAAGCTAGTCTAAATCTCTTATCTCAACGTTATCGTTTCGTCCTTTTAGTTGAGTTTTTAGTCGATCTAATGCATTAACTTCTTGAATCATATGGATGCATTATTAATTAAGTCATCAGGTAATTAGCTTTTCATTGTCTACGTCTAGATTAGATTTTGCTTGAATCATATGGATGCATTAGTAATTAAGTCATATCGTTTTGTATGTGATTTTCATGTGTTTTTGCATTGTATGTTGTGTGCTTTTAGGGTGTTTAGGTTTATCTTTTTATCGTTTTTCTTCCTTTTGATTTTTTTTTCTCGTTTGGTGTTTAATGTGTTTTTACTTTATTTTATATGAAATAATCTAATTTTGCTTTATTTTAGTGTAATAGCTCGAGACGACGAATATTGGACGAGCAATGTACTATGCTGACACTGGGTACCAGTCTGACACTGGGTTACCCAGTGTCCGAGTCCTACCGACACTAGCTGTCGATGCCCGCAGCCTGGCTCGCATCGACTGACGCACCATCGACGAAAATGTTCTGTTGCGTCGATCCTAGCTTTATCGATCGACGCACTGCCTTGTTGACGCGTGCAGCCTGGCCCGCGTCGACCGACGCACCATCGACGCAAAGGTTCTGTTGCGTTGATCCTAGCTTCGTTGATCGATGCATTGCCTGGTCGACGCGTGCATCCTGGCTCACGTCGATCAATGCACCATCGACGCTCCCGCAGTTTGAGCGGTTATTTTTGAAATTCTATAAAAAGCCGGTGGTTTCTTCATTTTGAGAGTGCTGGGACGAGGGGGGAAGGTCAGAATAATACAGAAGACCCTCGGTTCATGCCACCATTTCAATTCACGCAAAATTAGAGTTAGATAGTTTGTAGTTTTGCCGTTTCTATGTCGTCCGTCGTTCAAGGCCGATTCTCATCGCTGAAGATCGTTCGATGGCTGCTGCTTTCTTAGATAAGAATTTTTCTGAACTTGGCTTATTTGTTATGATAGTATAGCTTTGGGTTTCGTTGTACTTTGATGTTGAACTTTAATAGCGTAATTTAGTATAATACTTTTACATGTTTTCTCGTTGGTAATTTATATTTATATTTCATGCTTGTATTGAAGTCTTCATGTTCATGCTTTGGTTTCATGCTTGGGCTGAAATTATGTTGTTGATCATGATGATGCTTGTTGGATAAGTTTATCGGTCTAGTGTGCTTAGGGTCGTTTAYAACCATCGGGATTGACAACCCCGATCGTGGAGACGATTCCGGCGCACTAGACCCTCGCTTTTATTAATTATTTTTAAAAGTTTTCAATTTCATTGCTCGTAGATATTAGAAAACCTCAAACCATATTTGATCGAGTGTTTAGTTGCTATTTTTGTTTCTATGTACGTAAAATTGAACACCGAAATAGTTTCCGATTAGTCTTCCTTGTGATTCGACTCGAGTCAGCTTATCGCCTACAATAGCTCCATTCTCTTGCGGACGAGCTTTTTATTTTAAAGCGAAAAAGTTCGATTCACTGTGGCAGATTCAGTGAGTTCTAGCTTCTGACAAGAGGGCCTCCTCATCCCACCTGTGATGCTTTGTGTGATTTAATTTTATCTCAATGTATTTCCGAGCTTTTGACACTTTTTTGGATAACGCAAGAATTTCTTTTTGTTTTATGCACTGTAATCGGATTCACCAAGCTTACAAAGTTTGTTGTGCGTCTGAATAAATTATTGCCTTAGGCATTTTTTGTCGTGTGTGTTTCTTGCAATTAAGTTAGGTCTGGATATCCATCCCTTAACTCATCAAGATAATATTTTGGAACTCATACCCTTAACTGACAATCAGGTCTGGTCATTTCGAGCGTCTGCCCTTTAGCCTATCAGGGGTAAAATTTACTGGCAATCAGGTCAGGTTTTTAGGGTATCCGCCCTTTAGCCAATCAAGGCTAGAGATTTACTGACAATCAAGTCAGGTTTTTTAGAGCATCCGCCCTTTAGCCAATCAAGGCTAAAGGTTCACTGACAACTAGGTCAGGTTTTTTTGGGCATCCGCCTTTTAGCCAATCATAGCTAAAGGTTTACTGACAATCAAGTCAGGTTTTTTAGGGCATCCGCCATTTAGCCAATCAAGCCTAAATGTTTATTGATAATCAGGTCAAGTTTTTAAGGGCATCCGCCCTTTAGCCAATCAGGGCTAAAGGTTTACTGACAATCAGGTCAGATTTTTTAGGGCATCCTCCCTTTAGCTAATCAGGGCTAAAGGTTTACTGACAATTAGGTCAGGTTTTTTAGGACATCCGCCCTTTAGCCAATCAGGGCTAGAGATTTACTGACAATCAGGTCAGGTCAGGGAAATTCTTCCCTTGGCGAATCGGGCCAAATATTTTGGGGCTCATGCCCTTAACTGACAATCACAAGTTGGTAGAATCAGTGATTTTTATAAATAATCAAGTACATCCCTTTCACATATAATATTTCCGTAAATTCGATTCATTCCATGGCCGTGGTAATTTGACTCCATCCATTTTCTCAAGCTCATACGCCCCTCCTGCAAGAATTTCGACGATCTTGTATGGACCTTGCCAAGCGGCATCTAAATTACCTCTAGTTTTACTTAAATCAACTCGACGAAGAACCAGATCTCCTGCTTGAAATTGATGCTTGACCACTGAATTATTAAAAGTTGCCCGAATTCTTCCACACATGTGCTCCATTTTCAAAGAGTCTCGTTCTCTCTTTTACTCCACCAAATACAAGACATCTTGTATCAGCCGCTCAGTTTGGTCTTCACTAAATTTCAATATTCTGTTGGATTCTATACCGATCTCTGCGGGGATCACGGCATCCATACCCTACATTAAGCTGAACAGCGTTTCTCCCGTACTTCCTTTAGGGCTCGCTTTATATGCCCACAGGATCGAGCTTAACTCTTCTACCCACTTGCTGCCTGATCTTTCGAGGCACGCCCTAATTCCCTATATGAAGATTCGATTGGTTACTTCGACCTGGCCATTCGCCTCGGGGTGGTACACAGATGTGAAATGCTACTCTATTTTCATTTTTGTGCACTAGGCCTGAATCCGAGCTCGCATGAACTGTGTGCTATTATCTGACACCAAGATCCTTGGGACACGAAATCGGCACACCACATTTTTCCACAAGAAACCCATGACCGCCTCCTCCATAATTTTTGCTATAGCTTCAGCCTCCACCCATTTACTGAAATAGTCTATGGCCACTATCAGGAACTTCTTCTGAGCTGGGGCTGTGGGGAAAGGTCCAACCAGATCTACCCCCATTTTGAAAGGGGGCAGGGAGAGCTCATTGTCATGAGCTCCTCTGCAGGTCGATGTATGAGGGGGGAGTTCTTCTGTCACTTGTCACACTTCCTCACAAAGTCTTCTGCATCTTGTCTTAACTGTGGCCAAAAATAGCCGGCTCCTATTATTTTACTTGATAGAGTCCTAGCACTCATGTGATTGCCGCACCACCCCTCGTGAATTTATTTGAGAACATGGGCGCCCTCAGACTTAAGCACCGCAAAATAGGTTATCCGAACCCTCTTCTAAAAAGCTCTCCTTTTATAAGACAGAACCGGGACGACCTGAACCGTACTTTTGTTGCGTCCCTCCTATCCTCTGGCAGCTCTCCTTTATCTGAATATACCTTGATCGGGGAGCGCCAATCCTTTCCTTCCTCTAGCACGTTTATCTCCCCTTCCTCAAATTCTTGGTATGCCACGAGCAGAGTAATTACTCTCTCCTGACAATCTGTTGCTGAAATGGCCACCTTAGCCAACTAATCAGCTCAGTCATTCTCCTCCCTGGGAATTTGAAGTACGTTTAAAGTTTTCATGGCCTTTGCTAATTCATGAAACTGGGCTAAGTACTTCCGCATGTGCTCGTCTCTTGCATCAAACTCACCTCTTATCTGTTTATAGACCAACTTGGAGTCTACTCGGGAAAATGTGCACTCTGCCCGAGCTCTTTCGCCATCTGTATTCCTCTTAGAAGGGCCTTGTACTCTGCTCCATTGTTGGATAGTGGATAGTTATTCGTACCGCGTACTCCGTAGTCACGCCTTCGGGATGTATTAGAACTATTCCCTCTCCACAACCCAAACTTCCTACCAAAGCATCGGTATATATCTCCCATTCTCTTCTCCAGGAGAGCTGGTCATCTCCTGCATGAAATCAACCAACGTTTGGGCTTTAATCGTTGTTCGTCCTTCAAAACTGATTTCAAACTCGCTAAGCTCAATTATCCACTTCACTAAACGCCCTGAGATCTCTGGTTTACTCATGATTGCTTTTAGAGGCAGGTTGGTTCTGACCACTATCTCATGCGAAAGAAAATAGGGGCGGAGCTTGCGAGCCATCCCGACCAGATCTAGCATCCCTCGTTCTACCTCTACATACCGGAGCTCGGCATCATGTAACACCTTTATCCAATAATATACTATCTTTTGCACCTTGCTTTCTTCTCTAATCAGAACCGTACTCACCTCTTGCTTCCCCACAGACAAGTATAAGATCAAAGGCTCTCCCTGAACTGGATTGGTAAGTAGCGACATGCCGACCAGATGTTCTTTTAATTTCTAAAATGCCTCCTGGCATTCTTCATCCCATTGAAATCGAGCCTTCTTTCGCAAGGCTCGAAAAAATGGTAAGCTCTTTTCCGTCGAGCGTGAAACAACCCTGCTCAAGGCCGCTATCCGATCTGCTAGGCATTGCATTTCCTTTACATTCTTTGGAGGTTGCATATCCATAATGGCTTTAACTTTCTCCGGATTGGCCTCTATTCCCCTCTCTCTGTGACCATATAACCAAGGAACTTTCCAGGTCTTACCCCAAATTCACATTTCTTGGGGTTGAGCTTCATTTTGTATTTTCTCAAGGTATCAAAAGTTTCCTTCAGGTCGTCAATGTGTGAGGCTGCCTTGGCACTTTTAACAAGCATGTCATCCACATATACCTCAATATTGTGCCCAAGTTGAGTTTTAAACATTTTATCTACCAGCTGCTGATACGTGGCTCCTGCGTTCTTGAGCCCAAATGGCATGACCACGTAGCAATAAGTTCCTCTCGGAGTTATAAAACTAACCCATTTCTAATCCTCTTTGGCCAGCCTGATCTGGTGATATCCTTGCGAGGCGTCCATCATGCTGAGCAGTTCACAACCTGAGGTGGAATATACAAGCCGGTCTATCCTTGGCAACGGGTAGTGGTCTTTGGGATAAGCACGATTGAGGTCTCTAAGATCATTGCACATCCGCCAATCATCCTGAGTCTTTGGTACCAGCACGGCATTAGAAAGCCATTCTGGAAATTTTATTTCCTGAATGTGCTTAGCCCGCAACAACTTTTCTACCTCTGCCTCAATAATAGCTTCCTTCTCGGGACAAAAATTGTGCTTCCTTTATTTTACTGGCTTCACCGTAGGGCTGATATTGAGGCGATGCTCAGCTATTGCCGGGTCTATCCCTACTAAATCCTGGAGAGACCAGGCAAAGACATCCGCACTATTCCTTAAGAGGGTCACGAGTTCCACCAACACCTTGGGGTTTAAGGTCGTTCATACTTGTACGACTCGGATATCATCCCCTGGTACGATCTCGACCGTCATCAAGTTTTTTTCACGTGGATCCAGCTCAGGCGCAGTCATCTCTGTCCTAGGTTTTTTGGATTTTCTTACCTCTTCATCTCTTTAGATACTCTCCACGTATGCTCTACAAGATGCATATTGGTCTCCTCGAACCTCACCTACCCCTTCTTGAACAGGGAGCTTCATCTTCATATGATATACGGAGATCACCGCTTGGAATTGGCTTAAGGATGGTCGGTCAAGCATAACATTATATGAACATGGTGTGTCAACTACTAGGAAGCACACCGAATTGGTCTTCCTGAATGCCTCATCCCCCAACGTGACTAGAAGATTTACCACTCTTAATGGGCGTAGTGCTCCAGTAAAACCCACTAATGAGGTAGTGACCTCCTCCAGTTCCAAGTCCAGGTTTAACTTCCTAAAGCAATCATAAAATAAAATATCTGTCGAGCTACCTGTGTCCACGAAGATTCTTCGTATGTTCTAGTTAGATATGGTAGATGTTATCATCAAGGCGTCCATATGAGGTGTCAGGATGCCATTTTCGTCCTCAGAGCCAAAGCAGATGTTCGGGCTCGGGACTGTGTGTCCGACTTCCTGTGCTTTCCTTGACAGACCTTTCGCAGCCTGTACATAGTTATTATGGGTTCGTCTTGAGTGCTCATCCCATTCTCCGCCTGTGATCATCTGGATTTCTCCTCTAATCTCCTGAGACCGGTTCTCCCTCTGCCTATTTTCCTGGATACCACCTCGCTCTTGCATGGTCGTCTGGTACCGATCTCTCCATTAAGGTTCGGACCTGGATCCTTCTTATTTTTGCTCGTATGAATTCTTTGAGATGTCCTGCCTGGACCATTTGTTCTATTTCGTCTTTCAGGTGTGTGCATTAACCCGTGTCATGACCATATTCGTTATGGTATCGACAGAACCGGTCAGACTTCTCCTTTCATGGTTTTTGAGTGTACGTTCTTGGACACTTGAGGTTGGGGTGTCGTTCGATCGCCTACAGGATTTCACCCTGGGGTGAAGCCAGAGGTGTGTATCGATCATACCGAGGACAGCCTCCCCCTAGGTCTGTCCTGGGCTTTTTAACCAGAGCCTAGTCTTCTTTGTCAGGCCGTTCTCTCCACTTTTCCCCATCATATTTCATTCTCAAAGCCTCCTCCAAGCGGATATATTTTTGTGCCCTTTCTAGGAGTTCTCCAAACTTCAGCGCTGGCTTAACTACCAGCGATTGGAAGAACTCCCCCTTCCCGAGCCCTTGAGCCAAATCATTCACAAAGAGCTCCTCGGATGCTGATGGTACTTCCAACCTAGCCTCTATAAATTGCTGGATATTTCTACGCAGACTTTCACCTTCTCTCTGCTTCAAACTGAACAGTTCCAGTGGCATTTTCTGATACTTCCTACAACTAGTGAACTAGTGCAGAAATGCAGAGCTGAACTCCTCAAAATTGCTTATAGATCGGGGGGGCAATTAGCTAAACCAGAGCTGAGCTGATTTTGTGAAGGTCGTGGGGAAGACCCGGCACATAACAGCGTTAGAAAATTTGTGTAAGGTAGCTGCGATCTCGAATCAGCTCAAGTGATCCCACATATCTATTGTCCCATTATACTCAAACCCATGGATCGGTAAGAGGTCGGTAGATCATCCCACATGACAGCCTCTGTGAATGGAGTGCTTCTCCGTGCTTGGACTGCGACCGTGCCCGCCATTTTTCGTTTGACTTCCATGACCTCCCCTTTACATATTCTGCATCTGCTCTGTGAGGTCTGGGTTGGTTTTGATTGAAGTATCGCTGTCTGAGGCGGAAAATCTCTCCTCCTCTTCCTGAGTTGAAACTCTGGTCGTGCGCTGGGCGGTCTGAGGTGGCTTTGTTTCCGGCGGCTTATTTACCTTGGGAGGGGGTGACGAAAGCTCGGCGAACTTCTTTTCTACGGCTGCCTCCACCGCCCTGCCAATGAGGTCAGATATTTGTCGTAGAAAAGAGTCATTCAGTGATCCATCTTTAACCTGTGAAGCTCCCCCTGGATGTGGTTGCGGCGCGTTGAGCCTGGTTGTTGTTGACTGTCCTGTTGTCTCTGGCATCCCCGTTGGCATGATAAAACTTGGCGTTCCACCCAGCTCTGCCACTAGATTTTGCCTGAGGCCGTCTTATGCCATGCTTTTATCTCACGTCTTAGCTTAATTCTGACTTTCCCACAGATGACGCGAATTGTTTTGCCCTGAAGATAACCGAACCAAGAACACCTTGCTTCTTCCTGAATATCCTGACCTGCTCCACCAAAAACATGTTAGAAAGGACCACCTTGGAATAACTAAAGTGAGAATGCTCAGAATGTCATACCTCTCTCAGCCTTGAGGCTGAGATGTTTATAACCTTCAGTAGGTGGAGATCTCGGAAGTAAAATCCGTGAATCCTGGGACGTTATTTGGAATGACCTGACCAGGCTATTCTTTCCTAGTGAGATCTAACCAGAGAGCCTCTTGGCGGACCAGTCATTATCCTTTCTAGATTTCTGACCTGATCTTCATAAGGCCCTGCCTAGGAATTCAGATCAGGTCAGGACAAGTCTTATTGGGCTATAAGCCCATCTCTTGCTTCATTCCTCTTTCTTGTGGAATTGGTTCAGTTTGTCCCAACCAGGTCTACCCGAGATGATGTCATATCAAGAATATCACATGCATATCTTTCTTGATATAAAGATCCCTTCACTTTTTTGTTGAACACTAATTCCCAAAAAATGATGTTGTTTTTCCAAGTTAGTCATTTACAGTTAATCTATCATTAATTTCTTAAAATTAAATACCACTCTAAATCATCTCTAGTAAAGATAAGATGTTTACATGTTTGAGGTTGATTTCACAAATTAGGGTTAATTTGGGGTTTAATTGGGAATATTTCAGAATTTAGGGTTGAATTATATTTATTTAGATATTTGGGGTTAATTTCAAAAATTAGTGTTAGTTTGGGGTTTATTTAGCAATTACTTAAAAATTTAGGGTTGATTTGTAATTATATAGATGCTTGGAATTGATTTCAAAAACTAGGGTTAGTTTGGTCTCATTTAGCAATTACTTTAAAATTAGGGTTGGATTGTAATGATTTCATATTTGAAAAGTTTAAAATGTGCGTGGTGGGGGTTTTGAAATGTCATGGTGATCGGCAAGTTAATTGTGTTTAATCAATATATATGTTGTGATTTATGAATAATATATAGTGGTGTATACATCAGTGATGATGTGGTGTATAGTGTCGGCGTGAGGTTTCGTCCCTCCAATACAGATTTTTAAAATTTTTTAAATTGTGATGGTTGTTTTAAATGTCTTGGTGGGGGTTTTGAAATGTCATGGTGATCGGCAAGTTAATATTGTGTTTAATCAATATATATGTTGTGATTTGTGAGTAATATATAGTGGTGTATACGTCGGTGATGACGTGGTGTATGGCGTCGACGGGAGGTTTCGTCCCTCCAATAATAAATTTTAAAACTTTTTAAATTGTGATGGTGGTTTTAAAAAGTTTTGAAATATCTTGGTGGGGGTTTTGAAATGTCGTGGTGATCGGCAAGCGAATGCTGTGTTTAATTAATATATATGTTATGATTTGTGAATAATATATACATATTATATACGTCGTTGATGACATGATGTACGACGCTGGACAGGAGGTTTCATCCCTCCAATAACTGATTTTAAAATTATACTGATGGATAGATTATATTATTTATTTCTAAACTCAAACACTTTACCTTAGACTCATTTGGGGTTTAGAATCAAATAGAGAGTTTGATACTAAATTATGAATTGTCTAGTTATTTGGATAGTTTGAGAATGTGATTGTAATATTATTGTCTTAGTACGTATATATTTGTGGAGTTTTAATATCCAATTTCTATCTCTCATTTGTTCTCACGTGAACTACAATATATGTGTACTTAGAGAGATAAGGGAGGTGCTGCCGAAATCTCCAAGTTCTCAAAACACATACTCCTCTCTTTCACAATATAAGTCGTTTAAAAGTAAAATCCTTGTTTCACAATATAAGTCCTTTTACTTTTTTCACACAAATTTAGGAGAAGATAGAAAGAAATGGGTAAAAAAGTGAATTTTGAACTGAGATATTTGAGGAGAGAGAGTACAAATATGAGAAAAAATAGGAAGATAAAAGGAAGGTGAGTAGTTTATGAAAATAAAGAATTAATTATTTACTCATTTATATAGGTTTCTTAATAAGTGTGCTTTTTTCTAAAACGACTTATATTGTGAAACGGAGGGAGTAGTAAGATAATTTTACTACTGAACATCACATTCTTAAAAGTTCAATCATTTTCTATCGACACCCTCATACCACTCACTTATCTATAATTCAATCGTCTATATTAGTTACTCATAATCAAGATATCATATGATGAATTTTGACCGTAGTTGGATGTACAAAACAGAGGGTGGACGGTTACCATCCAACACATGTATGGAAGGGGTGGAGAGTTTCATACAATTTGCACTCACCCATCATGCAATGAAGAACGGGGAAAATTGAAGTGTCCTTGTAGTTATGTTAAATGTTGGAATTGCAGTTACCATAATGCAAGCGAGATCAAATTTCACCTCGTTAAAAATAGATTCATACCAAATTACTACATCTGGATATTCCATGGTGAAATAAATCTTGGCTCCACGCATCGTGTCAACCCTGAGGTTCACGTTGTAGGATCATCTTATGCCGCTCCTAAAGAATCCTCAAATACCTACATTAATATGGTTCACGATGTATCCGGTACAAACTTTGATGTGATTGATAATGTAGCAGAACTGCCAAATCCGGATGCCTAGAAGTTCTATGATATGTTGAGTGCTGGAAATCAACCTTTATATCCCGGATGCGAGAAATATTCCTAGTTGTCTCTACTTGCCCATCTCATGAACTTGAAGGTAGAAAATCGCATGTCTCAAAAGTGTTATGATCTAGTACTCGATTTAGTAAAAGAGGTGTTATGATCAAGTTCCTCACTTACCCCTTTTTATAGGTTCCTCTTGCCTTGACCACCTATTGGACGACACTTCATGATTGGTTTGTCATGTCAAGCACGATTATAGGGGCGTATCTCTTTCCCTTCCCTTTTACCTTTTTATCTTACTTTATGTGCATTGTGGACATTGATAAGGTTTAAGTGTGAGGATGTGTGTCCATGTTTAGGATTTTCTTGTGAGTGCTTGCGTGTGATAATAATTGAGTCGTGATGTCTTGACATTACTTGGAACCTTAGCGAAGTGATGCGATTGGATAGGTTGTTTATACTATTATTCGACACTATTATAATTGTGGGGCATGAAGTGTATGAATCTTACCTAAGTGCATTAACCTTATGCAATCCATGCAATTTTTCGTGAAAATCGAATACTTTTTACTAGCCTTGTACTCGGTTGCCCTCTATAGGATTATTTGTAGTTTTTATTTTTTACTTTTGGAGATGTCAAACTCCACTCCTCGCACGAAATCGAGAAAATTATAATTTGTATTTAGCAACGAGTTTTGGAGTCAAAAATACATCCATTTTGATTGGGTTGTAATTATGGTCGTTAAGTACCTCGTTAAATGGGTACTCGAAAAAAAAAAAGAAATCAAATCAAATCAAAAAAGTACAAGAATATAAATTCTTGTACGGGTGTTATGTATATAATAAGTCATGCAATTTTTAGAAGTTTTGTAAAGAGATCATAAATGACGGGGTTAGTAGAATATCGGTTAGTGGTTTTAAGCACGGATAGACCTTGGTCGTGAATGGACGAGAGACTTTCATGACGACCACCTAATCGTATTAGTCTCCTGGATTAGGATCTAAATCTCTTATCTCAGAATTTTGTTGAGTCCTTCGCTTTTGGTCTTGAGCGACTAAATGCATTATTTCTCTATTCAATAGTGTGCATAAATTTAGGTTCATCAGGGGGAATTATTTTTATTGTCTATCTCAAGACTCGATTTCCTTGAGGACAAGAAAAAATCTAAGTGTAGGTGAGTTAATTTGTACATAATTTTTTGTATTTGTCGTATATTTCTATGTCTTGTTTTATGTGTTTTAGTTAGGGTTGAGTCGTGTTTCATCTCGTATATTTTAGTTTGGTTTTTCGTAGTTTTAGGAAAGTCAATCGGGCCCTAGCATGTTCCTGAGGATCACAACCGGTTCGATTTGATGAAAACACAACTCGAATCCACGAAGCACAGTCTTTGATTGATGCTCCATCGCTGGTAATGGATGCACCCTTCCCGCTCGCGTCTACAGCATGAATCAATCGATCTGTCTAGTCTTCCCGCACCCATTGATCGACACGCAGTCGATGTCCCATCGACACACTACATTGTTTCCACCATCAATCGACACCCGATCAATGGTAGAGAAACCTTCGATCGGTGGTCAGTCGATGGTCGATCCATGAAAGGACATTTTTCGGCCATTTTTGTCAAGATTACCATTTTACCCTCATTATTCACTCCTATATATATTCTTATACTTCTCAACAAAACAAGCGAATTTTTGGGCTACATTTTTAGACTTAGAACATTTTCTCACCAAACCTTATCCCCTTTTCCCTCTCATCTTCTTTAAGCATAAACCTTTAAACCCTCACTTGTTTCCATGCTTTTTATGACTTTAACTTATAAACTAAAAGTTAATTTGTGAGGAGAGACTTATTACACTGTGGTTGTTTTTTAATTTCTTGGCTTTGGAGATTTGAAGATTATTGCTTACTAGGGTAAATTCTTGATTCATGTTTCTATTGCTCTTGTGTTTTGTAAAGTATGAATATTAAATTATTCACTCTCTTGTGTAATTTTAGCTTGGATGTTTAATATTTCATGTGTTTTTAGTGAGATCCCCATTTCTCCTCCATTGTTGAGTTCTTGTTTTCAAGCTTATTTCCTTATTTGGCTTAGTTGGAAAAGTAGGTAGTGAAAGGCAATTGCATTTTTCTATATTAGTCAATTTCATGCATTTGGTTGTTTATGTAGTCAAAAATCTTGATATATTATAAATTCTCTTTTCCTTCCATGTTTTGTTTTACTTTATTTGTGCTTGAGTTATGTATTCATGAATATCACTAGCTTTATGATTTCAATTTCTAACTTTCAAAAAAAAAAATTATTTGGATTTTCATGATTGTGTCTTACTTTATGTTTTCAAATCTTTTTCTACACTTTAATTTGTAGTTTGAAATTCCTTAGTATGATGGACCAAAAACCAACTAAAATTGATCATGTGTTTAATGTAATTTTGTTAAAATGAACATCTTATTCCTGATTGTCATTCCTTGTGAGATACGATTTAAGTCACCTCACCGCACTGCGATGGACCCCGTTTTCTTGAAGGCGATCTTCAAACGTTTGTAAGAACGTGTGCGTTTTATATCACTTCAATAGACTTGACCGTAAGTAAACATCTGTTAACCATTAGACCTTGTCCAAGTTCTATTAAGACCATCAATTTTTAATGCAGATGTACAAGTATAAAAGTCCGTTGTACAAGATTTTGTACAGGGATGTACACCTATTAGCCTCTGTCGACGTTACAATGGGAATGCATTAGATTTGATTTATATTTTTTAATTATATAATTATAATTGTATTCATCCATCTACCTACCTACCTACCTACCTACCTACCTATCTACCTATATATATATATATATATATATATATATATATATATATATATATATATATATATATATATATATATATATATATATGTGTGTGTGTGTGTGTGTGTGTGTGTGTGTGTATGTGTGTGTGTAAGAATATCTTTTATTAATTTATTTTATAATAATAATTAGCAAAGTGGTCGGCTACCGACCACCAAATTTCTGACAATGCGTTTGACGATTTATCTTTGTGACTTTAATGTTGAATTGTTCGTATTGACGAGTAAAATCCTAAGGTGCCTTTGTTGGTTTTAAGGGTATCAGTATTTTATATATATTTTATTAATATATTTATTTATTTTTAAAATAACACATTATACTCGTTAAAATATGACTTTTTTTTAACTAGAGTTTGTTTTAAAGATGCCAAGAATTATTTTAAACTAGAAAGAAGATAAATTATGAATTTTATTAAAAAAAATGTTTTTTAACAATCTGTAAATTATTTAAAATATATTTCTAGATAATTAAATCTAAAAGTAAATAAACATCAAATCTTTATAGAGATTTTTTTTCATATATTTTTATTTTCAAAAAGCTTTCTACATTTTAACATATGTTTTTACAAATTCAAAGTAATTTTAAAATTTTAGAATATTTACTGTTTGTATAGAAATTCTAGACTTTCTTCATGTGTACTTTTAATAATTCTTTTTATTTGAAATAATATTGAATTTAAAAAATAATTTTAAATAATTTTATTTTTTTTATTCAAGAGATCTGGTGTGCCAAAGACGCCAAATAATAAAAAAGAATATAAGAAAACTCTTAAAAGAAAGAGTCGAGTTATCGTGTCTAGTTACTTAAGAATATAATTTGTAATTATTCTTAATATTAATTTGATAATATATTATGTAGTTACTACAAAAATTTATAATCAGAATAAATCTAACACAAAAGTTATAATAAAAATCATAATGATAAAAACAAATATCCAAACATTTCGTTATTTGAATGGAAATATATATATTATGTTGGACAGAAAAAAAATATCGTTATATGATTAAAACAAATATTCAAGTATTTATTACGTAAAACTAAGAAATATAATTCTAGTTGATTAAAATTTTGTGGGCAAATAAAAAAATTTACTTGATACAAATAATAGGAATTTTGTAATTAGTAGTAAAATACTCATACTTTATGATAACAGAAAATTTGGGTAAAAAATAAAATATACTTTAGCTGTCGCTGGAAAGGCGACGCTTGAGATGACTGGGCAGTCAGGCGTCCGAACAATTTGCGGCAGTAGTGGTGGTGGTAGTGTGGTTAAAAGATTATAAAAAAATATTTTCTCGGGATATACATAAATAATTTATATGTTATTGTAATGGTTGAATTACAAAAAATTGTTTATTCACTATTTCGTTATTTGTTTTATGTTTTAAAATTTTAATTTAAAATTTAAAAAATCACAATTTAAATTTTAAATTTATAACATTAAGAACATAATAGACTATCTCATATTAGTATAATTAATTAAAACTAAATTAAATACTTATCAAGACATATGACACTCTTTTAGGGGTAGCTACGATCAGGTACAAACAAGGGGTGTCTAACCGTACAATTACCCAACTATAATCCACCAATTTCGTACTTAAAGAATGATTTCTTCTCAAAAGTATTAACTTGGATTAAAAATTTTAAAAATGTTAATTTTGTGAAGAAGACACTTAATTTGTATATGGAAGCGCAACTTCGAAGTAGAGATTACATCCTAAGAGCATCTTTAGTCCCCTTCCTTCCCCTCTCCACTTTTTCAATTCTCAATGTGTCACATCACCAAAAGCTCCTCCACATGACCGATCTCTTTTATTTCTTTCACCAACTCCTTCTATCTCATTTTATCCTCCATACTCCTAAAACGGGAACATAAAACTGCAAAGGTGGGCCCCACAACCCCACACTCCCATCCGGCACATGCATTGCACGCGCAATTCCTATTGGCTCTGGGCGGCAGATGCTGCCCCACTTCCCCCTCTCTCTCTCTCTTTTTCCTTTTTTTCTCCCCCTTCTTCCCCCCTCCATTCTTCCCCTTCTTCCCCCCTCCATTTGCTTAATCCCTCCCCAAACCCAAACCCCTTTTTTCTCCAAAAACATTTATTCTTCCTCTCCCCACCCAAACCCCTTCCAAACCTCTACAAAACCCCAGGTTAAAGATGCTCTAAAAACATGGAGCAAATACTTCGGTGCACATGAAAATATTGTAAGTACAGAAACGGATAAAATTAAAGCCACAAGAATTAGATTGTTAACAATAAAATACTCGGAAAAGACTCGCATAACAAATATAACCATACGAATGCATAAAACGAGACCAACAGGCAACAATCGCTAATCCAATTGAGAAAATGGAAATCAGAAGACAGACATAGAGTATGATTATACAAGATTACACATATCACCAAGATTTTCATAGCAAATACTCTTGGCTAGAAGATTAATGGTAAAACTCAAAAAAAGCCTCACACCGAAGAAGAAAAAAAACAAAACAAAAAAAACAGCGGGTTAGCCTTCCCAGTCAACAATTTTTTCCCCCTGTACATCAGTCCTACTCTTGGTTAGTTCTAAAATCTACCACCACAAAATCGTTCCGGCTAATCCCCAAAATCTATCAGACTCACAAAAAGAAGAACCATTGATAAAAACAAATGGCATACGAAGAGAGGTTGTTAAGGTGTGAAATTAGTCAAAACATCAAAAAATCCTGAGGGGGACACAATTCCTTGCGGAGCTTATGAGAGAAAAGCCTGCAAGCATCCATGCTCAGGTCCAGCGCGGCTGACAAAGCCACAAACGCAGCCGCATCCTCCGTGCAGTTCACTTGCTGCACCCCCACCTCCACCCATGGAGCTGCTTTCCCCTCACCCCCAACACTTGCCGACATCACAAACCCTCTGTACATGCAATAAGGCCAAAGTCCATACCCAAAATCCCCACTGCTTCGCGGGCTGCAGCCAGGGGACGCAGCCCCACTGCCGTTGTCGATGACTAATTTCCCTCCCTTGCTGCAGCTGAGGGTCGAGTCGGCTAAGACAATGCCAGCAGCTCCAGCAGAGTCGGGTATGAGTTCGAATCTATAGCCGAGTCCATCAGCTGAGCCACGCTCACGCCAGGCCTCCAGGCGGCCCCAGGGCTTCCAGGTGCTATCACCCGGGCGGAGAATGAGCCAGCAGCCCGGGTTGGACCGGCTCACCCGGTCTGAACCGGGAGACGCTACAAAGGGTGTGACCATAGAGGCAGCGGCAACTGGAGAACCCGAGAGATCGTGGATTGTGATAGACCATCCCTTTCTTTCTTTGCCGGGCCTTTCTCTTTCACTCCCAAATGAACTTAACCAACCTCTTGCACCACTGTTGTGCTCTGGTGGTAACGACCTGTCAATTTATAACAACCATATTCTATCATGCACTTGAAAACATTACTCCAAGTTTAATTCAGTTTTTATTTTCCGCCAATTAAAAGCTTTTAAACTAAGGAAAGAATGGGCTTTACTCGAAAGTATCAATTTAATGCAGTAGTATTAACTAGGGTGTGAATCTGAGGGTTTATAATAGCCATAATCAGACAACATTTTATAATCAATGCAACTTTCAGTAAGTTTTGACATTCCAATTAAAGTTTGACAATTCTAGTTTCTAGGCATGGTGAAAGAAATTATCAACCTAATTTAACAAATTTCCAGCAAAGCAAATATTCAACAACAACAACAACAACAACAACAACAAAAAAAAAAAATAGATTTGGATTTCCTTACTAAAATTTCTGACCTAGAGCGTTGATTGCGGTCTGCTCGAAAGCTAAACTTGCAGGTGAAAACCGGTTGGCGAATATTACCACGTATTTGAAAAACCTGTGGGCTGCATTCAGGCGCTCCGTCGAACTGGAACACGAATCTCGGGTCGGGCTCCGCCTTCACATTCAAATGAAACTGCGCCACGCTCTTCGTTCCTTTCCCCACATTAATCCAACCGTTGTGGAAAATCGCCGCCCTCGACTCCGCCGAGGCCAGATCCAGATTCAGGGAGATTTTCCCCAGCAATCGGCCCGAATTGACACCGCACGTGGCGCCGCGGCGGCCGGAGTAGACAGAAATTTTGAGCTGCGGCTTTTTGAAGGTGGAAAACAGGGATGATTTCCCGGTGAGCCTGTCGAGATCGGGCTTGCTGAGGTGAAAGGTGGCGGCGGTCTGGGTCTGAGAATTGCCGTCCGCGTTCTCGGGAGGAATGTAGGGCACTACAGCGTTCTGTTGCGAGAAGCTTTTCAGCTTGATTACGCAGAAAAACGGCGACGATGAGGGATGCACGGCGGAGCGAGCTGGCTTCGCCGCCACCGGAATTTTGAGGGCTAGATTCCCCACTGTTAACCTTACGAAAGGACACGGATCCATCAAAACTAAGCAGATTACGCAAATAGATTTTGTCAGAATTCAACGGCGCAGGGTAAAGAACTAAGGAGCTAATGTGCGCTGGCGAAGGGTTGACAGGGTGTAAGGGTAACAGGGGAAGAGTATTCCATAGGTATGCCCCCACCAGTCCCACTTAACGACATACTGTTGTCACTGCCCCCTCTTCTCTTCATCGTTTTTAGTTAGCTAACCTAAGCGTGGGGTGGGGCTGAGTGAGAAATATGGATTACAGCTGTGGACAGCCTGTCTCTCGTTCAATGTCTGCCAGTAGGATAGAAGTTGACGCTATTCGAAATTGAAACAATTGCTAATTTGTGCTCTATAAAGTTATAAATCAATTAAAGCAATTTCTAACTAATTAAGTGTGTTTTGTGTAGATTGAGAAATCAAAAATAACAAAATTCAATCTTTTGAGGGAAACACTTTTGTTAGGCCGAATTAACGTATTAAATTTTATATCAATACATTATAGTGCAAAAACCAATACATTATAATAAAAAACTAATACATCATAGTACAAAAATATTACATTACAAAAACCAATATATCATGGGTCAGAAATTTATGAAAAACTAATATATTACAGTACAAAAACCAATACATCACAATACAAAAACTAATACATTATAGTATCGGGTCAGATGGCCTAACGAATAATGACCCGTTTATCCGGTCTAACACAAGTGCTTGCCAACTTTTAATTATTAAAGCAAATACAATGTGCGGATTTATGCTGCGGTCATATCCACTTGGCCAAGTGAGGAGCCCATGCTCAAATGGTGGGTTTTTTTCCGTGTTGTTTTCTGGAAAAAAAAATTTAAAGATCGAAGGATCGTTGGAGATCCGAAGATCACATTAATATCAATTTAAATTTTTTCTAAAATAATTATAAAAGAAAAGAAAAAATATATTATGTGGCTGGGTTAAATGATCATTGTAGATCCAACGATCCACATTTAATTCCAACTTTTTTTTTCTGGAAAAAAAGACCCCAAAAAGATGGGAAAATTAAAAAAAAAGTGTTTAAATATAATTTTTTGATTACAATATAATACATATTTAAATAAGTTAAAAACTAAAAAATAAATAAATAATTAAAAGAATTTGGAAAAACATAATTTTAAATATAAGTTTATATATAATTTTTTGACTAAAAATATAATAACATATTTGAATATATTCGAAATAATAATACAAATAATCAATAAAATTGAAAAACTAAATAATATCAAAAAATCTGATTTTTGAATAAAAATATTGTAAAAAGGTACTAACGGGTAGTTTTTCATATTTGCCTCGAACTCCTATAAATTAACACCACTCTTTCATCAATTCATTCACAATTTCTCAACTTTCTTTCACAATCCAATTCCAAAAGTCACACTTTCTTTCATTTTCTTTCAAATTCCAATCTTTTTTCATTTTCTTTCATTTTTCATGGCTAATTCGAATTCAAGTTCATCATCCTCCGGTCTTGAACAACCACTTAAGTTTTTACATGACTCATTTGGCGATCACATGCTATTTTACGACCCATCCTAGTGGAAAATGATTATGTAAGAGAAATGATGCTTCTTGAAGAGGGAGGGTCAAGTTCTCGACGTCGCTATACAAGGATAGGATCGAGAACGTGTAGCAAGGGTGGAAAGATTATTCAAAAATTATTTTCCCAAAAAATCCCATTTTTAGAGATCGTGATTTTCGAAGGCGGTTTTGAATGATATTTTTTAGGATCGTTGAGAAGCTAAAAACTAATGTCCCCTACTTTATATAAAGAAGAGATGCAGTTGGTCGTCTTGCCTTGTCAACACTTCAAGAAATCATAGTTTTTGTCTAAATGCTTGCATATGATATTGTCGGTGATGGCGTTAATGAATACTTACGGATAGGTGCATCGACGGTAATATAATACTTGAAGATGCTTAGCCGAGCCATTTACGAGCTATTCTCTAAAGAATACTTGAGGCAACCAACTTAAGCTAACGTTGCTCGTCTTAGTGCTGAGAATGCTCAAAGAAGATTTCTTGGAATGCTCGAAAGCATCAATTGTATGCATTGGACATAGAAAATTATCCCACCTATTGGTCAGGACAATATCAGAGTGGCCATCAAAAATATCATTCAATTATTTTGCAAGAAGCTTCTACGAAAGACAAAGCCTCCTTTGGCGTACTAGGATGCAACAACGAAATCAATGTGTTGGAGAGGTCAAATGTATTCATGAGCCTTGGAAAAGGTGAAGCTCCTCTAGTATGCTTTGAAGTTAACGATAATTAATATGACACAGGCCATTATCTTGATGATGGTGTTTATCCCGATTGAGTATCATTTGTCAAAACCATCCCTCGTCCAATCTCGGTAAAATACAAGACTTTTGCGCGATGTCAAGAGACGTTCCGGAAAGATGTCGAGAGGGCATTTGGTGTGCTCTAAGCACGTTGGCATGTTGTGAAAGGTCCATCTCGCATGTGGGATCCAATTGAATCGGATTACATCATGAAATCTTCCATCAATCTACACAACATAATTGTGGAAGATGAGTGAGAGGATATGATCGAGGATCGGAATTTTCAGTTCGAGATAGTGACATTGTACCCCCGGATGTTACCCTTTCAAGAGACCTACATTAATAGTTCAATGCATTTCTCGAACGACGAGTCGACATTCAACAAAGAATTACATCATAAGCTTCAACGGGACTTGATTGAACATATTTTGCAATTCTCATGGAAATTCTTATGTTTGAAATTGTTTTTGATATTTTTAATTATTTAAGTGTTTGAAATATTTTTTATTATTTGAATTATTAAAGTATTTGTAATGTTTTTAAGTATTTGAATTATTGAATTATTTTTAATGTTTATGATTATTTAATTACATTTAATATTTTTAATTATTAAGTTATTTGTAATTTTTTAATTATTTTAAATCTTCATATTTATTTAATTATCGAATTAGATATAAGGTTTTTATTTATTTTTAGTGTTCTCAGTATTTTATTCATTATTTTTTATTATAAAATAGAAAAAATAAATAAAATAATAATTTCTGCAATATCACCTCAACATTGAAGTTGCTGACATCACACAACCTCATCTAACCCACTGCTAATATCACTTGGCCTCAACCACCCATTTTAGCACTGGACATGCTCTAAGAAAATATCTTTATAGGCATGCCTCATATCGAAAGATCTTTACTAAAAAACATGTATCAACGATTACACTTGAAAATATAAACAACTAATAAAGACTATGAAAAACTTCTATCGAGTAAAATCGTTCTAAATCAATACTAGTCTCCCAAGAGTTAAGAATCACAATCTTCAAGATTGGATATTAATAACAACACAAAAGGATGGAATAAAAATAATTCGTTCAACAGGATGTTGGTAACTGATCGAAGATTTCTTAACACTCTAAGAAATCGTCTCCGCAATAGTATGGAGTCTATTGTAGAGCGGTAAGTTTTCCCGAGTCGTGTCTCTCGAGGATAGATATATCGGTGGTGGGTGTTTTTACTTAGTCTCTTGTTAATCTTAATTAAGCTAATCTAAACTAAGAAAGCATTAAGTCATTTGTTTGGGTTGAGTTTCTAATACTAATACTTAAATTGAAAAGAAGACTTGAAAATTTACTAACTAAGGCATGAAAATGGAAATTAAAGATCGCTTGAAATTAACTAATTTTAATGACATAAATGGAACCTAATTAACAACCCTACATAAATTAAAATCTACTAAACTAAGAAAGCTTGCAAATTTCAAAGGTAAAGTGGAGGGAAAAACAAAGCTTGAAATTGAAAGAGTCAAAGAGCATTAAATGTAAAGAAGTCAAAGTTATCAAAGAGGAAAGTCCCATATGTATTTTGAAAACCCAAGTGTTGTTTAGCTAAAAAGAGTAAAAAGCTTCAAGATGCTACAATGGAGTTTTGCAAGAACAAGAGCAAACTAAAAGATAAAAAGAGAAATTGAAGAACAATGAAAAGAAAACAACATAAACCAAAGCCTAATAACCAACACAACAACAAGAAACATCAATCAATATATTTGAATTGAACACCAAAAGCTTCAAGTCTAGATTACAACCTTCAAAAACAAATTCAAACTTCAACACACTTAAGATCCACAAATGAAGGAGGTGTCACCCTCTCCAACACTTGCTTAAGAACAACTAACTAACTACTAACTAAAAACTAACTAACTAAGCTAAACTAAATGAGGGATTATAACTAGGGTTCTTATAGGAGATGGAAATGAAAAAGGAGCTTAGAGGAGATGGAACAAGTCCCAAAACCACCAAGGAAGGGATAATGTTGTTGGGGGAGAGTTGGGGGGTTTTATAGAGACTGTAGGGGCAAAATTGTCAAAATAGACTAAAGATCCCGAATCTTTCTGCTCGTCAGTCGATCTGGGCTTGTTCAGTCGATCGACTAAAAAATATACGGAATCAGACATCGGTGTCTTCATATGAAACTTAGCCCTTCCTCTTGGCTTTCATTTGCCGTTTGATTTGTGTCAATTAGAACTTTCTTCCGAGAGTGGGAAAATTTCATTTTTAATCCATTATGTTGGCCACTTTTCACAAAAGGTACGTGATGTTGGCCAGCATCAAACCACGTTAGTTAAGTTGGCTAATTCATCAAAAAAGGTCTAAAACTATCAAGTTCGGGCCAAATTGGTGACGTGGCAGGATAATTTATTTTCTTATCAATATTCATTTATTTTTAAACATTAAATATTAAATATGTGCTTGAACTACCTAATTTTCCCTCCTACTTTTCAAATTTAATTTTTCCTGTCTTTTCATTTTTCTTTTTCCCATTTTATTTATTATCTATTTCGAGAGTCCAGCAACAAAAAAAATGAAAATTAAAATAAAAAACATGGAAATTCAGTCGCTCTCATTGTTGGCAGCAGCGTCACCATCGGCGACGACGGCGGCGTCTGGATCGGCAGTGGGCTCAACACTCCTCCAACCTCACAGTTCAGCCGGGCTTACACCGCTCTCCAGGCCTGGAATCCGCAATCATAGGCGATCCACTCGGAATCACAAAATCATGGGCCGGCCCAAATGTCTGTTCTTACAAAGGCGTCTTTTGTACGGACACCTTCGATTTCATGGGGAACCCCACCGGAAAAGCCGTCACCGCCGTAGATCTTAACCACGCCAACTTACAAGGCACTCTAGTCAAGGAGCTCGCTTTACTCACCGACCTCTCTCTCTTCCACGTCAACACTAACAGGTTAAACGGAACCGTCCCTTCCTCCTTCAAGCAATTATCATCTCTAGCCGAATTGGACCTCAGCAACAACCGCTTCTCCGTCCCGTTCCCATCAGCGGCCCTCTACATTCCCAATCTCGTCTATTTGGACCTCATTCAACTCCTTTTGGGGCCCAATCTCGGACAAGCTATTCGACCGGAAATTAGATGCAATCTTTCTCAGCAACAACAATTTCAACAGCCAACTTCCCGAGAATTTAGAAAATTCACCGGCATCAGTGGTCAATTTAGCCAACAATAAGTTCATAGGCCCGATCCCCTTCAGCTTGAGCTACATGGGGATAAAGGAGATTTTATTCCTTAATATCCAGCTTGCTAGGTGAAAATTTAGGTATTTAGATTTACTTATTTAATTTTTTTTTTTGGGAATTAAGCTTAATGATGTTCTTTTTGTGCTTCATTTTTTTTGTTAATTGTATTTGTTAAAGTTTTTTTTTAACAGCTTTATTTATTAGTTTATAATAATATTTCATCTTTATTCATTAGTTTATGCAAGGTTAATTTATAAATTCTTATTAATTTTAAAATTATAATTCTTTTTCTATTTTAAAAAAATTCATGAATATTTATTTAAGTTGTACAAAAATACTAGAAAGAAAAAAACTATTCAACAATTTTTTTAAAAAAGAAAGAAATGGAAAAAGAAAAGAAATAAAGATGGGCAAACTAGACTTTTTTCTTCATTTAATATTTAAAATTAAAAAAAATAATAAGAAAATAAATAATCACGCCACGTCAGCCTTTGGGCCCAAACATGATAAAAATGGACTTTTTTTGATGAATTTGTCAACTTAGTAGATGTAGTTTGATGCTGGCCAACATCACGTATGTTTTCAGGAAAGTGGCCAACATAATGGACCAAAAATGAGATTTTCCCTTCCGAGAGTTATGGTCTCCGCACCAAAACCTGCCACAAGCGAGGCCATGACGCATGTTAGAAGAGTTTTAGTGGTGTTGAAATATATCAACGGGTTCTTGGCTTGGTATTATCGGAATTCGATTCGATTGAGAGAATCAAGGTGTTTCAAGCTTGGAAAAATAAAGGGAAAATGAAAATAGAGCAATTAAAATAACTAAACTACACTAGGAATTGAAAGTGCATATTGGTAGGATGCCTCGTCGTATGCCTCAAATTGAATAAGCAAAGCAATAATGAAAATAAGCAAGAAAATGCATTGTTTCACCAAGTACAAGCATYRAAGCACAAGGTACAYCTATYCATAAAATCCTAAATAATGCAAATTAGTAAAYATTGAAAGCATGAATGTAAAGAGCAATAAAAGTTGACATGAAAGTTTAAAARTTTYTGGAAAATAACAAGCAACAAAGCCTAGATCTAGTATTTAAGCTAAAACTATGCATGAAAATAAAAACTAAAATAAAGCACATAAAATACTTAAAATAAAAATGATCAAGGACTCGATCTATGATCTAGATYTYTCACTCATKTAGATTCCATGGACGATTCACAAGATCTAACATYAAATCAAAGAGACAAGGCAAAAAGCATAAAATGAAGAATAAGCATGGAATTGAAGAACAAAGCATGAAATTGAAGAAAGCTTACTAGAATTAAGGAGAGAAACAAGCTTGAATTAAATTTCATCAAAGTAAAAATCCAAAGGAGTATTTGGATTCATCTTAGGCTTACAAACCCAAGGCAAAGCTTCCAAATTAAACTAAGAACAAGAGAGAGAAAAWTWTRCCAAACCCAAGTTTGGGTTGGGAGGAGGTGTTTTTACAAAAATGAGAGTTGTGAGCTATTTATACTAATTTTTATTGGGTTTAAATGGGTCAATTTGGGCTTTTTAGGCTTAATTTCACGAATTTGACCAAAATTGACCAGTTCTGACCAAGATGGCTCAAGGTGGCTCGGTCTTGGCTCAAGGTGGCTCGGTCTGGGCGAGCCTGGGTGTGCTGGGGCTGGCTGGGGCGTGGTTGGAGGTGCTGGGCACGATTCTGGGCGAGAATTCAGGCGCAGAAGTGGGCTAAGCTGGGCGCTGGCTGGGCAATCCTGGGCTGGAGTCTGGGCGCGAAACTGGGCAAGCCTGGGCTGGAATCTGGGCGCGAAACTGGGCAAGCCTGGGTAAGGCTAGGCCACCATTCCAGAATGTTTGCTCCCTTTCAAGCTTGCTCTTGGCACCAACTTGGGCATGCATATAGGCAAGGTTGGGCTTGAATTTTTGGTCTCCATGCCTTAGTTTGATTTTAAAATATTTAAGCCACCTATTAAATGAGAATTTTAATTATTAAAACCCAAGAATTACACCAAACCTTAAGGTGATTAAACCAATTAACCCATTAAAATATAAAATTAACAAGTCAAGTGAAAAACAATAAAACAAGAAAAACCACATAAAAATTTAATAAAATTCTATTAAAAACTACTAAAATCAACATAAAACTCGAACTAAAAATACTAGGAAAAACACAACAATTACATGTAAAACAACTACCCCACACTTATCGATTTGTTCGTCCTCGAACAACGAAAAGAATCGAGAGTGTACATGCAATGAACATT
>BMAC01000897.1:512352-528049 GCA_014905375.1 Phtheirospermum japonicum | reverse complement strand
GATAATATTAAGAAAGATATATCTCTTAAAAGAATAGAAAATAAATTAGGAACACCAGAAATAAAAGACAAAATAAAAAAATTGCAATACTTATTTGAAAAAGAAGTTTGTGCAGATTTACCCAATGCCTTTTGGGATAGAAAGCAACATATAGTTGATCTTCCTTATGAAGAAAATTTTAGTGAAAAACAAATTCCAACAAAAGCCAGGCCTATACAAATGAACCATGAATTAGAAGAACATTGTAGAAAAGAGATAAAAGATTTGATCAACAAAAGGCTAATTTCCAAATCTAGGTCACCATGGAGTTGTGCAGCCTTTTATGTTAATAAACAGTCTGAAATAGAGAGAGGAACCCCTAGACTTAAATGAAAATTCCTTTCTAGGATAAAATTATTAATAGTATTTTCATGAATGGAGTAGGCTTTGATTAAATTAAGATTTCTAGTTTTTGGCAATTCTAGAAAATGGAAATTTAGYTTTTTATGATTAATCTTGAAAGAGATAGAATTTGAACCAACCTTATAAGGTGTTATAAGATTTATAAAAGGTGTTCCTAATATAACTGAATGATGTATATCCTCAACAAGAACAAAATATGTTTTGAGAAGTGTTCCATTATTAATAATTGTTGCTCTAGTTTTTGAATTAATAATTAATTTAGAATTGTTAGCTGTGGAAAGCTTTTCATTAGTTTTATCTTGGAATTATTTAGGTACAATACATGCTTTGATACAGTTTAAATCTGCTCCAGTATCAAATAAAGCTATAGTATCAAGTTTGAAGTTTTCTGAAAACTGAAGGGATATATTTATTAAATATTTTCTAAAAGTTATTTCTTTAAGAATAAATAGAAAAATTTTAGGAGCATTAATGTTATTTAAATCATCATCATTAGTTTCAAAATATCTATTCTTAATAATGTCTTTTTCATTAGTATTTTCTATTATGTTTTTAAATTCTTTATAATCTTGTTTTTGTCTTTCTTTTAAATCTTTTATCTTTAATTTTACCGTTTTCATTTCTTTTTGCAAATCATTTATTGTCAAGTCTTTCTCTTTAGAAATATAAGTCAAATCAAGCGTACCTTCAGAGGTGTTTGAAGGGGCCACAATCTCACCTGAGCTGTTTAACATTATATCAAGATACTTTTTTCGTAAATGTGGGTCATGAATATTTTCAAGAATTTTAAAATGAATTTGTTGTTCTTCTGTCAGAACACAAACATGCTTCTCTGACCCCGTACTCGAGCATATTGTTGAATAAAACTGAGAAGATATGTTATTATCAAATTTTGGTTTTAGTTTTCTTTTCTTCTTATTAYCAAATAAATGTTTAAAGATTTTTGGKCTTCTGTTTTTTAAGTACTTTCGCCTAGTTATACTATCCAAGTAATTGTAAGTAGATTTATCATAATATTTTCTCTTAATTTTTCTTTTTAAAAGGACATGTAAATTAAMTAAAACCTTCCAATAAGATGGATTATTTTCTTTTCGAATTTTCGTTTTCGAAAAATTATTTTTAAGTTGTTTAAGTTTTATGCAAATAAGTTTACCAAATAATTCAGATTTCAATCGATGAGTGTTACCTGTGGACTGTCGAGAAGTAGCAGGGTTTATCCTCAGAATTGTGTCTTGTTGTGATTCACCACCTTTACTATTTTTTGCTTTAATGGTTTCTTTATCAATTCTAAGGTCTTTTTGTAGAATATTTAATTTTTCTGAATAATTTGAAGAAAGTGCTAGATTAGTGAAAGTAATATTATTATCTAATCTGTTGATACCTTCATGTATTACTTCAGGTATTTCTTCTTTGAAACCTTCATGTATTACTTCAGGTATTTCTTTCTGTATTATAATCAGCATTAAAGTCTTCTTTTAATAATTTCATATCAGCTTTAAATTCTATTTCTATAAAGTTCTTTTTCCTGTAACCTACATTCCTAGCCAAATCTTCGGAGGCTGTGGAAGCCGAGTTAGAAGAAGTAGATCTACAGTAAAAGGAATCCGTTTCTTAGAAGTTTTAAGATTTTTAGAAAGTTAAATTTTTGCTACAAACCTGAGATTTACGGCTGCCTATCACTCTCGAGGACTTACTTTGACTCAGGGAACACACTCACAAAAATCTATTGCCGCAAAACTTAAAACTCTCATATCAAGACCACTTTTCCGATATATATATATATATATATATACACACGAAAGTAATTATAAAACCAAGAGTAATAAATCATTTATGTGTTGATTTATAACGATAAATACATAAAGTCATAGTAATTAGTAAGAAACTATTATTATACAAAAATATTCATAAATAATTTTTTAGTTAAGAATTTTAAAATAATATATTGAATTCTTTATATTATGTGATTCTATAATCTTTTTTTTTTCGTTTTGTCCATATATAATATTGATTTCAGGTTTTAATCAGATAATTATATAAAGTTATTTACCTTTCACTTATACTCATAATACAAATTCTAGTTTTTTTTAGGAAAATGAGAAAAAAGAAAAGAAAAGAAAATAATTGTAGTTTCCAAGTTTGTGACACATTTTGGGTCATCCGGGTTTTAGCCGAATTACGTATAGAAAATTGAAATATATGCCTCTATTAGGTTTATCTTTGTATCGGCTGGTCTGGTCAAAAAATAAAACAACAAAAGAAAATACAAGTTCTTGTTATTGATTATATATATATATTTTATTTTTTTTCTTCGTTGATTCAATTTTATGGTTGTATTCTTTTTTTTACTTAAAAATTTTATTAAATAATTTTTTAAAATCAAATTTTTTATTTTTTTTTCATATTTTTTCCAACTTTTTTAAATTATTTTATATTTCTTGTAATTTTTTTATATTTATACTTAGTTAATAATTTTATATACTTTATTTATATTTTATTTAACATGTAGCTATGAATTCATATTAATTTTATAATATTAGCAATTTAATAGGGGTTTTTTCAATTTTTTGTATTTATAAATAAATACTTGTATTTTAATTATAAGTTTTAATATTTTATTTATAAGAAAAGCAAATTTATTTGATATCATTTTGATATATATATATATATATATATATATATATAATATATATATATATATAATATATATATATATATATATATATATATATTACTTTCTAATCGATATTATTTTTTTCTAGTTTTATTTTATATTTTTCTTGATTTTATTTTTTATTTTTATATTTATTTAATAATTTTATAGAATCTAATTATGAAAGTTTTAATTTATTTAAACTTATTTTATGATTTTTCTCTTTAAGTTTATTCAATTATTGAATCTTTGGTTTTGTTTCATATTTATTAAACAATGTTTATAGTTTAATTATAAGTTCTTATATTTTTTTATATGTTATATTAATATATTTAATTATATTTTACTGCATTTGAAATATTTATGTTTTATTTTTCTTTTTTGGATTTTTCAAATTTATTAACTAATTATATATATTTGTTTATATATTTATTTTAAATATTTTATATTTTATATTTTATTTAGATTTTTTTATTATTTTTATTTTTATCAAATTTTATATATAATTATACATAATTCTTCTATATATTTAATATTTTCTTTACATAAATCATAATCTTGAAAAAAATATTACACAAATGATTATATAAATAATAAATATGGCTTACTATATATATATATTGATTGATTGATTGATGAATCGGAACCAAGAAAGTCTCGAAGTATATCAACCAAATCACAAGCAGTGGACTTGTTCATTGTTTTAGTGTTTTAATATTAAAAAGAAAAATAAGTAGTAGTATTCTCAGGATCTACAAGATTTGTATGTAGACTATACGGATTCATTACAATAAGCTTATCAGATAAATATATACTTAGTTTGTAAACTCATGAAATACGTACGCAGGGATGAAAGGAAAAATGTACTGTTAAAATAAAATAAAAAACTAAATTATTAATTCAAAGAAAAAACAACTTTTTATCAACATATTATTTGCTCTTTTTTTTTTTTTTTTTTCTTAAGATATTTGCGGTTCCACATTCTAGGAGAAGATTTAGATGTACAAAAAACAGTAAATTATAAGGGGCGAATAGGGCGTCGTTGCTACTAAGGTGATACCGAAGGATTAAACTTTCGGTAAGGGCACCCTCAAAAAATTATTCGTTAATATTTGCCGTCACTGTTATTGAAGATAATACTGAAAGATTTTTGAAATTATTAATACTGAGCGTAACTTCTCTTCGGTAATAACAAAGGGATAATCTCTCCCTCTCGGAAAATATTTGAAAATAATAACAAAATAATATTGCCGAGGGCATCAGAAAGTCGTCGACATTACCAAGAGCATTGTGTGCACCCGGCAAATTTCGGAATTAAGAAAAGGAAAAAAGAAAAGTATTTCGAGGGGAAATTGAATCCTTTTACCGAGGACATTTGATCCCCTTGGTAAATTAGAAAATATAAAAAAATAATAATATAGAAGGATAGAGAGAATATTTTCTCCGACCCAGTAGGCCCCATCAATCCGGCCAAACTCACTCCATTATAAATAAATGGCAATAAACCTTCTCATCAACGCAAACTAAACACAACTCCAAAAAACATAAGTGTTAAAGAAAAAAAGAAAGAGAAAAAAACTGAGAATGGGTAAATTGATGTCGGCAACGATGATAGTTATTGTTTGTTTACTGGCTTTACTACTTGTCAGCACGGACGCATATGAATGTAAGCCTGTTTCGGATGCGTTAACTCCTTGCCTTTCCTATCTGAATTATACCACTAAGTCTCCTGACACAAAATGTTGCAAAGCTGCCAAGCGGGTTCCCACATAGACTAATCATACTTTTATGTGCGACTGTTTGTTACAAGAAATGGTTGATCCGGTTGGAAAACTGCCCACTGTCTGCAACTTCAAAACTTTAAATTTGTTCTTCCAATGTTAATTGTAATCACGCTTTCTGCATCATCTATCACATTCAGGATATTAATAAATACTATTGTCTGGACCCATTACTAATATCTCTGTATTGTTTCTCAATGCATGCAGTCCCTAATCCGCAGCCGATCAGATCAATGTGGAGTACTAGCGGAGCAACAATTTAAGAATGGAGCCTTATTTTTATGTTTTTCTTAGAATAATAAGCTTATTTGGGGCGAGTCACTTGTATTGTCAGCCCTAACAAGCATTTGCATTTGCATTTGCATTTGCCTAACCTCATCTATATGTATTGTTACCTAAGCTTATCTTGGTTGGAGCTCTTCTTCTTCTTTTAACTCTTTGAGTAATTGCATGGTACAAACCACACCTAATTAATATCAGATAACTAACAAATGACTTAAACTCATCACATGTAGCATGTTAAAACGGGTCAAAGCCCACGGGCTGGCCCGTCAGCCCGCGAAAACGGGCGGACTGGGCTTCCATATTCCAAGCTCGTAGATCGCGGGCTTTTTGGCCCGACCCGTTCAGCCTGCGCGTTTTCACGGGCTGACCCGTTTTCAGTTTTTTTAATTTTAAATTAGAATTTATATTGGTTAAAATTGAAATTAAAATTGAAAAATATTTGTATTCTTTTATTTCTTATTTATCCGTTAGAAAACTTTAAATATTATAGTAATTTTTTATTTTTTAAATTAAATTTTAACATAAAAATATAATTTTATAAAAAAAATTAAAATTAAAATAGTCCGGCCCGCGGGCTGGCCCGTTGACTTGCGGGCTTCTTATCGCGGGCCGCGGACTTAGGATTTCCCGGCCCTGTTTACGGGCCGGAGGGGGGTTGCCCGTTTGACAGTGCTAATCACACGTCATGTTCAGATTTTTAGTATACAACCAACAATATCTTACACATAATTGTAATACCCGATTTTAATTAGGACTATTATTTAATATTTACAATTTTTTTAATCTATTATATTTAATATTTAATATATATAATTTTTAAAATACGGACTTATCTCCTCGTATTCATTTTTTTAGATTATTTTGACTTGTCAAACATTGGGGAAAATCCCATAAGAGGGCCCGATTTAACGAAATTGTGTCATAAATTTTTACTCGATGCAAACTAGTGAGTAGCCTTGTGTGAATTATCGGTTTTGCTTGCATTTTTATGGAAATTGCATTGAGGTGGCTTGATTTTGCTCGTACATGATTGAATTTGAAAATAATCTCGAGGCACATATATCACCCTTATTCCGGCCATATACAAATATATAAGTTACTTAAAAACTCCAAATGAGCCCCCCTTGAGCCTATACCCCATTTCTTATTTGCCGAACTCGATTTTATCTCTTATATCTTCATAAATTGTGAGGTGAGAGTGTATGTTGTTAGTTGACTACAAATGAGTGAGAAATCAATTGTGGGTTTCGGGTTTTGAGTTGCTTATACAAAATAATAATAATAATAATAATAATAATAATAATAATAATAATAATCCAAAACAATCACGAAAAGTGATAAAGCGTGCGTTCAAGTGAAAAGCCTAATATTCAAAAAGGATAAGTTTGGTGCAAATTCAAAAAGCTTCCAAGTGTTGTGAAATAAAAGTCGGGAAAGTGTGTACGAACGAAAGGGTTTCGAATTAAAGTTTGGTGAATTGAGAAGGGTAAAGCGATCTTAAGCTTTGGGTTCTAGAAACTAGGGTTTGGTGTGTTATTTATCACGTTTGATCGTGTGTTAGCCACTATATCCAAATATTTCATACCTTACCAAAGAGCCAACATTACAACCCGAAATAAAGACCTCTTTCGATTCTTATTTGATCATGTACAATGGGTGGTTTTGAGCTCCATATTTGTGAGATCTTGACGAGGTGCATGCATTGTTCGAATTGACTATATACACGTCCCATATAACAAACACTTGAGCGAATTGAGCGAACACCATCAAAGTTCCATTTGTGAGGAAGTCATCGATTTGATTTTCATTTGAGAAGGGTGATAAGTCCAAAATGTTGGGTTACCAAATATATGGGGTACTAACCTCAAAATAGAGATTAGCGACGTGAAACTGCTTCCAAATACGTCACAGCGACCTGCCAAGCCCTCCGCGAATCTCCTGGCGACCTAGCTGGTCCTGCAAAACAACGCCTCGGACGGGTCGGGTTTCAGGCCCGTCAAGGCCCTCCGATACTTAAGTTAATAAGCAGGTCACAACTCACACTACTACAAAAACAAGATGATATATGATGCGATATGATACATAATGTGTATAATGAGAGGTAAGCACCTCCTTTTATAGAGATAAAACAAGTATCTTCTCGATCTAGGGTTACCTTCTCCCACTACAATTCCATAAATACTATGACACTACAACCGACTTAATATTAGGATTCCTCCCATATGGTAAGTTACCATAAACAATAAACCTCTCATTAAATTAATTGAATAGGCCTGGCCCATTATTCTTTCCATACAGCCCACCAAGGCCCCAAAAAACTCATCCACACTAAGCCCATGAACGAGCTAAATCACTCAGCACCAAACATAAGAGGTCACGACCCTATATGAGAACTCATCCTCATACTCCAGGTCGCTACTCTACAAAAACCAGCTCGCTCACTTCTCAAAGACACCCTTCAGCTCGCTCACCTTCTAGAGGAACAAACTCTCTAGGAAATGAGGTCGCCTTTCACAAATATCAAACAATATCACGTATTGACATTTTGGTCGTATCAGCTAGTCCCCCATGTTCTAGCTGATTGAAGCGTGAAATCAGGTAGGACATGTAAATAACAATTTTTAAAAGAACACAATCAACACAATAAAACACAAAACATAAACAAACCAACCTGCCATCTTACCAAACCATACTCCACATCACTCAGCCCGGCATACCGAGCTATAACTTCAATAAAACCGCGACCTCCAAAGACCAGCTTACTGAGCTTCGCCCATCCTCTAAGAGAAATAACGACCTCAGAAGAAAGACCCCCAAGTCCCTAGGTCGAGTCCCCGAGCTTCACTTCTGGCGACCGAAAACCATAAAGCCCTTTCCACGACCCGTAATTATATTCAATCTCAATAATTTCAAAATCATAATCATAAGTAACCCGGAAAGTCAAGACACGCCTCCTTTACACATCCACTCACATTTAAGTTTCATTAAATGCAGCTTGCCACTTGTCGGACACGTGTCACTTCCTCCTTTTCTCGTATTATTATAAACACAGTGGGGCCAAAAACAAAAGGCCCAAAACATTCCCCAAAACCCTACTGTCCTTCCCGCTCCTACCTGTCCCATCCACTCTCTCGCCGCCCAACACAAAAACCCCTTCACTTTCCCCACTCACCACTTTTTCAAAGAATACAACCAAAAAATAGCCATTTTTACTCTGCAACAAAGCTCATCGACTTAGCAAATTCTCAGGATTTGTCAACAGCGCATCATTTTTTACCGACCTCCAGCACTCCGAAAATGTGTAAGTCCCCGAATCCTCCATCCTTTCTGTAATTTAAATTTGCTAAAAATGTAATGCATCTGCTGAGTTGTTGTAATTTTGTGCTACTCCCATTCCCCTGTACGTTTTGATTATTGGTAAAACCAGCAACTTCTACGTCCAACTCCCAAAACTCAACCCTTTCTCCCAATTCAAACCTCACCGGAAACCCTTTTATCCTTGAGAGAAGACAAGAACAACCCTCACTACCTTCCTCCGGCCTTCGCGACGAGCCAGAGGGCGACGTTAGTTGGTCGGAGCTTCAAGCCCAAACCAGAGCCCACACCGAGGTTCAAGCTCTGATAGATAATATTCCTGAGGATCCTTCTTCTGCCTCCCTAACTCTTGTGCACATTCCGGAAGGCATTCCCCTGCAAAAAACCAACAATCCACCCTCTTGCGAGCACTTTAGGGAAAACCCGGTGACCCTAGCTCGCTCACTAACTGCCGCTGACCTGCCTTCCTCTTCTCTTGCGACCAAAGAAATAAAAGATAACTACTGGCTACTCCCCGACCCAAAAAAGCTATAGAAATTTCAACGAATCCTTAACCTCCATGAAACCGCTAAGATGGTTCTTCCCGACAGCCTTCATTCAGACCCCATGAAACCTCTCCCTAATCACATCACCCTCTTTGACTGGTGGCAGGTTTTAGATTCCCAGCCCATCCATTTTATGTCGCTATTTGTCACCTGTATAAAATTCCTCCCTTACAACTGACCCCTAAATCCATGAAATTCCTGGCGGGCTACCTCATACTATGTAAATATTACAACACCCAGCCCGATCCAGGTTTTTTCTAATTTTGCTTCCAAATAAATTATCAACAGCACACCTTTTACCTTTCATCCCGCTCGGGTTTACCCCGCTTTTTGATAAACCCCTCCAATAAATTCCCCGAGTGGAAAAGGAACTTCTTCTTTATTCATAATACTGAATATTAGCCCTTTATCACCGAACTGCAAGACCATACCCCTAAACAACACAAACAACCCATGCCCAAACAATCTCCCAAACTGTACAAAAAATACTTCGACCAACTCGCAGAGTGGAGTAAGAACCCATTTTGACGTGGTGCTACTCACCAGCCGGTCTGATGTGTTTCGGTACGTGGGTATCGACTCTCGCCCAGTCAAACCAGGTCTTGCCCTTACCAAGTCTGAGTTCGGTAGGTTCTTCAAGTCCGGTACCTATACAACATTTCCCACTATTAAAACCGAATAATAACACCTCTCTCTGTTATTGTAGTTGCATTCATCAATACTTGTGCCGCGTCGCACGACGAGGCGGCCAAGAAACAATCCTCTCCATAGCCCGCAGCTGCCCAAGTGCCTCCTCCGATCAGTGTGGATGAGGCATTAAATCAGGCTTTTGGCACAGAGTCTGGCGATGACATGGAGGAGATTCAACTGATAAGGAGATCTGCCAAAAGCAAGGGAAAACAACCTCTCCAACCTGTACCAGAGAGCCCAGCGACAAAGAGCCCGAGCCCGCCGGAACAAAAGCGTCGTCGCCTTCATAAAGGCCACGCAGCGACCTCTGCTGTCTCGCCCGACCTGATCAAGGGACTGACAAAATGCGACAACACCAAGGACATCCAGACCCTTCTCAATGAGCGTGCGATCAATTAGGTAGATTTTAAAAGAACCCTTTTTTTTTAGTAAATCTAACACTTATAAATACTCATGAAACACCCTGATACAGCTGAGTCCTCTGTTCTCCAAACTCTCCGAAGAGTTAGCAGCTCGTTCAGCGGAAAGCGAGCTCCAAAAACCATGCGACGAGCTGACTGCACAGACCGAACAACAAACGTGGCAGCTATCACTGACACAAGGGGAATTGGATGGAGCACTCAAGCTACTGAAAGCTCGCGAGGAGGAAATACAGATTTTGAAGGGCCAGGTGAATAGCCTGAAGGATGAGGCAGTTCGTACCAACAACGAACTCAAGGATTCGCAAAAGAAGGCTGAAACGCTCAAAAACGTACAAAAGCAGGTAGGAGAGCTCCAACTTCAAAACCAACAGCTTCAAGAGCGAGGCCATAAGGCTCATGAGCGAGGTGTAGCTGAAGGTCGGCGGACCTTCCTCACAAGTGCAGCTGGCAGGAGGTTTACCGAAGCCTATAGGGAAGAGCTGGTGGAGGCCTATGAGAGGTCCTCCATCTACTTTGGTACAATGGCTGCTGGTGCTCGGGAATGGCTCTACAAACCGCTGATATTATCAAAGAGCAAGTCACAGCACTAAAAGTCACTTACAACCTGGACATTCCTGCTATCATCAACTAGCTGAGCCCCTTCAGCTCCTTCAAAGGCGATTGGCAACAGTCAATTGATGCGAAGTGGTGGCTATCGTGCCAGAGTAATGCCATCCTATCTGCTCAGTTGTCCTCCGAGCTAGAGGCGCCCCTGGAGGACCTAATTCCTCTGCCCGAACCAAGTACTACCACAAGCCTACCTCCTCCTTCCGCTGAAAAAACCTCCTGAACAACTTGTACTTATACCCCTATTATGTATAAACAGTTTTATTCTCGCACTTTATTTAATATATGCATAACTTTCTAACACTTTTGATCCTGCACTCAGAAAATACAAGCAAAATACGCAATAAAGCTCATAAGATAATATAGGCAATACGTCATCCCATGGGACATAAAATAATCAATCACGACTTATGAACCACTCCAACAAACAATATGCAACATAAAATAGACCGCATAAAACAATCATATACACAAGTAAAAACATTATAATCACTTCGATCACAAGAAATCATCAACATAGCTCAATAAAACCCCCTTTATTGCAAGAATACCAATCTTTCCAAAAACTTTATACTGGAGAAGTGCCCTCCAAACAAGAGTTACCTTCTCCCGCCACACAACTTCTTATCACTGACTTCTCGTCATAACTTCTTAACACAACTTCGTAACACAACTACTCACTTCACGCGGGAGAGGTGCCCTCCGAACAAGAGTTACCCCCTCCCCGCATCGCCGACCTAAAGTAGCGTCAGCACACTTTCCACACACACTTTCACTATGGGAGAGGTGCCCTCCGAACAAGAGTTACCCTCTCCCACACCGCCGACCTAAAAGAAGCGTCAGCCTACTTTCTACACACTTTAACTATGGGAGAGGTGCCCTCCAAAAAAGAGTTACCCTCTCCCACACTGCCGACCTAAAAGAAGCGTCAGCCTACTTTCTACACACTTTCACTATAGGAGAGGTGCCCTCCGAACAAGAGTTACCCTCTCCCATACTGCCAACCTAAAAGAAGCGTCAGCCTACTTTCTACACACTTTCACTATAGGAGAGGTGCCCTCCGAACAAGAGTTACCCTCTCCCAACCTCCCTCTAGGCATAATACTTCTTCAAATGACATATATTCCAGCTTTTGGGCAAAACTTTCCCACTTGCATCTTCAAGTATATAAGCTCCTCCTTGCAACACTTTCACCACTTTAAACGACCCAACCCAATTTGGCTCCAACTTCTTGGTCATGCGCAGCACATCAGCTCGCCTCCATACTAAATTGCCGACTTGAAAGCAACGATGCTTGACCCATTTGTTAAAAGCGGCCTGTATCCTTTGCTTATAATGCTCCACGCAAGCTGTCGCCCTGTCGCGTATCTCATCTATCATTTCGATCGCTCCCCGAGCTAATATCTCATTCTCCTACACATTGAATATTGCCAAGCGCTACGAGCCCCCCACTATTTCTGCTGGAATAACCGCATCCATACCATAAACCAAACTAAACGGCGACTCACCCGTAGAGGCCCGGGGAGCCGTTCGATAAGCCCATAGGACCGAAGAGAGCTCTTCCTCCCAGAGTCCCCCTGCCTTCTCCAGTCGTAACTTAAGTCCCTGCAAAATTATGCGATTAGTAACTTCAACTTGCCCATTAGTTTGAGGATGTACCACAGAAGCAAATCGCTGCTTCATCCCCATCTCCTCGCACCAGTTTCAGATCTTTCTCCCGTTAAAGTGGGTTCCATTGTCAGATACTAGCACTCGCGACACACCAAACCTGCAAAATAAGTTATTAAAAATAAAATCCATCATATGCTGCTCACTTATCCCAGTAACAGCTTCAGCCTCTGCCCACTTCGTAAAATAATCAATCCCCACACTAGTGCAGAAACTGCATATCCAGAAATGTAATTCTGCCTATCCAGAATGCCTTTCTGTCCCTTCTGTAGTGACATAATTCTGAATTGGCAGACAGTGCAAAACGCCTTTTTTTACCCTTCTGGATTGGCAGACTTTCTAGAAGGGTAAAAAAAAACTGATCTAGAAAAAAAAAATTCTGTTCTAGAATGGTACCTTCCTATACTTTATCCGCCATTTTCCAGATCAATTTTTACAATTACCGTTCTGGAAAGTTGTACAATCCAGAACGGTATTTGAAAAACTGTTCTGGACAATCGTTCATTCCAGATCGGTATTTTAAAATACCGTTCTGGACTGTTCAACTTTCCAGATCGGTATTTGAGAAAATCCGATCTGGAATGTACACCTGTCCAAAATGGTATTTTAAAATACCGATCTGGAATGGACAATTTTCCAGAACGGTATTTTAAAATACCGTTCTGGAATGTTCAACTTTCCAGAACGGTATTTTAAAATACCGTTCTGGACTGTACAACTTTCTAGATCGATATTTTATAAAAACCGATCTGGAATGTTCAACTTTCAGATCGGTTTTTTGCAAATTACCGTTCTGGAAAGTTGAACATTCCAGAACGGTATTTTAAAATACCGATCTGGATTGTTCAACTATCCAGAACAGTATTTTAAAATACCGTTCTGGACTGTACAACTTTTCCAGAACGGTAATTTGCAAAAAAACGATCTGAAAGTTGAACATTCCAGATCGGATTTTTTAAAATACCGATCTGAAAAGTTGTACAGTCCAGAACGGTATTTTAAAATACCGATCTGGAATGGTCAATTTTCCAGAACAGTTTTTTAAATTACCGTTCTGGATTGTACAACTTTCAGATCGATTTTTTGCAAAAACCGTTCTGGAATGTACAACTTACCAGAACGGTAATTTTAAAAAAACGATCTGGAATGGTTTTTTGTAATCAGCCCTGTTTTACGATTGGTCTTTCCCAAATGTAAAAGATTATAATAGAATATTAAAAACACCAAATCTCAATCGAAAATATACTAAACTATTCATCATTCCATTTAAAGCACCCCAAAACACCAACTACAATATTCATCAATCCAGTCAAAGGAAACACCAACTACAATATTCATCAATCCAGTCAAAGGAAACGCCAACTACAATATTCATCAATCCAGTCAAAGGAAACACCAACTACAATATGTCAATCCTTTCAAAAAAAAAGGATTCATCAGAGAACCACATCAAAGGAAACACCAACAAAAAAACCACACTATTCATCAAGTGTCCAAGACAACAATCACCACAATTCACATACAAAAAAAGGTTTCATCAGAGATATTTGTTCTTCAAACTTCAAAACAACAATCACTACAAGTCACATACATAAAAAGGTTTCATCAGAGATATTTGTTCTTCAAACCAAAATAAAATGCAGTTTCACCCTCAAGTAATGAACTCTAGAAAACACTCGGTCCAACGTCTACGAACTACGTCAATGTCATCTTCCGAATAAGGTCCCTCCATATTGAATACCTACACGCAATACACATAATTCAGGAAATATGTACAACTCACGCAATATGCACAACTCATCACAAGATATCAATTGACAAGTTTTGAATTAATGTAAATCGACCGGGATACAATTTGACTTCTACACCAAAAATGATAATAATTTTGATTTATTAAAATTACCTTTTCGAATGAGTCAACAATATCTAGTTTGACGATCTCAAGCATATGTCGCATAACAAAGAGCCTGCATTCATCAGCATCACCTTGTTTGCAACACTGGAAATAAGTAAATAAATCAATTAATCTGAAACGCTTTCGGCTGTATTTCAAACATYTTTTCGAATCTTAAAATTTGCTATACATCAACATAAATTACCTTTGGATAAACCCAATCAAGCTTCTTGAAATGTCGTGAGTGCGTCCCTTTCATTAATTGGTATGCATTGAATGCTCTATATCAAAATAAATTACAAAAGCATCAAATAATGATAAATAAAATTAATGCAAAGAAAATTCTAAAGAAAACATACGTCTCAATCTTAGATGAAATATTTTTGTTTGGTTTTCTTTGAAAACAGCAAAACCAGGCCACATAATTGTACTTGGGGAAAAGAACCATCAATTGCCAATGAGTCTTACAAAATGTGAAACAAGACATAATTTATTAGAATAAGAAATAAACAATTATTAACTAAAGAAACTTCTTACTCATAGATAGGTGCGAGGAAGCACTCAAAATCCCTTTCTCTAATTATTTCTTGTATCGTTTCTTCGATATTGCCATGCTGAAGATTCAATGGACTTATCAATCCAAATCTATCGTTTYTCTGTGATGATCTTAATTCGTTATACAGATACCTACAACATTGTAAATGTTTAAAAAGTTTGTATGGAGTTTGATATTGTTTTTAGGTTCCAAATAATTAATTGTAATTATTAGAGGCAAAAGAATACTTGTTGTAAAATTGCATGACCGAAATCGAAATCTTCCGAGTTACTAACATCCCCATGATGWCCTCTTGATTTATGTACACTTCRACTGTCTTCAAACTCACAACCCCGGCTTCAATACATACATACTTCGGTTGATTAATATCGGCTGCCGCAAACCACAAAGTTTTCAGCACATCACTTTGRGTCTTGGATGCAGACTGRGKGTTTGGAAATAGTTCCCTTTGAGAAATTCCCTACAAAAATAATTATAATATGTTAGTTCTAAACAATTAGTAGAATTATAATAAMTATATTTKCTAATAAGAAGAAYTATAATTATTACTATTGTTAATAATAAGAAATATAATTATTACTTTTTTTAATAACTACTATTTTTAAATATTACTAGTTTTGGGTTTGATTAGCAAATATTGTAAAAATTGGGGCTGGATTATAATTAAGAAAATTTTAAGTGACTGAATTATAAAATTGGGGCTGAATTATAAACTTTAAGAAAACTTTAGAATTGGGGCTGAGTTATATTAAGAAAACTTTAAGTGACTGAATTATAAAATTGGGGCTTAATTGAGGCTTAATTATAAAATTGGGGCTGAAGTATAAACTTTAAGAAAACTTTAAAATTGGGGCTGAATTGCAATTTAAGAAAACTTTAA
>BMAC01000897.1:460231-511607 GCA_014905375.1 Phtheirospermum japonicum | reverse complement strand
TTTTTCAGCAATAATTCTCGCTTCTGGAGTGGTATATTGTCCATGAGAATTCATGCGCGCTCTCTTCCATTTCTCATGCCGAGTTGGGGGAGATGGAGGAGGGATAATCTCTGAAGGATCCTGTGAGACTTTTTGTCTCTCCTTGACCTTCTCTTCCATCATTTTTTTTTCCAAAAGTTTGTAACCTCCACGAGATGTCCTCTGTGGACACTTATTAGAGATTTCACTTCTTGGGCCTTCTTCCTCTTTTCCTGCCATGAAAATTTCAATTAAATGTTAGTATATCAAAAGTTGGGAATCATTAAGTATTTTACAAAATTATAAATATACTATATTATAAAACACTACTTCGAACAATATTATATGTAAAAATCTATGTTACAATATTGTTAAAAATGTATGTTACAATAAAATTTATTAGGCCTCAAAATTATAATATATTATATCACACACACAGTGCCCTACAATTTGATTAATTGGAAAGAGGAGAAGAAAATACTCATATTGTTATTATAAGAGGAACATAAATAGTTCGAGAAAGTTAAAATGAAAATACCATGAAATTATATATTAGTCCTCAAACTATCAAAATTTGCATTTTTGACCACAAACCAGTCAAAGCCCACCAAAGCTTACAATAACAGTCCCAAAAACATGAACACACAAGCTCACATACGCAGAAAAATATTACCTTCTCCTCTGAAGTGAGTCGTAATGCAACGAAAGCATCCCAAGTAACTTTATCGAGGAACTTGTAATCCTTTACATACGGGGGCTCTCTTATATCACCATATATGTAATCATTCGTGAGGTTAGTCTTGAAAACAGCCCAACGCCCCCCAACATAACTTATCATCTTCTTCTTTAACTTCAATTGTAATTTCACATCACATTGAGAAAACTCAATTTCATTCTCGCCATCAACAATAAAAATATCGAATCTCTCCTACATTATAGAATAAAATTTATTAGTTGATAATGAAACAACATTTTGATTGAAAAACACATAAAGAGAAATGATAAAACCTTCGTACCAATATCCCTTGCCAAACCAACTCCTTAGTAGTGGCTGGCACTTGCTTCCACGAACCGATTAGTATACTTGGCTCTTTTCTTCCCAAGAAGCCCAAATAACTACTCCAGTTGTCGATAGTCTTCTTATTGGGTCCAATAGCCTGAAATCGATGGTTGTCGATTAAAACCTTCCATTTACACTGATTTCTTGAAATCATCCTTGCCATGCATGTCGGTCTGCGAGGTTGGCGAGTACTGGTCAGCTGAACTGAAGTGCCCGGCTGATCGGAAGATGGAAGCTGACCATCATCATCAATGTGACCCTCCATGCCTGTTAACGCAGCCTGTTTAGACAATAAAATTAAAAGATATCAAGAAGGGTGATTCATGAATAACATTAACCAACTTGTTGAAATTAGTACAAATATTTGATATATTAAAAAAATGTACAAAGAGAAATGAATAAAAGAAATATCAACGCATAAATAGACAATAATGTTATAAAAAAAAATTCAAACTTAATACCTAATTAGTTGGTATGTTTTCCCAAATCCCTTCACAATGATCGACCCTAATGGCACGAAAATCATCGGTTTCATGTTCTGAATCCATGTCGGGAAGCGACGAGAAGGCAGGAAACTCGTTGATATCTAAAGACAACTCGTCATTACCATCAGTAGATATTATTCTTTTGCCATTGCAGACTAATGCCATGTTTTTGTTACTCGGATCGGTGACATAAAATACTTGTTTAACTTGGCATGCCATGACAAATTGCTCATTTTTAGATCCTAATTTACGAAAATCAACCAATGTAACTCCAAACTCGTCTACCTTCACGCCATTATTACCAACCCATTTACACTTGAAAACAGGAATCCTGAATTTAATGTAGTCAATCTCCCATATTTCCTCAATAATCCCAAAATATGAGCTCGTTGCACGTAGAGGGTTTTTATCTTTCGAAATTGAGAAATGCATACACTCAGCTTCAAGTGTAACGCCACTATTTTGCATAGTACTTTTATCATCTTGCTCCTTCGTGTAGAAAGAAAACCCATTGATGTCGTACCCTTGCCATGACAAGACGTTAAAATTGGGACCACTAGCTAACCATCTAACTAAATCAGATGTACAAACCTCATTCGTAACATGGCCCTTCAACCAAGRCAAGAAAGTATTGTTGTGCTCATTCACCAACCACATTTTAGTTTTCCGAGGGTTTTGTTCCTTTATCAATGCCTTATGTGCATCTAAATAAGGCTGGATTTCAGGAATATTATTCATAATGTTCAAATGTGCTTGTAGCACTTCTTCAAGATCGACATTCTTCAATTTTCCCCCAAGTGTTCCCATACCAAGACTTCTACCTTCATGGCGAGATTTTGGATGACCAACAGATTTTATTTCGGACAAATATTGACTACAAAACTCAATGGCCTCTTCTGCGACGTAACGTTCAACTATAAAAGCTTCAGGTCGATAAGGGTTCTTGATGTACCCCTTTAGTATTTTCATATATCGCTCAAACGGATACATCCACCGTAAATGCACCGGGCAACATTCTTTTATCTCACTCACTAGATGATGATCAAATGCACCATTATGTCAAAAAAAAGCGGGTGGAAAATACATTTCAAGTTGACACAAGATAATTGCAGCGTCCTTCTCCAAATCATCCAAAACTTGAGGATCGATGACCTTACTACATATCGCAGTAAAGAAGAAACACAATCTGCTTATGGTGTTTCTCACTTTTTTCGGAAAAATACCTCGAATAGCAATCTGTAAGAGTTGTTGCATAAAACCTTCGATGGGGATTTTTTTTACCACCATCACAAATAGCATCATCATCATTATTCTTCTTGTAACGAGAAGTTCCACATTTTGGACACTCGTGCAAATTTTTGTAATTTTTTCTGTAGAGAATGCAATCGTTAGGACATGCATGAATCTTCTTATATCCTAGTCCTAGAGGACACAGAATCTTCTTCGCTTCGTAGTTAGATTCTGGCAATTCATTATCCTCTGGAAGCATCCCCTTCAACAAGCCAAGCAACTCTGTAAAACACTTATCGCTCAACCCATGCGTCGCCTTCAACTTAATAAGTTTCAATATCGTAGATAATCGGGAATAGGTTTTACAGCTCGGGTAAAGAGGTTTCTCGGCATCGGCTGACAAGGAATCGTAACTCTTATTTGCATGTGCTTGCTCAAATGCCTCTGCTCCAACAGCATTAATCATCTCTTCTATTCTATCATACATCTCTTCATCAGCGTCTTCATTGAGGGCATCTTTAGTCTGGGTTGCATCTGGCATGTCAAATTCACCGTGTCATATCCATCGTGTGTAGTTCTTGTTGAAACCATCACAAATCACATGTTCTCTAATTTCTCTAACACTTAATCGCTGACTATTCAAGCACTTCACACATGGACAATAGTACCTCCCATTATTGTTAGGAGCATGAGTCTTAGCAAACTCCATAAAATCATTAACCCCACTCTCATATTCCTCTGTTGATCGTATACCATTTATCCAACTACGATCCATACTTACATAAAGTGAATTACAACCTTCAACACTCGTTTCTACCAGATCATAAAATCTTAATTAATTAAAAAAATCGAAAATTCAAACTAACAAATCTTAGTCGTTATCTCCAAGTTTACAAGTTTACAATTTCAGTGTAACTTTAAGTTAAAATTCAACACTCGCTGACTTGACAATTTCTCTCTATAACCCTCAAATTACCACCAAAATTTGATTCCTTGGAATGTATTAACAATTATCATATATTATGCTTAATTTATTTCCTATTTGTCCCCATTCCAAAGCATTTTTCTTATTTTCTCTCTCTCTCTCTCTCTTTAATATTTTATTTTATTTTTGGAGAAATGGAATTCCACTTCTTTCCTTGGAAAAATCAATTCACATGCCATTAAAATATTAATTCCAGAAAAGCGCTGAATCACAACTCCAATCCAAACCACTTGACATATTAATAATAATAATAATAATAATAATAATAATAATAATAATAATAATAATAATAATAATAATAATAATAATAATAAATTTGCGGAAAAAAGCTGCGATTACCTCGGCGAAAGTAGACGAAATGGCGACGAGAAAAGTGGCAGCGGCCCAGAGGAAGGCACCGAGGGCGATAACGTGGGTCCGGTTGCGGAGGACAGCGAGTTAGGCGGCGAGCGGGTAGCAAAACGCCTGCCACGACGATAATTGGGACTGAATTAAGTATTATTTCAAAATTTAGGTATAATTTTGGGTTTGATTAGCAATTATTGTAGAAATTGGGGTTGAACTATAATTAATTGGAAAATTAGGGTTCAGTTTTAGTTTTTTAGTTAATTCGGGTTTTTTTTTTAGGAAAATATGATTAACATATTGGTTGATTAGGAATTATTTCTAGAATTAGGTTTCAATGTCAAAATTATAGATGATTGTGTTTTATTTCAAAAACAAGTTTCAATTTTGGGCTTAAACTTTAATTGTTTCAAAAATTAGGGTTGAATTTTTAATAACTATATAGTTAGTGTTGAGGTAGACGTACACTTTAAATGTGATTTGAAATAGTGAATTAAATGCCTGGAAAATATAATTACTTTTACGTGGTAAAAAAGTAAACAAACTACATAGAGATTTTCAAGTTGATAGACAAATCCAATCCCTATGACTCTTCAATGTGCAGGCCTTAACTTGTCAACAAATTTTTTAAGGTTTTGTTTAATATAATAATTTGAATAATTTCATATGGCTTGTTAAAATATATTTTTTTTAATTATTATTTTTCACTTAATTATGGGACATTTTTTCAATTTCCCTTTACTTTGTGTTTCCTAGGAGCCCTCATTTGAGAATCTGCAACCCTATAATATATAACAACAATGTTGAGTAGAAATCAAATAACTTTAAAATCTTAAAGTGAATATCACAAAGTCTCAAAAGACATTAGAATTACACTCCCCACCATCACCAAAAGTGAATCTGCGGGAACTTTCTCTGTTTAGTTTACCACCCCTACATATATTTGGACTCACGGTGCTCTCTATATATAGCCACACTAAATTTATTCCAGATTATTGTCTGGTTTTTTATTTTAACTAAGAAAATACCCATAATTTAAAATTCATGGGACTTAAGTTTAACTCCATGTTAATCCTCCTCTTTTTACTTGCCATTTTTTTACTGTTTCAATTATCTCAGTCTGCTATATTTGTGGTTGATGGTGTTTCTGAGTGGAAAGATCCTCAGGTTCAAATAGGAGACTCAGTCAGTAAATTCCTTTTTTTTTCTTTCAGGATAATAATGTGTGTGCAAAAATCAAAACAACAGCAAACATATTATTGCATTTTTTTTCCAGTTTTCCAGCACAAGTATCACTACAGTATCACTACAGCCTCTACATTTTCCAGAACAAGAATGCTTTTAATCTCTGCAACTTCACTCAATCAACACTCTTGACAAAGCCCAATTCCACATTTAGTGTCAAGACGAAATTGCAGATATGGAGGTGTACATTTAGTGACTTATTACCTGGTGAATATAGCAGAGACGAGCTGTGTTGAGAATTTAGTTGAGGGCGACGGCCATTTTCCAGATATGTAAATGCCGATTGAGGGGACAAGATCGAAAATGTTATCCGCTATATTCTCCACATGAAAAAGAGAGAACTTTGTAAATATTTGAATCACGTGTTACTGATGATTAGTAATTATTTATGAATTTTATCTTGCTGTAGAGGCAGAGGTTAAATCCAGAATAAATTGTAAGAATTATTAGACGTATAATTCGAATTATAAAAAAAAAGTCTTGAAGCAATTATATGAGTGTATTGTTATGATATTTCTAATACTTAAATCAAATTAAGATACCCATTTGAGCGATTTATAAAGAAGAAAATAAAGCTTAAGCAATTGCCAAGTTATATTCAAAAGACAATGCTGACTAGTCAAATTATACAATTTTCTGAATAGTAAGACATATGCTAGGAAGCAGTTAGTTAAAATCCATCAAAATAATTCTCAGAATTTAGGTTAAGAAAACATAAATTACTAATTCCTCAGAATATTCAGGATTCAGATAATAAAAATATTTTGGCAATAAGAACAGTGGCCCCAGTAATAACATTACTCACAAAACTTAACTTCATTGGGCATTTGCAGTAAGATCCTAAATAGCCATACCTGAATGGCAAAATCATAAAATGCAAAATTCCCAAACTCACCTAGCTGCTTCAAATCACGAAGTCTGCAACATATTTATAATGGCAGAAAATTAGAATCAGCAAGATATGAAATAATAAAAGCAATACAACACTTAATCATGAACAGGAAAAAAAATGATAAACAACACGAACTTGTTTGACTTACCTCTGAAACTGCTCTGTGTCAACAAAATTCAAAGAGAGTTGTAATCAAGGAAGGAGACAAAGTAAGAATCACAGCAGCATCACTAACCAGAGTAGTATTAAAATAAGAAATAATTTCTATGCAAATGATATTTACATAAATATATCTTATATTCCTATTCTTTCATAAATCCAGGATTATGTTTACACATAAATGAAACATACAACAACACAGATGCATATGTGCCTGCATACGCAAAAATTAGCAGATGCATAAGAAAAGCCTTGAACTAATATCAAATCAAAGCAATTGATGTGGACATTCAAATCTGACACGAAAAATCATCAAACAATCAAAATGACTTGGAGTCCTCTTATAATCCCCATCGATTCAGGTCAATATTTACGCTAAGATGCAAAATCGATTTTCATATATGAGAAGAAACATCAAATTTACCATGTTTCATCGATGATAACAACATAACACAGATAAACTGCAGGACGCTCAAAGGCAAAAAATCTCAAACCATCAATCAAAACTTAAATCAACTCCGTTTCAAACATACAAACGTCTACACACGAGATGCTAAATTTAAATTCGTCCGAGTCCTCATAAACACAACATCGTGAACTAAAATCCGAAAGTTCGAAATAAAATGAACAAATCTCAGCTAATTTTCTTCAAAATCGAACTTAAATGCTAAGCATGAAGAAGTTTTTATCATTTTAAGTATAAATCAATAAATAGTTCAGTGGATGCAAAATATTTGAAAGTAGAATGAGCCAAGGTAGATGACAAGAGGAAGCATTCATGAAAATGAGAAAACATTGATGTTCCGTTTTCTTGGTCAATCTGCTAGGATCTGATTCTTGTAATCCAAACAAAACATTATTATTGACAGGAAAAACGTAAAATTAATTTTGAACGAATAGTTGCTTTGTAAACCTAGAAGATAATAGCTCAAGACAAATTTGTTTTACACTGATTTTTTCAAACCATAGATCGCTTCACCAAGGCAGTTAGGGACTGGAACCTCACAAGGATACTAGAAAAAAGAAAGATCTACTAGATATACAATTGAGTTGGCATAAAGCCAGAGATTTAGGAGCTGGGCCTGGAGAAGTCGAGACATATGTGAAGCATTCCTTCGTCAATCTGGTTCTTATCCACAGTGAGATTGGTGGGTTGCCAGGCTTCTTTTGTCTAAGGAACCGACCCGAGATGTCTACCAAAAAATGGGCTAGCTAAGGACCCAAATCTAACTTACGAGCCTTACTAGTAAAAGGGCTCTACCATCAGCTTCAACATCTTTCAAACAAAAACTGACTCTTAATTGAAATTCCAGATATCCAGAATAGGCTCCTAGTGCTTTTCTTTTTCATATAAGAAATGCAAAGGGGAAGATTCCTGATTCCTACTTATTTAACCGAATCTCAACAAAAAGAGGTGATAGTCTGATCTATCAATGGCCAATCAGGAAGAAATATAGACACCTTATTCTTAGAATGATATCTCAAATTACAAACTTCTCACCATAAGAATTGTCGAAAAAATAAAAATTAACCAAAAACCCTAAACTAAGAGTCTGACAGAGAATGAAGAAAATAAAAAAATTGGGTTCGAATCATAAACCCTAAAAGAAGAAGAAGAAGATGCACTCAATTACACAAGTAGTTCGACTCAATTATACAAGTATTAAAAAAAATATGAACAAACCAGAAACCCTAGAAGCAGAAGAAAAACCTGATTGAGCCGCCTTCCAAATCAGCAATGGTTCGATTTACTTGAGAAAACGCCGACGATGGACTCAATTAAACTCCGTCTTCTTCAGGTTTGAGCTGGGAGCGGCGGCTTGTCGGAGCGAGGTGGGAACGGGGGACAATTTTTGGAAAGGGAGAAAAAAAAAACGGGCTCTGTTTTCTTTTGTTAAAAAAAAGGGGCTGAAACATATTAAAATTGTAAGTTTAATTAAATTGATATTGAGAACGGTATATTATTACCGTTCTGTTTCAGGATATTTAGAGAACGGTATTTCATATACCGTTCTGTATCGGGATATTTCGAGAAGGGTATTTTTTACCGTTCTGTATCATTGATTATATCCAGAACGGTTTTACATACACCGTTCTGGAAAGTAAAAATAATGGGCGGCAAAAAAAATTTATTTTCGCGGCATTAAATTGATCAAGACAATTGAGAACGGTTTTATAAATATCGTTCTTGATTGGTTTGAAATCCAGAACGGTATTTTTAATAACGTTCTATACTTACACAATCTCCAGAACGGTATTAAAATACCGTTCTGGATTGTACACTATCCAGAACGTTATTTAATTACCGTTCTGGATGGAGGCATAATCCAGAACGGTTTTTCAATAACCATTCTGGAATGTCCGCAGTCCAGAACGGTAATTGAATACCGTTCTGGAAAATCGTCTATCCAGAACGGTAATTTCAAAAACCGTTCTGGAAACTCTAGTCCAGAACAGTATTTTAAATACCCTTCTAGATGCACCAGGATGTTCTGTTCTAGAATGCAGTTTCTGCACTAGTGCCACCACCATATACTCCTTGTTGCTCGGGATTTTTGGAAAAGGACCCACGATATCAATTCCCCACTGCGCAAACGGGCATGGCGAGCTCATAACCATCATCTCCTCGGCTGGTATATGAATAATCGGGGCATGCATCTGACACTTTTTACATGTTCGTACTAGGTCGCTGGCCATACCTTTCATTCCTAGCCAAAAGAAACCAGCTCGCAACGTTATACCAACCAACGCTTTTCCCTTCGCGTGATCACCGCAATATCCCTCATGTATCTCCCTCAACAATTCTAACCCTCGCTCCTTTGCCAAACACTTCAGAAAAGGCCCAAAGCGCGATCTCTTATACAGCTCTTCATGTATTACACAAAAGCGAGCTGCTACACTGGCCTCCTTCGTATTCAATCTCTCTGCGCCCTCCTTTGCTTTAACAAGTACGTCCCATATAGGTGTGCGCCAATCATCTCTTACCTCGACTTCCATAATTTCTTTTCCCTTTTCCACGCTACTATGACCTAACTCCATCAATGTGACTTTTCGAGTATCGCAACTCCCCAGTGCACCTGCTATTCGTGCGAGCTGATCAGCTCGTGTATTATCAGCTCGCGGTAAATACTCCAGTTTAAACTCCTCAAAACGCGCCACCTCTTCTTGCAATTTATCCAAGTATACTGCTATTCGTTCTTCCTTAGCTCCAAAAGAACCGTTGAACTGTCGGGCTATTAGTTGAGAGTCCGTGTATGCCCATAACTTTCTTGCTCCCAACTCGTCTGCTATTTTAATTCCCTGCAACATAGCTTCATATTCAGCCTCATTATTGGATGCCTTATACCCCAACTTGATCGTGAACTCCAAGGTTTCTCCTTCTGGGCTGGTTAACACAATACCCAGCCCTGCTCCCGATATCATGGTCGAGCCATTGGTATATAATGTCCAAGCTTTCACCTCCTCGCCCGTATCAGCTGGGCACACCATCTCTTGCAGAAAGTCTACCAGTACCTGTGCTTTAATGGCCACCCTGGGTTCATACACCACGTCGTACTCGCTTAACTCCACAGCCCACTTCACCAATCTTCCAGATACATTTGGATTGCCTAAAACCTGCTTAAGAGCTAAGTTAGTACGCACCTTCACCCTGTGACCCAAAAAGTATGGTCTTAGCTTCCTTACTGTACAAACCAACGCAAAACCTCCTTTCTCTAGCTCAGAATACTTCAACTCAGCCCCTCGTAACATCCTGCTGATGTAATAAATAGGCATTTGCGTGCTCGCCTCTTCCCTAATCAATACCGAACTGGCAGCGACCTCTCCTATGGATATGTATAAAATCAGGTCCTCTCCGGGCATTGGCTTAGTTAACAACAGTATCTCGGCCAAGTACTTCTTTAGTTCGTCAAACGCATTTGCAGCCTCTTTCGTCCACTCAAACTTGGATCCCTTTTGAAGTGCCCTAAAAAACGGGACACCTCTTTCCGCCGGCCTATAAATAAAACGACTAAGGTCGGCAATCCGACCTGTAAGTACCTGAACATCACGCACTGTGCGAGGGTGTGGCATCTCCACAACAGCTCGCACCTTCTCCGGGTTGACCTCAATCCCTCTCTGTGTCACCATGTACCCTAGAAATTTCCCAGATCGCACACCGAACGCACACTTCTTAGGATTAAGCTTCATCTCATACTGCCTCAATATAACAAACGTCCTTCTCAAATCTTCCATGTGGGATTCTACTTTCTTGCTCTTGACCAGCATATCATCAACATAGACCTCCATGGTGGACCCCAGCAGGTCCTTGAACATTCGATCCACCAATCTCTGATAGGTCGCCCCTGCATTCTTCAAACCAAATGGCATGGACACAAAATAATATGTCCCTGTAGACGTGACAAAACTCACTTTGGGCTGATCCTCCTTTGAAAAGGGTATTTGGTGATACCACTGTGAAGCGTCCATCATGCTCAACAGCTCGCAGCCCGACGTTGAGTCCACCAGCTGGTCGATGCGTGGTAAAGGATAATGATCCTTTGGACAAGCTTTATTTAGGTCGCGGAAATCCACACACATCCTCCACTTCTGGCCTGGCTTTGGCACCATTACAACATTAGATAAATACTCATGGAACTGAGTTTCCCTGATATGGCCCGCCCTTAACAACTTTTGTACCTCTTCTTCAATCACCTTATCTAGATCCGGCCCAAAATACCTTTTCTTCTGCTTTACCGACCTTGCCTCCGGGTCCGCATTTAAGTGGTGTTGTACGACCTCAGGAGACACTCATGTTAACTACCCATCCCTTAAGGCAAGTACATCCCGAAATTCCCTCAACAAATTCACCAGCTCACTTCTCAACGTCTTAGGTATTAAGGTCCCCACCCTGGTAGTGTATTCTGGGCGACCTTCTTCTAACGAGATTTCCATTAATTCTTTATTTGGTCAAACCAAATTATCCTGCTCCTTTATCTTCTTCGTACTAAGCACTCCCTCCGGCCGATCATCATCTCTTTCGCGCTTATTTTCCATCAACCCTCTCCTGACCGTCAAATGATAGCACGATCTCGCGACCTGCTGTTCGGAAATGACTTCTCCTACTTTGTCACCCACTGGATACTTAATACTCATATGATAGGTCGACGTTATCGCCTGGAATGCGTTGAGGGCAGGTCGACCCAATATAGCGTTATATGCCGACCTTCCCCGAACTATCAAAAACTTCAAATTCTTCTTCACCTGCAATTCATCCTTCCCCAATATCACTGGCAGCGTCAGCTCTCCCTCCGTATTCACTTGTGCCCCATTAAAAGCATATATGGGCGTATTCACAGGTCGCACCTTCTTCTCTAATTCCATCTGCTCAAGACAGTCTGTGTAGATGATATTCACCGAGCTCCCGTTATCTACGAAGATTCTGCCGACCTCATATCCCGCCACTTCGGCTTCTATTACCAATGCGTCATTATGATCTTCTTGTAGTCCTCGTCGGTCATTAGGGCCAAAAGAGATGACTAGTCCTGTCATCTGAGGCTGCCGACTTACACTAGCGACCTCCCAAGTTCCCGAGAGAGCTGACTTAGTATGTCTCTTTCGCGAATTGTTGGAATCCCCATCAGTCGGTCCCCCCAAGATCATATTTATCCTCCCTTTATTCCTCCGTAGGCCATTATGTCCCTGATTCCTCTGTTGTTGTTGTCTCGCGACCTGATCCTGAGGTGGATCCCTCGGTGGGGGTTGAGGCAATGGTCGCCCCTGCTCTTTCGGTTCTCTATCTTTATAAATCACCTCTTTAAAATGTCCAGCTCTTATAAGTCTCTCTATCTCCTCCTTGAGATGCCTGCAACTCTCAGTGAAATGTCTGTAATTGTTGTGAAATAGACAAAAGGAGTTAGTCTTGGGGTGAGTAGGGATCGGTGCGCGATCTTCTGGTCACTTTATAGCATTAGGTATCAAATGCTCCATAATGGTAAACACTTTAGCCTACATCTTCATTCTTCCAGTTCCGCGCACTCGTCTCTTGCTTCCTACTAAATCCTGCGCTCGAGGCCAAGAGCCCTCGCATCATCCTCCAAGGCTCTCTCCTCATTTCCCTTCTAGACGAGCTATCTCCTGTATCTACGACCTCTCTACTAAAACGCAATTGATGATCCTCCTCAGCTTCTTCCACTTTTATATACTTATGGCATCTCTCTAAGACTTCATCATAAGTGCGCACCTCTTTTTTGACCAGCGACTTGGGCAAGTCCTCTCTTATCAATCCTTGGTGCAAGGCTCCAGCTTTCATCTCGTCTGTAGTCATAGGTACCTCTAGGGTGGCACTAGTAAATCTGTTAACATACTGTTTCAACGTCTCGTCAGGTCGCTGTACCATAGTAAAAAGCGACTGTGCCGTCTTCGCATTCTGTCTCACGCTGGAAAATTATTTTAAGAATGTATCTCGCAGCACCTGATAACTGGTAATTTTTCCCCTCGGCAACTGATAAAACCAGTTTTGTGCAATTCCTCTCAAAGTGGACACAAAAGCCCGGCAAACCACAGCATCCGAATAATTATGCAACATTCTCGCGTTCTCGAAGAGCTGCAAATGCTCGATTGGATCCGTCGTTCCCCGATACTGAAATTCCAACGCCTTATATTCCTTAGGTACCGTGGCCTGCAACATATCCTTTGAGAAGGGATGTCCCTCATCTCCATCAAAATTTTCTCCGCCCACTCGCTTCTGTAACTTCAGCATGGCCTCCTCAAGTCTTTTAGAGCTTTATTCCCTGGTCATATCTCATTCTCACCTTTCCCCTCCTTGTACCCGCCATGAGTTTTACGAGTTTTGTCTCGAGATTCACCATTCGTACTCGAGGTCTGGGTTTCACTTTCACTAGTATGTCTACCATGTCCGCGACCTCGGCGCTTGGAATGACTTCGCCTTATCTTTATCCCCTTCCTTCTATGTCCACGCCTACGAGTATTGGACTCCGAGGTAGGACTGGAGGTGTCCTCGTACTTTCGCTTGCTCTGCCCTTTCCTCCCCTGAAGAGATCTTTTAGAAAGAGATCTCTCATTTTGTTTCGCCTTCTTGGTTATCGACTTCTCCTCCCTCTCGCTGTTAAGATCGTCCTTCTTCTCTTTCCGAGTACCCAGCCCGCTTGCCAGATACCTATGCAATTCCTCCTGTTTTTCTAAAGGTACAAAATCCATAAGCCCCTTTAAGAACCTCTTGTTAATCTGACAAGGCTTATCCTTGGGTAAGTCCTTCCACTCTTTCGTTCCTATATGGATTACCTTCTGCGCCACCACCTTCGGCGTCCTCAAGCTTTCCACTGGTTCCTTTCTATCCCGACGCTTTGGGGAGGGTGGTGTTGCACCATCCAAGCCCTGGAATGTCGGATCCACCTGTGGAGGTGTCTGCCCACCTCTCATCACGTCTCCTTCATCGCCGCCCGCCGCCCTGGTCTTCTTTTTTTGTTTGTCCGAATTAGAACCATAGTGCAAGGTTCTAGGTATTATATTATCCTTCATGTTTTGTTTACAAGATTTCTCACGCCTTTCTCTCAAGGACTCGATGTCCCTCGTTCCCACAGACGGCGCCAATTTGATAAGTCCAAAATGTTGGGTTACCAAATATATGGGGTACTAACCTCAAAATAGAGATTAGTGACCTGAAACTACTTCCAAATACATCAAAGCGACCTGCCAAGCCCTCCACGAATCTTCTGGCGACCTAGCTGGTCCTGCAAAACAGTGCCTCGAACGGGTCGGATTTCAGGCCCGTCAAGACCCTCCGATGCTTAAGTTAATAAGCAAGTCACAACTCACACTACTACAAAAACAAGATGATATATGATGCGATATGATACAAAATGTGTATAATGAGAGGTAAGCACCTCCTTTTATAGACATAAAACAAGTACCCTCTCGATTTAGGGTTACCTTCTCCCACTACAATTTCATAAATACTATGACACTACAACCGACTTAACATTAGGATTCCTCCCATATGGTAAGTTCCCATAAACAATAAAGCTATCATTAAATTAATAGAATAGGCCTAGGCCCATTATTCTTTCCATACAGCCCACCTAGGCCCATTATTCTCGGATCGTTTTTATTTTGAGTATTTCATGTGCTTTATTTTGAATTTAATCTTCATGCATGGTTTTATGTTAAATCCTAAATCTATTTTTCGTTTCTTGTTATTTTTCGAAAAGTTTAGACTTTCACGTCAACTTTTAATGATCTTTCAATTGTTGTTTTAAATTTTTGCTAATTTGCATTATTTGAGTTTTTATGCATAATTGTGTCTTAAGCTTTCATGCTTATACTTGGTGAAACATTGCTTTTCCTTCCATATTTTCATTCTTGCTTGCTATTTCAATTTCGGCATACGCACGAGGCATCCGATCAACTTGTATTTTACGTTTCCTAGTTAGTTTATTTTCAAAGTTTTCATTTTAGTTTCGTTTTCCTCTATTCTCTTAAGCTAAGATTCACACAAACAAGCGAATTCCAATAATAGTAAGTCAATAAATCTTTTATACCACTAAAATTTACAAAACAGTGTTCAACCGTGATACTATGCTCACCAAGAAGAAGGGGGAGAAAAATGTTTAAAAAACAGGTTAATTATTTGAAATGGCAAACATTTTCTACTCTCACACATATAACTTATTAGCACCAAACCGATTTCTTTCAAGTTTGAACTCTTCAATAGTCGGTTCGTATTGCAAGGGAAGAAAGAATTGCATGCATCGACACGTGGAATATCCATCCACCTCAAAATTTTAAAATTAAATTTAAAAGGAAATTTAAAAAAAAAAGTACGGACATCTGCTTCTTTAAATTCTTAAATTAAACTATTATTGTCTCAAAAATACTTATGTCCACAATCCCAACTATTACAAAGCATTTTCACCAAACATAGCTGAAACACTAGTAAAATCCATGCAATAAGTCTATCTAGAAGTGAAATAAAAACTTCCAAAAATGTCATAAACTACTATTTGTTAAGAAAAAAACAAACAAAAGCGAAGCAATCATGGCTAAGAACAAATCCAAAAACTTAAACCTAACTGTAATAACTCCAAGACTGGGCCCCACCTCACCAGCCATACCATAACCATAACCATATCTATCATGACTTCTTCTACTGAACCCATTTGAATTATTCTTACTTAATATTAACTCTCTGCAACACAAACACAAAACACACAGCATACAATTAATTGTGAATTTGCAATTGAAAGAGATGATAAGAGACAGGATTTTCAGACTTCACAGGCACAAGTCATCAGCATCATCATCACCACCTGCATCTGGGCAGAAATTTGATTTCACTTTCTCAAATATTCAGGCCCTCCAGGTTTGTTTCCCATTTATACCCTTACTGATACTATGTGTGAGCATTTGTAATTTCTATCATAATCCAATGTGTAACCCAAATAGAAAAATGGGTTAAAATCTATTTTCTTGGCCCAAATACTAAAGAATCAACTTGCACAATTAAGGTCTAGTTTTTAGGTGAAATTCCTTTATTGCAATATTTTAATTTTCCATTTTTTTCAAAATATAACTTACCTGGGAATATTGTTTATCGAAATTGCTCTGTAATAACATGGGGTGGTTTGAGGCTTCTGACAACTAAGTTGTCTTTTGTATTTATGTGGACTATATTTAATTCTTTCATGAAAAAAAATATATATATATTGTTTGGTGAAGGTTTAAGCTAATATTGAAAAGCAATACTATAATTGGCAGTTAATGATTGTAAGAGATAAATGTATTATACTAGTCTGAGATGGAATTGGACAGGTTGATTTATTGAGTGATTGTTAAATGTGTATAAAGCTATTATTATTCATAATAATGAACTATCAAGAATCAATAGATAAACATCGAATGCTTTGCAAAGATTCAGTTCGTCGCAGTGTAAGGGTGTTGTGGTCTTTTTACGGACTAATCGACTAATGACTCAAGAACTCTGTAAACAAACATACTGAAATGATAAGAACACACCAATTATGTAACTTAGTTTCTTTCACAGGTACCCAAAGGATGGGACAAACTCTCTCTATCTCTCATCTCTTCAGAATCAGTAAAAATGGCCCGTAAATCAGGAAAGGTGACCGTAAAAGCCGGAACTTGTAAATGGTCGGAAACATTTACAGAATCGATATGGATTTCAGATACCGATAGTTCAAAAGAGACGGCGGAGGAATATTTTTTCAAATTTCTTGTTTCAGGGGTGAGAGTACATTTCATTTTTCACTTTTTTTTTTCTTCTTTTTTTTTTTTTTTTAATATTCAAAAGTACATTTTATTATTACAGGGGTCTTCGAGGTCCGGTGTCCTCGGAGAAACTTCACTAAACCTATCAGCCTTCCTCAGCTCACAATCTCCGGTCTTAATTTCGTTACCTCTCAAAAAGTGCAATTACGGCACAATTCTACAAGTGAGCCGAAAACATATATTACTCGTCGACAAAATTTCAGATTTTCTCAACGTAAACTACGTGCTAAATATGTTATTTCTGGTTTCTTTGCAGATTGAAGTAAGTTGTCTAACACCCAAGAAAAATATCAGGTTCGTCACTATATTGATAATTGTCGTTTGTACTTGGAAAAAAAACTCATTTTCACTCGTTTCTAATGACATTTCGCTTGTGAATATCGAAACGTGAATTCCAGAGATGAGAAATGGAAAGAAATGCATGCACGTAGACACGATAATTCAGATCACGACGACATTATGGAGAATCGATCTGAAATGTCCGATAGCACGATTGCAAAGAATATCGATTCTTGCTCTAGTAGTAACAACCTCGCCAATGTTTCTTCTCGTCCCGGTGAACTCAGTAACAGCGTAAGATCACTCTCTTATTATCAATTAATTCATGTCTTAGGTTCCGTTTTCGCCTTCTTTTCTATTTTATTTTATATGTCTCTTCAGGATGTGTTAGAATCTTCTTACTGCCCACACATGGCAACATACAATATTCTGCAATTGACTAGTTTTAATTTAAAACGGCGATATATATAGTTTTGAAAAATATGACTTTTCACTTAAAAGTGCCCGCCTTACATAAGACGGTCTTACAACAATTTTTGCATAATCCCGCAAACGAGCTATATATGAATTTAACACGCGCGTACAGAAATGCATGCATCTCTAATCCATTCACTAGTCTGTAATTAGAATACTAACTGATTATATTGTTTTTCCTTACATCAGGAAACGAGTTTCTCAGCATCAATTTCGCGTTACAGCTTCGACTCGATGGACGATTCTGTAGGACGCCAAAGCTTTTCCTCACAAAGTGACAAGAATGTGAGCTGCAACGGCATTATCGGAAGACAAGACTCGATCGAATCCAACGACAGTGCGTCTTATTGCTCTTACTCTACGCGTGGGTCCATCAAATCAGTCCGTTCGTTTCAAAAGGACGAATTCAGAAAATTAACTTACGCCACCAAAACGTTTAAGGAAAACGACGATGCTAAAGTACACGAACTCGAGGCTGAGTCGAGAATGTGGGAACAGAACGCGAGAAAATTAGCGGCCGATTTGGAAAGTTTAAAAAAAGAGTTGTCCACGTCTCGTTCGGAGTGCCAAGGGTTGACTCGAGAAATCGAGGACTTGAAATTTGTTCAAGAAACGGAAAACGGTAAAATACAAAAGGGTTTTGAAGATGAGATTAGGTTCCAAAAGGAGGCGAACGAGAACTTGTCTTTACTGCTTAAGAAAACTCAAGAGTCGAATATCGAGTTGGTTTCGGTTTTTCAGGAAATGGAGGAGACGATAGCGAAACAGAAAGTCGAGATCGAATCTCTTTCAGCTAATGAGTTAGAGTTCATAAATACTAATGAGCAGTTTATGATTCTGGAATGTACACTCGAGGACAAGATTGTAAAAACGGAAATCGAGCAAGATCTGAAGAATCAGATTATAAAGGGTTTGCTTTTTGATGTAAGCAAAAAGATCGGACAATTAAACGCAAAGGTTAGAGAACTTGAGACGGATTGTAACGAGCTTACAGAAGAAAATCTCGAGCTACTTTTCGAAATCAAAGAATTAAGAAACGTCGATTGTGAGCTCCAAAAATGCCTTCAAAGAGCAGACGAGCAAAGAGAGGAAATAGTCGAACTTCACAAACAGTTGGCAAGTGAAAATGGATCTAAGGATGCGATTTCCGATACGGGTTTTTTAAAATGTGTCGACTCGTCTACTCGTGAAAATGCATGTGAATGCCAAAATAGTTCAAACGATGAACCGAATTTCGATGGCGAAACTGAGTTGGCGAATCACTTTTCCGAACTACGAGAAGAAAATATCTACTTATCGCAACGAGTATCTGGCTTAGAAGCTCAATTAAGATATCTAACCGATACAAACGAATCTAGTCGTTTGGAGCTGCAGAAATCAGAATCTCAAGCTATCGCTCTTCGGATTCAAGTCACAAGATTGGAGGAGAAAATCGAGTCGCAAAAGCTTGAACATAAAAACAAGTTATCGGAAATGCAAAAACGGTGGACTGAAAATCAAGAAGAGTGTGTGTCTCTAAGCACACTAAACGTAAAGCTTCAGGCTACAACCGAAAGTCTCGTAGAAGAATATAACTCGCTTCAAAAATTCAACGGAGAGTTAAGGGAACAAAAAATCGAGCTGCAAAAACAATGTATGGACTTAGAAGCCAAATCAAGAAAATCTCGAGATTCCGAGTCGAAATCTGATGGTGAAAAACGAAACGAGCTAGAGTCGAAAATAAAATTTTCCGAAATCGAGAGACTTCGATTAGAAGACGAAAATTCGGTCTTACGTAAGCAATTGCAGAAAGTGCCGGATATGCAAAACGAAGTTTTGGCTCTAAGGGTCTCTATGAAAGAAATGAAGCTCCAAGCTCAGGTTCTAGAAGCTTCGTTCGAATCTGTGTTGGGAGATTACGAAGAATTAAAACGTGAAAACATTTCGATGTTGGAAAAAGTTTCTAGCATGCAGAAAGCGGTATTAGAAGCAGAGGATAGCAAACGTAAGAAAAATGGGCTAGAGGATAAAATTCTAAGGCTCGAGGGCGATTTAGTAGAGAAAGACGCATTATGCGTCCAAGTCAACGAGATGAAAAACGAGCTTAGTCAAATGAAAATGGCAAATAGTCAGTATGCGATGAAGGTGAAAACCTTAGAAGACGAACTGAAGCAAACAGAGCTGTCAAAGGTCTTTATATATATGCTTGTGGCTTTTTATGAAAAAGTATATTTTTGGAATTTGGCCGTTTTTTATTTTTATTTTTTTCGTCTACAGGTTTCTGACGTCAGAAGACATCAAGTTCCGGCAATGGATTACGAGTTGAAGATTCAACTTCTTGAGAAAGAATTGGAAAAGGCTTTGGACTTTATCTATATGTATAAATTACAACTTGAGAGGTAAGTAAATGAGACAATGTACTATTCATGTAAGCTAAAAAAAAATAATCAAAGTCATGACACAATATTTAAAAAGCTGATATTATGCACGTGCATGGTGCTTTTATTCTATAAGTAACATTGCTATTTGTTTTACTGTCTAGCAGTGCTCGATCGATCGATTCTAAGATATCACAAACCCAAGAAATCGCAAAAACCGAACATAAGATATCGCAGCTTGAGGCCGAGCTACTTGAAATTCGTGAACGGTACCTCGGAATAAGCCTTAAATACGCGGAGGTGGAGGCTCAAAGAGAACATCTTGTGATGGAGCTAAAAGCTCTCAATCGCTAGTGCTATTCTTGCAACTTGGCCATTTTCTTTGAAAAATTCAATTTTGGTTCGTATGTTACAGAAGTGTACATATGATGTGATTTATGTTGAGCATATATGACCATTGATACGAACGTACAAAATGTTTGTTTAAAAAAAGGGTGCGGATATACGCACCCCGTTTTTTTATTAGTTAACCCCGTTAAAAAAATTACTCATTAAAATACCAAAATTATCCTTAGATTTTAAATACACCCCAATTAGTATTTATTAGTTAACCCCGTTAAAAAAAATTACTCATTAAAATAAATCAATATTTCAATAGTATTTCAATGTCTGTGAGTAAATTATTGGGAACAATTAGTTGGGTGAACCAGGGTTAATTAACTGTTACGTTTGGCATAGATGCCCAAGATTTTAGTGTTCTTAATTTGGCTTTATTTATTTTTTCTTTTGCGCTTTCTAATCTCTAGTTTCTTTCATTGTATGGCTCCTGATGTACGCAAATTATATGGTGCAATTTGATATATTTTTAGTTATTATACATTGATTTATCCATACATGTACATGTATTTATCTTTTATGTAATGTATCACAAAGACTAATGTATATTTATCTTGTATATGATGTATCTCGTGATTTAATTGATGTATTTATGCACGAGGTGAACCATATAACGATTGCAAAAAGGTTATCATGTCATAATATCATCAACAACAATTAAAAAAAATCTTCATTAAATATTATAATATACCACTATAAGTACCAGTAAAAGATAATGTTTTTAAAAATCAAACCGAACTTCCAATTTAATTGGTTCACTATGTTACTGGTTTGATCGGTTTTATATATGTATATGTAAGAGGAGACCAATACTCCTAATGTCCTGTACAGGAGAGCTATAAATTATGCTTTTGTTTATTTTTAATAACAAAAAGAAAAAACTTTCTGGTTAAGATTTGCAAGTGAAGTTTTTTTGTCTTCCATGGTAAAAGGCAATACTATTTGCAGTCAAAGCATCTAATTAATTGTCACTTCAATATATTTGATTGAACTTTGAGTTGTTCAATCACTTCAAGTAACTACTTAAGTGTAAGTATACCAATTCAATAATACTGAACATTATTAAAAATTCAGTACATTGAAGAAAATCCTAATTTAAAATGGAACATGTAGCAATAATAGATTTAGCAGGTGCGAGTTACATTAGTAGTTCCGGAGGTGTCCACCACCACAGTCGAAGTTCAAGTAGTCTATAGATTTTGACATGAAGCTTAAAATCAAATTTGGTTTAAGCAAATATACTCCCTATGTTTCTAAATGTGTCTTTTTAGAGTTTTTGTCAAAAAAAAATAAGGAACATTAAAAATGGATTAATTTACCTATCATTTAGTATCATTCTTACTCTCCTAAATTATCTCTCTTTCTATGATACACATTAATTCCCAAATAATAATAATAATAATAATAATAATAATGCTTCAATCAATAATAAGGTTCCTAACTTAAAAGAATGTTGAATGGTTTCATAACCTCACTTAACTTCTTTCAAGAAAAATAAAGGCAAAATTTCTTAAGAATAACAAAAGCAAGAAGTAAATTCTCAACTGCACTAACTTGCGAGGCATCGTTCGGTTTCAGTTGCACGTGAAAAGCAACACGAAATCAACATTCAATCCATACAAAGAAGGGCAACCTGCTATACTCCCCCCGATATGAAAGAATCGATATATATTATTTACCAACGGGCGAGGAAAACAACAAGTGCCAAATGTTGTCCAATTTGTAGCATCCAACATATAATGAGAAAACAGTAGTAAAATAAATAGACTCAACACTCTACCGATAAGACGTAGGGAGCTTCAGAGAGACCATCCACAGCTCCACCCTATCTTACCACACAATTCTTCTGAACTGCTTATTTATTTTGTTCTCTACGGTCTTTTTTACAGTATTGAATAAGCTCTAATCACCTCAACAATGGGCGCTCGACACAATGGACACTTTCCACCTCCGCGTACCAACTCATTCGCACATTTAGAGCATGTGCACATGTGCCCACATCTGGAGAGAAAGATGTCAGCATAAACACACCCAACTAGAAATACAGACTGATTACCAAACATGAACTGCTCGTGCAATATTTAAAATAAAATTTAAGAAAAAAACAAAATAATAGAAAACCCTAAAAATGAAAAAAAAAATAAATAAAAACCTAGGAATTTGGAGTACTAAACTAAATTTAAAAAAAAAAAAACTAAAAAGAAAAACGCCGTATCACTTATTTACCAAATACAATTTCATCATCACATTTTTATCTCATATCCAATCACTCTCAAATTCATTCTCATGCTTCCGAATAACTTTTTTGAACTATAAATAGAAAGAAGCGGAACGAAATGCCAAGCAATCACACCCTAAATTCTAAAAATGATAAATACACACACATACCTGTACAGTAGGGCGTCAATTTGTTCATCACAACAAACACAGCAGGTTCCTTTTCTTACATGTCCCCATTTAGATCCATACTCTGATGTCTCAGCAACCCCTGTGTGATGAAGAAAAATGAAATAAGTTAATAACCGAAGGCCAGTGGTGCAATTTTACTTCTATCCCCAAAAAATACAATCAAGAGGGCAAACGGACCTTGCCCACCAGATGATCGATTAAGAGCAGCTGAAACTTCCTGTCTAACCGAGCGTTGGAGTTCGAGTTGCATGTCCATGCAAGCTTCTAACATTCTTTGCATGTGATTCATACCTTGCTGAAGCTTTGCGACATCAGCTCTCAGATCATTCATCATCTCCCACTCCTGCTTAATAATAGCAAAAATCATTCAATTGACACAAAATTGCAAACCAAATTCAGTCATGTCTCTATGTGCTTAAATGAACAATTTATTTGTAACTTGCTAAAGAAATGAAAAGATCAATTTAGTCATATAACTCTAGCTATCGTTAGTCCTACTAAACATAATGTACTACAAGTCCACTATTTTTTACTCTTGTAACACTGTTTGTACAGAGACGGGGCTGGGCCAGAGGGAATTTTTTAAAATAAGTGATATAAATCCATTATTTTTTACTCAATACTGTTGACACTGCTCGGACGGAAAAGGGGGTGGGCTGGGGCCCGAGCTGGGCCCCCTAGATCCGCTGTTGCTCACGGCATATAAGAAAAAAGAAAGCAATTTCTCAAAACAGAAGAATAAATAAGAAACATGTTCTAATCAAAATCGAGGTGGCAGCATTTGCAATTTAGCAAGGAAACAAGTTCAACTTACAAGTTCCGGACGATGGACACTGTGACGAGACCACCCAGAGTGGTTTAAATCCTGATGCCAAAGGGGTTGTGGTGGTGGTACTGGAGGAGTCGGTAACACTAATGAAGGTCTACTAGTGGTATCACGCTGATCCTCAATCTGCTCATCATTCTGTGGGTCCTCATCCCTTTCGGGTGATGGAGGAAGAGGCAAGTTCCTGTTGAGATCCCAACCAATGGAATCCCTCCCTCGTCTTTCCACGTATGATTGAATCAAATGATCCAGGCTCTCCCGGAAACCACTACGAAGAAGATTAGAAACACTCCTCCTACAATACAATGATTTAAATAAGTTCAAAAGAACTAAAGAAATGATAATTACAGATACTACACTTGATGTTTAGCCTAATTTTAAATAATAAATTAAAAAAAAAAAAAAAAGACACTACAAATCTCAATGGGGTGTTTGTAATTAAATTCATCCCACCTATGAGGTCGGTTTAATTAATCCCATCATTTCACATAATGCAAGAAAGAAAAAGTACTCATACATTTTGTAAAATATTCAGAAATTAATACCAGAAATTGGGCTTGTAATATCCGAAAACTTTAGGGTAAATTACTCAAAAATAGAATAATCCAAGAAATAATTCATTGTAGTAAATGTTTGATAATTTAATTATACCAAGTACATATGAGATTGTGTGAATAATTTAATCAAAATCCCACGATTAATCAGGAGGCGTTAAAAGACAACTGGATTTGTTTTCTTTACTTTTTGTAACTAAGCTAAACCCTGGCTTTGGTATATATCCTTTAAATATGAGAAGATTGAGAACACAAAATAATGAGACAGTAACCTGCTCAATAGCTCCCTGAGTTCCATGCTGTATACATTATCATCATCAGGTGGGTGGAACCTGGTGACTCTCCTAATAGGAACTGGCCGCCGCATTCTTGGAGGGTCTGAAGGCCCTTCCGACCAATTATCAACAGCTTCCCGTGAGCCATCATCGTCCCAAACCTCACGAGCTTCTTGAAAACGATGTTGCCCTTCATCTTCAGCAACCACTGCTGACGGCCAGTCAGACAAAGCATTTTCCTGTCTATTATGTGCTAATTGTTGCGGGGTTACTCTCTCATGTTCAGCAACCTGTCCCTGCCAATGGTTTCCTTCATCAGGGACATCTTGATTTGTACTTTGAACAACTGTGCTGACATCATCCATATTCCCCACGCGATCTGGCAATTGAAAACCGATTTCCTGATTTCCATGTTGCAGCACCTCCTGCGAAGCACTTGTATTCCTCTGATAATTTCTCGAATCGCTGTTGCCACCATTAGGAGAGGTCTCGGGATGGCTGCTTGCTTGACCACGAACAATGTGTTCCAATCTAAAGCGGAACCCTTCCCTTGATTAAAGTAAATAAACATGCATCGAATTATTAAATGACACAGAGTGTTTCTTATATATTACTCCCTTGATTAAAGTAAATAAACATGCATCAAATTATTAAAATGACACGAGTTTTTCTTATATAATATAAATAGAATGATTAAGCATGAAAAACTACAGAGCTACCAAACAATTAATTGTAAACAATTCCATGAGGGCAACATTCGATAAGCACGAGAACTTCCGACCTATAAAATCTAATCCTTCTCACAAACTCCCTTTGTCCCAGATTCATGACCCGTATATGATTTAGACTTATCACTTATCCTCAAAATCCAGTATTATTGGGTATCGATAATTTGAGAACGTTGGGTTGGGTCGGTTAATAGAGACATGGACCTTGGTAGAAATTGACTTTAGCTTAATACTTGCAATCATGGTGAAGATAATTCTTTTATGATATATGCCACGAACACTTACTAAGTTTTTTTATCTGCAGGAACAATAATGCTACTTTGTATAGGCATACTGAACTTAGGATTACTTAGGCATATCATTCGTGTCCAATTCGACAATCCTCCAAGTTTAAGTCTATTGACTTGCAGATGTATTCAAGATACAGGGAGCAACAACAAGGAAGCAAGAATACAGGAAGGTGTTGCTTGTTGTGGTTAACTTTGTTGGGTTTTTACATTCTAAAGACAAGTCTCCATATCCCTTCACAATTTAGAAATGAAACACATCGGGTTCCAAGGCTCCTTTGGACATCTTGCAATAAGAACTTCCCAAAAATGGGCTCTCTATTTTTCAAAAAAAAAAAAAGGAACACGCAATTTAAGTAGTAATGTGACATTTCTAATTCTCGATTAAAAATCCATGCTAGGCCATGTTGTAAGATTAATGATGCGATGGAGTGAGAACTAAAGACTAGATTGTGGACGATCAGTACAAGATTGTTACAATACATATAAAAAGAGAAGGAGAAAACAAATATGCAACTTCAATCCAGATGCATGAGCATGTTTGGGTATTTCAAAACCCTAAAAACATTCTGAAGCATGGATTCATGATTGGTGTCGGTTGAATCCACTGTTTCATAGAGCACTTTAATTTGGAACATGGTATGCAAGAAACAAAATGGAATAAAATTGTTAACTTTGGTTTCAAAAGCTTCATACAGACTTTTTTCTCTTTTGGCTGACCCATTTTGTATAAATTATAAATCATGTTGCTGTTAAAAGCTCTAATTTCTTTTTCTTATATAAACCATTCTAATCAAGAATTGACAATATTTGTGTTATCCTCTCAAACTGGTTACACAACTACCTTGATAAGTATTTTACTTCACCAACTAGCTAATTTAACACAGACAACTCCTCCCGAAATTTACTTATTTACCTCAGCCTAGCAGCCATTATATGTAGATAGACAAACAAGTTATGACCAAATCTTCTATCCAGGGCCAATAATGAGTAGACAATAAACGAATAGTACTTTATACTGATTGTATAACGAACGTGTCAAATACAAATTTTCAACTAGAGAAAATTATGCAACATATCGAAGAGTACTTTATACCCATAATGTAACCAAGTTTAATAAAGACGGAAAACAGGTGGCCGTTCCCAAAATGGGTGTGTTCTAAATGGTAAACCTATTCTGGTCATTTGATCAATCCATGGTATAGAGTTGTGTTAAGAGCTATTTAACAATGGTATGCTTGTGTTCTTGCAATACCAGAACCAAGTACAAACAAAACGTCAGTTCTTTTATTCAAGTGCCAAGCAACTAACAAGTCTGAGGACACTTGAAATGCAATGATTTGAGTGAAAGACAATGGACACATACACACAAACACCAATAGGCCCCCCGTCTGTTTGTGGATTTGACTATAGGCTGCAATCCAATGTTTAGTTTTAACTTATCAAAAATTAACAATAACTCTTATTATAAGTTGTTCCTAAGTTCATTAGCTTAGCTCCTTCAACTACGTTTAAAGTTAAAATTATAAGATGAACATCTTGAATAAGCATCAATAAATTATTCTTGTAAGAATTCAAATTTATTCGAAAAAATAAAGGTGTTTCTCTCATGAATCCTAAATTTTATGTCATCCTATCACTGAAACTAGTCTGTTAAAGCAACAATAGATAAGATAGAGGGAAAAGGCAAAGGTTAGATCTGTAAGTCAAATAGAATCGTTGTCATGCATGATGGACAATGGGCATACCTCAGGCCAGAGACCGTGTGTCGCTGTCTTAACTGATTTAACTCACTAGCTGCCATTGAAGGCGGCCTTTCCTCCTCAGCGGGCCTCTCATTTCTTAAGAAACGGCCTCTAAGTAGGGACTGAAAAAAATGAAAGGATAAATACAAATTACTATTCTTTACGGAAATAGCATTTGGTGTATAAAAAAATGGACAAAGTTACTCACAGATAAAGAACAAATACAAGGCATTAGAAATCAAACTAACCTACTTATTCAAATATGATCAAAGTGGAAGTTCAAACCTAACAACTAGCAATAAAGTTCTTGAAGATTAGGATATGTCAATCTAAGAGGAAATACCAACAAGACAGAAATTTTATTGAACAACTATCAAGACATCCTGAGCCATTTCACTATAATCAATACGATGTGTAATTGAACAACATCGAATTCCAGATCAATGATAGTCATGGAACAACAAAAGCTCCACAGGTAGATTTTCCATAAACGAGAAACAAATCTACACGTGGTGTTCAACCTTTGCCTGCAACTCAGTGAAATTTATGTCAACCAGACAATAAATAATAATATTTTCCCATGCAGTGATGACTTACTCAAGATACATACTAAATTACTTATATTTATATTTGGTAACCGAAACTAAATCACAAATTATGTTTTAAATTCAAATCCATAACAAACCTAATAAAAGATCAATCATTCAAAAAACTATCACTCTCTAACGAACGGGTGATATATTTAAATTTTAAGATAAATAAAAGCTTCACTATTTATTTATGTTTTAATAAAACTACCTGAATACGATTGCGGTGAGCAAAATCAGAAACAGCTCGATGTTCCAGCAGACCCTCAAGCTCCCGTTGCCTTTCCCTTTCGATCCTCACGAGCAAATCAATCAGAGCTTGCCGTCCTCGCAACCTCAACATATCCCGCCGTACATGCTCCGGCTGACTTTCCTCTTGGTCAGCAGCAGACCCTTCACGAGCATGATCGACTTGAGGAGTCCCAGCCCCATTCTCCCGTTCTCCCCTCCGTCCACCCCGAGACCCTCTCTGCTGACTCGTCATCTGCATCCACTCCCTCACGATCCTCACCCTCTCCCTCTCAGTCTCCCCAAGCCACTCAGCTCTCGGACTATCGTTTCTCCGCATCACATTAGACGAACCATCACTACCAATACCACTCTCCATCCACCCACGAACAATCTGCCTCACCCGTTCCCTTTCAACTTCCCCAAGGTCAGGCGACTGCTCGCGACTCGAGCTCTCCTCGTTCTGTGGGCCCATCTGATCGTGGTTCCACGTAGCATACTCATTCTCATTCTCACTGCCCTGATTCTCACCTCCCCTGCCGTCGGACGGATTCGTGTTATTAGAATCTACGCTTCTCTGCTGCTGCCCCAACCTCTCCCGGGCCCGGGTCAGCGCGTGCTCATCCTCAAGCTCCCGCCACATCTGCAGGATAGACGAGGCCCGGGTGCCATGCCTCTCCACGTCACCCTGGCGCCCTGAGGTCGGGGACTGAGACTCGTTCAGGAACGAGGAGTCGAGCGTCGAGACCGTGTGGAGGCCGGCGAGGGCCATCAGCTCCGACTCGCGGTTCCTCCTCTCGATCGTGGTGATCATCTCCTGGGCCTGGCGGGCGGCCCACCGGCTCAGGATCCTCGAGTGGCGCCTCCGGGCCGCGGACGACTCTGCCAGGTCATCGCCATCGAGGTCGGACCGACGCCGCCTCCGGACGAGCTGTTCGCCTTCATCCTCCACTTCGTCCTCGGTGGTTGTCGTCGTCCTGGGCGAGCTGCAGGAGGCAAAGGACATGTAGTCTTCATAATTGCCAAGCATCAGCTCCTCCAAATTCCGCTCGAATTCGGAACGAGTATCGTTATTCTCAGTGCTCTCGGGTTTCTGAACCGGCTGTTGACGAACATTAGCCATAACCTAATAGCACTCCTAATACCCAGAACCAATTTTGCCCTAATTATCAACAGCACAAAAGCAATCACGTACAAATCCAATTTCTCACTCAGAGTACAAAATGCATAATATTATCACCTGATCAAATGGGAGTGATTGATAAATCACCATTTTTTTTATTTTTTTTAGCAAATATCAGCGCCCCGGGCAACAAAATAATATAATGGAAATTAAGATCCAGGAGACATAATTATAAAAGGGAGTGAAATGAGGATAGCATGGCGATTACCACGATGCATATCGGAGCTTACAAAATTGATTAGATAAAGGAAACGTGACTCTGAAGCTGAATGCTCTTCGATTGCAGAGTGAGAATAGAAAAGATAAAAGAAGACCTAGCTTTTCAAGTTATGATTATGTATAAATATACATACATATATACTCAAATATCGAGTGATAGCTTTCTGTGTATGGGTGTGTTATTGAATTGAGATGAGAGGAAAAGGAAAGGCAACTGTGCCAAAAATCATTTCAGATGGAGAGAGAGCAAAGAAGGAAGATGGGAAATTTATAAAGGAAGAACGAAAAGGATTTTTATTTATTTGTACTTATTTTTTGGTTAATTTAATATTCTTTCATTTTCTTGTTATCATATTTACTTTTTTTTTTTAATACTTTTATTTAATTATAGTAAAATTAAACTACCCATTTACCTATCTTTTTTAAATGAATAACTAATGACTAAACATATATATCATAAGGACATAAATAAAAAGGCAATACTTTATGTTGTATTGTATAAAATTATTACAAGACTATCTTTTCTTGACCGATAAAGTAATAATATTTTACTTATTTTTCAGTTTTAATTTTATGGTTAATAAATGCTCATATTTCTTAATAATTCTTTTGTTTTCTTGTGTTAATTTAAGAATAAGAGGGAACGACAAAAATGCAAGGGAATCTTCAAGAAGATCCATCGTCAAGCGTAATAAATTCTCAAAAATTAAGCGACGCGGAAATATCCGATAAAGCTCGGGAAATCAGCAATCTATTTTAGTACTTGGATGAAGATTTTCCGAACACCCCACTTCAATCCCTTATAAATATAACAAAACGGAAAAAGTACTCGCGCAAGGACTTGAAACCCGCATAGAACTTTCATCTATTTTCCTTTGGGATAATTTTTTTTTGCCCCCCAATATATGCAGTTTTTTTCACTTTACCTCCCGACGTGTTTTTTGTTCCACTTTGCCCCCTGATGTACAATAATTTTCGACGTTACCCCCCAAACTTTATTTCCGACAGAATATTCCGTCTAGATTCCATCGACGGGCAGTTGGGGGGCAAAGCGAAAGAATCTTATAGTTTGGGGGGTAAAGTGCAAAAAAATTTATAATTTGGGAGGCAAATTAAAATAATATAAATATTAAATTTTTGTTTTAAAATTTTTATATTTGAAAAAAATATATAATTTTTATCTTATACTCTCACACACACAAAGTTGTCAATACAATTCCAATATTAAAAAAAAATCCATAAATTCCCAGTTAATATTTATAATTTTCTAAATATAAATATTATCAATACATCTTTATATTATTAAATATGAAACACATGAGTAAGTATTATGTAAATTATTAGGCTATGTAACATAATAATATATTATTATGTATTATGATTGAACAAAATAAATTAAAGGTGTATTTCGTATATGCATTATAATATTATGATACGAAAAAGAAAATTATCATTCGATATTATTATTTGTATAAAAAGTGTGATTAAATACTATATTAATCATGAGTACATTATTATATAAGATTATAATGTACTCATGTACTCATGATTAATATAGTATTTAATCACATTTTTTATACAAATAATAATATCGAATGATAATTTTTTTTTCGTATCATAATAATTTACATAATACTTAGTCATGTGTTTAGTAATTAATAATATAAAAAGATGTATTGACAATATTTATATTTAGAAAATTATAAATATTAATTGGAAATTTATGTGTTTTTTTTTTTAATTTGGAATTGTATTGACAACTTTGTGTGTGTGTTAGTATAAGATAAAAATTATATCTTTTTCAAATATAAAATTTTAAGACAAAAATTCAATATTTATATTATTTTAATTTGCCCCCCAAACTATAAGATTTTTTGTATTTTACCCCCCAAACTATAAGATTCTTTCGCTTTACCCCTCAACTGTCCGTCGATGGAACTTAGAAGGAATATCCCGCCGGAAATAAAGTTTGGGGGGCAACGTCAAAAATTATTGTACATCAGGGGGCAAAACGGAACAAAAATAACTTAGGGGGCCAAAGTGTAAAAAATTGCATACATTGGGCAAAAAATAATTTTTCCTTTTCCTTTTTTCACATGACAGTTTGATTGAGTTTTGTTTGGTTATCTATCAATTATATTGTATTGAAAAGATTTTTGTTTCGGCTCTGTTTTGCGGGACTTGAGCAGGAAAAAAAAATTCAATCGGGGAGCTTCGAATCGCTTGTTTGTTTTGAAACTCCCCCGAATCGCCTCGACCCATTTCTTTACGCATCACGTTTTGATTTTTGTGTCTTATAATACTCGCATATTTTTTTATGTTCTCAATGAAATTTATTTACAGATAAAAAAAAGAGGAGCGAGGATAGCGCGCCAATTGGATGACACTGGTAATATAGTTTTATATTTACTATTTTCTAATACGTAATTTTTGATAATCTTAGTGTATAAATTGTTTTGAAATAAAATTAACTATCGAGAAAAAAAAAAAGCTTTTCATGTTTCAACCATTTTTAGTCTAACCTTTAAATACTTGCGATAAAATATTTTAAGTGTTATTTTTCAAAAATAACTTTTTTACATTTTTGAAATGCAGTAGAAGCCGCGTTTAGAAAAAATTGAAAGTTAGGGTGTGTGATTGCAAAAATAAATGAAAAAAAAAAATTGGAAGTTATTTTTGAAAAAGAATTAGTGAAAGCGGAATTTAATTGTAAGCAAAGACTGAATGATATTTTTGAATAGTTTTAGTGAAAGTATAAGTTTCTTGATATATTTTTGACGAAATATACTTGAGTGTTTAGTTGTAAATGTTTAAGGGTATATTTGGCGGAAAAAGCTGATAAGCTAGCTGATAGTTGAAAAACTAGCTGATTACTGAAAAGTTATTTGAGAGCTGATAGCTGATTGATAGTTGAAAAGCTAGCTGATCTATATAAAAGCGTTTGACAAATTTAGCTGATAAGCTGACTCCAAAATATAAAATTACACAAAAGTACATGTTTAAAATAATAGTGTTAGTGCTATTTTTTATTTATTTATATAATATCAGGATTGTAAATTAAATTATTATTATTTCTATTACCAGTTTCATTATATATATATATATATAATTTTCAATAATTGCACGATACTTTAGGGAGAGGATTTTTTTTTTCCTTTATATCTAGTCAAGCTAATAATAATAATAATAATTTCACAATACTAAAATAATTCTTAGATATTCATCTAACCGTTAATAAATTGGTGAAATTAAAAAAAATTAATATCTAACGACATAATAATAAAATGGTTAAAATAGGAATAAAATCAAAAAGCTCCATGAGTTTATTTGAAACGCTTGTAATAGTAGCATCTGAGATAAGCTCACACTTTTCAAATAAGCTCATGCAACTAAATAAGACTTATTTAAATACAGAGAGCTTATAAGTCCTCTGAATAAGACATAAATTAGTTTATTATGCTTACCAAACATACAGTAATAGTAAAAAGTACTTGTTTGTTGTAAATTATGAGTCATTCAGACAACGTTTGTTTTGAGATGATCCAGGATCGAGACTCCTTAAAAATAAAATATCTCAAACATAACAATCATTCAGATACGCAAACAGTAACTAGCGTACTTTTAAAGAAAAATAATATTCTATCATGGATTGCAGAAATACAAAGTAACCATATTAAAATTATTTTCCAAGGAAAAATAAAATAAAAACTAAACAATTGGGCTTTATAAACAACTAAATCTCGAAACAAACATGGCTCTAGGTTTTGTTTGGTAAGCTTTAGTCAAAGTCATTCTCCCGAAAAAAATTCTCTATCACCAATCATTTTCGTACATTTGATGTATTCTTTATTGATATACAGTCACATTTCCATATAATCTTTCTCAACCACCCTCAATCACTAATCAAACATACCTTACTTTTTCATTATGTTCAATTATATTTAAAAATGGATGACATTGTATTATTATATTTTACGGAGATGTCAAATCACATATGAAAATTTAATAATAATATTTTATTATGTAGTATTTATAATTGTATCTATTTACTTAAATGTAAAGATGGTGAGAAAAAAGAGAGCGAGTAAATGAGATATATGAACGTGATAGGTATAAATACGAATGGAGTTTTAGAAGTTCTTGATTGAGTGGCCTCTAGCATCTCTCAAATGGATCCTTTGCCAGATTTCTACGCCGCCCGATCTCGGTTACTTTTGTAAGAAATAAGAAATCAAGTTAGGATGAAGTAGCTGCTCGTGCGCCTTCTCGACAGGCTTTGATTGCACAGACAGGAAATAACTTTAATCGTCGTGGTTCTAGAAATAACTCTTTCGGTGGTTCTGGAAGTAACTCATCCGGTGGGCAGTAGAAGAATAAGGGTCTGGCCAATTTCTTTAACCAGAATCAATCCTCGAATTGTGGAAAAAGGAAAGATAAAGGTCGTGGCGGGTCCAACAATGGTGGTAACAACGGTGGTACTGAAACCAGCCCTCTAAGGCACAATAGTGGCAGCAGTACCAACAATATCCACCTTGGGCCGCACCGTGGTTGCAAACTTGGAATCCTCTACCATGTTCCTATACCACCAACACCTGGTCACCTCCCCCACCCCCCACCCCCATCCAAGCAGTCTAGAGTCTTGGGTAACCGTTCACAACAGGCTTTTAACACACAACTTCAGCCGATGGACTTGGAGCAAGCATTTCAAACGATGACTCTAAATCCTCCGGATAATATTTGGTACATGGATACGGGTGCCAATTTACACATGACAAGTGAGGGAGGTAATCTTACGCTTATTTTAATTTGAGCAAAAATAAAAATATTACTGTTGGTAGTTGTTAGGAGATCCCAATTTATGGTTATGGGCAAAAATCCCTCCCCTCACCTTTTCCCCCCTTGCATCTAACGAATGTACCTCATGCCCCAAAACTCATTAAAAACCTCATATTTGTTCATCGGTCTACGATTGATAATAATGTGAGCATTGAATTTGATCCTTGTGGGTTTTATGTGAAGGATATTGAGACTGGAAGGAAAATATTGAGGTGTAACATTGGCGATCTCTACCCCATCACCACCACCACCACACGTCATCAAGCCACTTCACCTTCCACATTTGCTGTTTTGTCCTAGTCTTTGGCACGATCATTTAGGTCACCCAAGAGTTTCGATTTTAAATTCGCTTAAGAACAAAATGTTATTGATTGTAAACCCATTTCAAACACTAGTCCTTGTCAATCTTGTATTTTTGGTAAACATGTGAAACTACCATTTTATTCTTCCTGTTCATGCACCTTATTACCTTTTGATATCGCGCATAGTGATTTGTGGACATCTCCTATATTAAGTTTTGCAGGGCACAAATATTATGTGTTCTTTATTGATGATGAATGATTTCTTATGGTCTTTTCCCCTATGTGAAAAGTCACAAAATTTTCCGACTTTTACAGCTTTTAGCACACTTATAAATACCCAATTTCAAATGCAACTAAAAGCTTTCCAATGGGACAGAATTATAGAATCAAGCCTTTCATTCATTTAGCAAACAAAATAGACTTGGCTTTCATTTTCGTGCCCCTACACCTCGCCTCAAAATGAAAAAGTCGAATGGAAAATCCGTGCTATAAATAACATCATGCGAACACTTCTTGTTCACTCATCAATACCACCCACTTTTGGCACCACGCCTTGCAAATGGCCACGTATCTTCTTAACACAATCCAGCGCCTGATGATTAATTAACAACAGTAGAGGTGCCTATGTATGATGACGACAATTTATGCGGGTGGTAACTGAATTAGGGTTGTCGATTTGAAAGTATTTCTGATGGTTATTTGGTCTGAAAATAGGAGATTTAGATCAGAATAACGAGATGAACGCGATGGTGGTGGCAGTGGCCGGAGTATAGGTTGAGAAGGTAGTGCACCGTTACCAGCCGGACTTTGCTCGTGTGTGCGGTGGGAGTTTTGTTTGTTGTGACTCAGCGGCAGGGAGTGGGGAGAAGGGGTGTAGGGTTTGGTTTGTATTGGTTGGCAGGGGAAACTACAATTATATATTAATAATTTTAAGTGTAGGATTATTTTAGATAATTTAAATGTAAATTTTATTTTAATTGGAAATACTTGACTAAATGGAATTAAAAGAAAGTTGAATGATTATTTGAAAATTATTGATTATCTAAGTGTATTTGATTAGATAATTTTGGCACGGATAGCGTCGATCGACGCCAGCACCGACGCGGCGTCGACGCTCGACACCGCCCGCGTCGACCGACACTCTGTCGATGTGAGTTTGAGCGGATTTTCTTCTACCCGACAGCGTTCTCGCCTACGATGACTGCTTCCGCAAGTTTTAGATTTATGACACAAACATTTTTGTTCACGCGATTGGAGACAACAGATGATTGCACAAGCACTTTTTGGAGTCGCTCGACTATTTTTCAGGGACGTTCCCTTACTCCTTTCCACGTTTGATTTTCTTTTCTTTATATTTAGGGTAATGAGGAGATTACTGGATTTTTAGAGGGGAGGATGGTTGAGTATGATTTATATTTGAAAATTGTGCAATTTGAGAATTTTTATGTGATTGATTGCTATTTCTGCGCGTTATTATGTTTGTATGGCTTGCCTGTCGAAGTTAATTAAGTATGATTTGAAGTTCTTGTCTTTTGAGCGTGTATAAGTGCATAAAATTTTTTAAAATTATTATTTATATATTGTAAAATGGTACTTGGACGCAATTGATTTCGCAAAACCTTAAAAGCAGCGTCAATTCAAAACTTTTTCATGCAAAAAGCATGTGAGTAGCTTAAGTGATTATCATCTTTGCATGTACTTGAATGAGTTTTGATTTGAGATCTCTTTGAAATCGCTGTGTGTAGTTGACTTTGAAAATGAGGTTAAGGCACAGAAAAAATCCTATTTCGGCCATATCCATACGAATGAGCCCCTCATAGCCAAACAATCCATTTCCATTAGCCATGAGTGTTTTTGAGACCCCTACTAACCCATTAAAAGCGTGGGGTAGGAGTTCGTTATTTTTATTGGTTATTAGTGTTTTGGAGTTTTAATCAGGGATTTATGAAAAGTTTGTAATAAAGGATCATCATTCTTTAAAAAAAAAAATTAAAAAAAAAGGCCCCATAAAAAAATAATAAAAGGGGGATAAAATAAAAAATAAAAAAATAAAAGAAAAAAGATGGTGAATCGTGTTTAGTCATTGCCTATGCGCTTTATTAAGGCTTGAGTTTTATTGTTTATTTATGAAGTCTAATGATTAGAGGGCAAAAGAGTTGTGTAATTGTGAAAAAGCATATCATTAGCTTCTAAATCATTTAAGTGGTTCGAGCGAAAAGTCAGTTTACGGTTTGCGAGTTGAGAAATAACCTAAGTTAAAGGCTACGTTATGAGTGTTTAGTGAGTTTTTTTTTATTGAGGTGAAGCAATTAGCTTCGTGATTAGAATAGTTTGGTGAGTTATTGATCACGTTAGATCGTGAGTTAGCCACACGACTTATATATTCCATACCCGTCCAAAGAGTCTTACATTACAACCCGAAAAGACCTTTTCCAATTCTTAGTTTGATAACACACTTAATTTGCGATTGAGAAGAGATTGATTTTCCGTTCTTATTTATTGTGCATGTATTTGCATGATTTGAGTGTAAACACGTCCATGCAGAAAATACTTGAGTGCTTTGAGCGAACACCCACATATATATTCCCCTTTTGAGAGGATGCATGACTTTGATTTTGAAGCGACAAAGTAATAAGGGTGGAGTGTTTGAAGTTGCGTTGAATGTATCTATATTTTCAAATTAATTATGTAGCACGACACGACTCATTGCTTGAGCATATTTTCATTCTTGTTATACTTTGAAATTATCGTTTGTTCGAGGACGAACAAACCAATAAAGCGTGGGGTAGTTGATTAACACGGATTTGTCTTAATTTTAGTTAGTATTTTAGTTCGTTATTATTGTTGATTTTGGTGAAAGTTGGATAGATTAAGCTTATTTTCGTATTTTTGTATCTCCAACTTGTTTTATCATATTTTAATTATAATTAATTATTTTTATATTTATTTTAGATATTTTGAAGTGTTTTGGCCTGAAGATAGTTGAGGGTGGGCCTACGAGTGAAGTTTTAGCGAAAATGGGACTCGAGTTTAAGTATTTAAGCTGACACTGGGTACGCTGTTCCACACTGGGTTATACCCAGTATCCGAGTCATGGCCGACACTGCTGCCCACGCTGCCCACGCTGGCCGACACTTGCTACACTGGATGGCCGACACTGGGTAGGCTGCTGCCACTGGGTTACCCAGTGTCCGAGTCATTGCTGCCACTTGCTGCATTGGATGCCCGTGTCGACCGACGTGGCCGTCGACGCGCCCGTCAACGCAACGCTTGCCCGCGTCGATGCTGAGAGCTGCTCGCGTCGACCGACGTTCCGTCCACGCCAATGCCCACGAACTCTCTGTCGTGTCGATCGACGCACCGATCGACGTGACTGCCCAGAAACGCATTTTTAGGGTTTCTTGTTGCCCAAGACATGGAAAAACTATAAATACCCTATGTATTTCGGATTTTTGCATACATAATCATATTTCTAGGGTTCAAGACCTCTTGGGGGCTGACAACCCAAAGAGTGTCCTACTATTTTCTTTGTTTCTCTTCATAATTTTTAATTTTAAATCTCTAGGTTTAGGATTAGTTTAAATAGTTTAGATTAATATTAGTTCGTGGATTTCTACACCAAAACGCTGTGGATCTTCTTAGTTCAATTAGTAAGTAATTATTTCTTTTACTTTTAATTTAGTTACATGCTTTTAATTAATTTAAATAATAATTATTCTTTCCATGACGAATCTTTCTTGTGATTATGTTGAGCTTGGGATGTTTATTTTGATTATAATTGCTAGCTAGATCTAATGGGTCTAGAGCCTAAATTCGTTGTGAACCATCAATTGGGTCTTCCCAAGCGATCTTGGAGACGAATCGAAACTCTAGAACCCTAGTTTTTCTTAATTCGTTTAAAAATATTTTAATTAATAAATTATTAGATTAAATAAATTCTAGATTTAATTGCTCTTGGATAAAATAATTTAGGATTTAGATAATTATTTCTTAGTTTAAATAATCTTAGATTTAATTAATTAGATCGTAATTTAATTAAATCCTTAGGTTTAATTATTTTAATTAATTTCTAGTTCTTAAAACAAATCAAACAAAACCCCATTCATGTGTTATTTTCTTTAATTTCTTATTCGTGAAACGCAAACATAAAACGAATTTTCGAATCAGCTTTCGTCGAGAGATCGATACGAGTCAACTTCCAACCCTACAAGCACCTTCGTTCTTTTGCGAGCAAGTTTGCGTATTTTAAATTAAAATATATAAGAAATGGGTACGCAAAAATTTGGTTCAGTATTATAAGGGAATTATCCCTTATTTTTTAACACATAGAATACCAATTCAATCTTATTATGGGGAGGAATGGAGTATACATGTACTTTACAAGTACAATGGTTGTCTATTATTAGAAAATTACTGAAAAGTGGGATTTGGATTCAGCCTAGTGATAAAGGGCATTTTTGTTCTGGGTAGACTCAAGTTCAAATCTCATTGGGTGCGTGAGTGTGTTTATTTTCTTATTTAGAACAAATATTTTTTTTGTTATTTAGTTAAAGACTGTTAATTTTTTTTTTTAATGAAAAGTCATTATCGACGGTGGTGATTGATCCTACAAGGTGTTTCAATAAATTAATATTTCTTCATGTCTAACAACAAAAGCTGGTGGTCAAAAGAAAATGAAATCAATTAAAGTACTTTTCAACAACCACAAAAATAACCATTTTTGAACTCCATCCCTATAAATTGTGGATATAGATGCACTTATTATTTGATTGGTTGCTCATTATGAGTTAGCATATGCGGCCCAATATCCGGTATTTGAATAGCAATGGAATTATTGAGAATTTAGCCCCATACAATTTTTTTTTTTCAAAAATACATTTTTACGAAATTTGTATATAGATTTACGGTGCGTGTTTTTGGCATTCATACGATCTAAATGTTATTTTTTCGTTCATGTATTGTACTGTGTTTTGGTTGTTTTGTGTGTTTCTTGATTGGTTTATATTATTTCGTGTTTTTTCTATTTTGTACCCGTGTTGTGGTTCCTTTTGTGTTCATGTATTATTTTTGTTGTTTCTTAGTTATAATTCTAGGTCAATTATATTTGTAATTTTGTATATATATAATTTTAAGAAATGATTTTAAGTTTCGTGATAACTATCACCAGACCTAACATCAACCAGAGTACGAACTTAAACCGTAGCGGAATAAACAATAGATAGAGCACACCAATTAAACTTTTAACACTTAAGTAAAAGTACTTACGGACTTTGGTATACAAACCCGAAAACTATATTACTTATTTGTTGTTCAAGATCAATAACAAAATAGCAAAGTAATATATGAAAAATAATTGCATCAACTCTTGATACAAAAAATACTTGTCACTACGTTTTAGATGATCTTCTCCGTTGGTCATGCAACTTTGAAAATCTCCTTATACTGACTCGTAGTTCCAAGTCGATCTTGTGCTTGTGTTCTTCTTCTCAAGAAATGTCTTGGGTCTGTCCAAAAAGTCGTGCATAATTTGCGCCGTTCTTTTGCCCTTAAATAATCAAAATTCCTAATCTTGATAAACAAGTTAGACTAAAAATAAGGAAACTAAATAAAGTACTATACTCACTTAGAAAATAAATTTAGAGTCTTAATTAATTCAAAGTCCAAGAACAAACATTCAAAACGGAAAACTGCCAAGAATAAAACTCTCAATAATATTGTTTCATGATAATCTTTGTATAAAGTATTTTGGTTGTTTATACTTTTTTTTCGATGTTTTGGTGCAATAAATTAAAAATTGATGGAAGCATATTTGAAATAATTTCAAAATAGAGGGTAAAAATATCTTAAAAATACAGAGTATAAAAAAGTCCAAAAAGAAGGCGTAAACAAAAAGTGTCTAGAGAACGTCTGAATGTCTTTTTTCCACCAAGTATTTAGACAACTTTCATTTTATGTAAACAAGAATTGTTCATGTTAATTTTTTTTTTCAATAATCGTGCAACGTGTAGAAAATTAAAATATAAAAGTACATAATAATAATAATATTATATATATATATATATGTATATATGTATGTATGTATGTATGTATAGAGAGAGAGGGAGAGTATGACATCTTTTGAATATCTCAAAGTATGTAACTAATAATTATTAACGAATTTATTATAAATATTAATATATAAAATGATTTAGTAATAATAATAATAATTAATAAAATAGATATTAGACACGGGTTTAGAATATGACGTCTTTTGAATTTTTGTAAGTATGTAACTAATATTTAATGAATTTAATTTAAACATCAAATTCAAAATTATTTAATATTTATAATAATTAATAAATAGATTAGAAATGTACAAGGTACGGGTGAGAATAATTATTTTAATTTTTTATTTTAGATTTGAAATTCAGTAATTATCACAAGTATTTTTTATATTTATCTTTTGACAAGTTCCGTGTAATACACGGGTGTTAAAACAAGTATATATTAATACAAAATCCTCTTAATCTATGAATCTACTTCGTATGTTCGCTTGGATAATAAAAAAATTTGGTGCTTCGATTGCTTATATGTCATTCGAGCCTAATATATACCTAATTTAATATTTTCTTTTTACTATATCTTGCCTAATTTAATATTTTCTTTTTATTCTATTTAGCCTAACTTAATAGTTTTCTTTAATTATATTTTGTCTAATTCAATAATTTTCTTTTATACTCCTAATATAAAAAATATAAATAAGTTATAAATTAGTAGAAAACAAATCTAGAGTAATTATTTTAATTAAAAGACGAATTACATATGAAATAATTTTATTTAAAAAAAGTTATATATGAAAATAATTAAATAAATTGTATTTATAATAAAAGTTAAAATAGTTTAATTTTTAAATTTCAAATTTTATGTATAGGTAAATTATGATATATTTGTAATAATTGGAGTATGTAACTAAATATTAGTAATGAACTCAATCAAAACATAGAAAAATAAAATTATATAATAATTAATTAATATTTATTAGACAATAGCACAATACGAGAAGGTTTGAGAGTATAATACCTTTTGAATCTTTCAAAGTAAGTAACTATTATTACTAGCAAAATTAATTTAAACATAAAAATATAAAATAAGTTAATAATAATTAATTAATATAGATCAGAGACGAGTTGAAAATGTGACATCTTTTGAATTTTTTATAAGTATATAAATATAATTATTAATGAATTTAATATGAATATTAAAATATAATACTAATCAATAATTATAATAATTGAGTTGAACAGAGTACGGGTTAAAAACATATTCTTTCAATTTTTTATTTGAAATTTAAAATTTTTTAATTTTCACAAATATTTTTTATATTTAATTTCTTATAAATACCGTGTAATACATGGGTGTAATATCACTAATCATCAATAATATATTTTCACACTGATTAATTGAAACTAGTGAAATTAGAATAATGAAATCTGAAATCGATCGTGTGGATTTAGGCAAGAGGGAGATCAGGTCCTTGTCTTGCTCTTGCCCAAACATGGGAGTTGAACTGTTAACACTGTGTTGGGCTGCCTTTTTTTCAGTGCTTTTCTGATGTGGATATCTGTCCCCAAAAACTATGCCTATTTTTTAGCCAACGCACCAATTTCAAAGTAGATAAGAAAAACTATTAAATAAATGTATTATGTAATTTCAAAGTAGGTTCAATTAAAATTTCAATTTCAAATTGATGAAATTCTTCGTGTGAGCGTAATTAAAGAGAGATCACGTGCTTGAGAAGGTGGGTGTGATTTACATTCATTTTAATCATACATGTCTCTTCCATTCTAGCATATAAAAAGGACCAAAATTGTATATAATTTCGATATAGAGAGAGTTTCTTGTTAGATATTTTTGTGAATCTGGTGGTTGGTTATGGGAGAAAAATAATTTCGCTCTCTAATAATAATAAAAAAAAGACATTAATATAGTTATTGGGTATGGTTATAAAAAAAAAAATTCACTAAAAATAAAATACAACTCAACCGCTAAAAAAGATTATTCTATTATTTCTCTATTTTTTATTTCTTATTTTTTCGCGGCCATTAATTTTTAAATACACAAAAAAAATTTATGGATTGATTTAAAATTTATTTTAACAAATAATTTTTTATATTTCATCACTTACCAAAAAACACATAAATTTTATTTAATCACTGTCTCACCAAAGAAACTTAATCTCTTTAAAATTTTATTTATTTTTAACTATTTCCTAGTAAAGCAAAACAAAAAACACACGAAAGGATATCAAATCACCACAAACGATCGAACTTAAACAAAAATCCATAATTATGGGACTAAAATTGCATCTTTCCCGTAGAATCTAAGCATGTTTCGATCCTTTTCTTCGTGTTCTTCTTTCTCTCTTCAGAATTTAGCACTGTATATAGAGCTCTAATTTATAAACGTAGCTTCTGTTTTTGACTTATATAATTCGATTGATTTATCACTATTTTGTTGCGACTTTTTCACGTTATATTGCAAGATTTGACGTTCATCAATTATATCACACTCACACATGGGTCTTTACCCTCAGGATTACATTGCATCCAAATTTTGAGATTATGCACCATTACATATTTCATAGTTGATCACTCCAAACAAATTATTTGCATGTTTGAGATCCTTGAGAAGAAAATCAAATCAGAATTCTTTATTATGAATAATGTATAAGTTTATATGGAAAAATATTTGCTTTTGTGTATTTCTTGTAATTTTTAAGACAAGAGAGAAATGAGATTTATTTATTAAAATCAGACTTAATATAAAAAAAAATAATTATCTTTTCTATCCGTCCTTAAGATGATTCGAACAAAAGACGCAAGTACAAATAGTTAACACTCTTACCAATTGAGCTCACTTTTTTTTTTAGCATAAATACTTATAAATGTGAATTAACTTGTCTCATTATTTAATATATGCATAGAGAGATGATGGTTAAAATGAAAAACACTATTTTATATGTAAATTTAAAATCAATTATGTTGCTTAAATTACTTAAAGGGACGAATCAATTTTTTTGTATTTTTGTATTTGATTAAAAGCACCGTGATAAAAAGCATTGTTATGCAATAAAAATATTAATTCCAAATTCGAAAAATAATGGAGGGTTCCACGTATATATAAAGTTGATTATTAGGCACAAGTTTGAGTTGAATTAAACAAGAGTCCTGGTTTGTTTGATCTACTTATTTCTTCAAAAAAAGAATATTAGGAATATGTCAAACTCAATAAATTACTTAGGTCCGAAGGTGATCAACATAACACTTGAACTTAATATTGACATTCGATTACTTTTTGTCAGCTAATTAACCCCAGCTCACATGGGTTTACATAGTGATTTGTTTTTGAGTTCATGTGGTTTGTTGTTGTGAACATATATATAGTGTCCATTTTGTAGTGGTTGCGCTAGGAGGAATTATGAAAACATGATTTGTTCAAATAATTAAAACTGCAATCAAATAATGGTAATATAATTGAGTTCAAATTTATTGTTATAAAGAGTTTTCAAGAGTTAATTACTTGCATTATATAGTATCAAGTACCGATTGGTGTTTTTCATACATATACTTAGGGAGTGATTTTTAAAAAATAAAAAATTGAGGTGTTTTATTATCATTTCCCAAGTTATATACTTGCCAATATTTTGTTCGCGTAGTGGGGTATTGTTGTTAGTGATGTAGCATCCAAAATAACTCGGCCAGTGTGGTTCATTAACAATCCAACCCAACCCAACTATTTTGATGTCCGATCTTTGTGCACACCAATTAGAATGAGTGGTATGATAATTGGTTTGTGTATGTGTAATTGATTAATGAAAATTGGGAAAAATGAAATGGATTCATGATTTGTATGTATTGATTTCATTTTTATTATCATGGTTAAAAAATTCTAAAAATTATACATCCTAAAGTTATCCCAATTTTACGCTGGTTTTTATTTTGGTTTGATATTCTCTTTTTACAATACATTTTTCATAAATAAAGTTGCAATTACATATTTCTTAAATTCCTTTTTACCATAACAAAAGAAATCTTACAAATTTAAATATTTCTTTTCATAAACCAAACAAATTTGAGAACTCGAGAGGCTTATAAATTCAACATCAACATAAAACTTATAACTAAACTACAAGTAAACTGGACATAAACCAAACATCAACATAACTAATCTTACAGGTCAAATATACATAAACGAAACATCAACATAAATAACTTGATAAGGCCTATAACTAAATTATTAAGATCACAACATAAAAAAAAAAAAAAAAGGATTTTACGGAGAAATAATAAAAGAATGCTGATATCAAGGGATTTCAATTATATGATAATAATAGAAACTAACTGAATTACCTTAAATATATTTTACATATCCCAAAAATAAGTGTTAACTAGAGTCTCGTATTTTTGAGATAAAATTTAATTCAAAACGTAAGAAAGTAAATAAATATTGTATTAATAAAAAAAAACTAATTAAAAATAAAATTGAAATTCTTTATAAAAAATAGTATTTTTTTTAGCATTTTCTCATGATAATATGATTGTTGATAGAGAGATAAACACTCCCTAGTCCCTTCACTCTTTAAGACCTGTTTTATATTTCGTAATGTCTCATATTTTTATAGGTTCGTTTCCCTTTAGAGTATTACTTACACAATCACATATAAAATACTTTTATTTAATAACTTTAGACTATAATTTTGAGAGTGAAAAGTCCTCAAACTTTAAAAGTGAAAATAAAAGGTTACTGAGAGAAAATTTTGAAATTAGGTTGGGATGGTACGGTATACCGAAATATATTGTACATGATTAGAGCTGGCAATTGGTTGGGCCGGGGTAACCTCCAAAATCGGGCCGGACCGGTCCAAAATTTCATCGGCCCAAGCCCGGCCCACCATAGAAAACATAGTGTAATTGACAGGCCAAGTCGGGTTGGGCCGGGCCAGGCCGCCCAAATGGACCAAATCGGGTCGGGCCTAAAATAGCCCAATTTTTTGGGTCGGAGATCCTAAGGCCCAAGCTCGGTTGAGATCGGGCCGGGCCAAAAATTGTCGGCTCTATACATGACCAAAAATTATAGTATGACAAAATTCATACCGATATTGTACTGATCTGGCATGAAGAAAGTTATGCCAACACCATGTAATAGTATTGATTTAACAAAAATATCGGTATAGTACGAAACATACCGGAAATATCTAGACTTTTATTAAATTATTTCAGAATACTTTTTTCAAAAATATCGAATATACCAAGAAATTTCATATGCTTATTTACGTTATATGGTATTTGGGTACCAAAATAACAAAAATTTGAAAATATCGTATTGTTATTGTATGAAAGTTTTGGTACTGATATTATATACTGTGTACTTTTGGTATAATTAGATACGATATATCCAAATATACCTGGTATTTTAGTGGGAATGCATTAACAATAATACATATATAGTTTTATAATTTCATCCTTATTAATATAAGGGGGAAAAATTGTGACCATCCTTTAATCTACGTATTTTTTTTATTTTGTATCTCAATGTCTTTTTTGTAACTTAATGCATTATATACTATACGGGATTCCTAGTAACTCGCCTCAACTCACCTGAATTCGCGAGTGAGGTTGCATCTTTTCAAACGGTATAATGTAGGATACATTTTATTAAACATGTATACTTCAGGATGCATTTATCAAAACTCACCTGAATTTCTTGATTTTTAAATTTATTAATGTTTGGTTTTAAATTTATTTTTAATGTATATTATATCAGATTAATATACTTTTTAAGATAAAAATCTCATTAGGCAACACACACTCTTATACACACACGCGCACGCACGATAACGTTTTTTATTTTTAAATATATAAGAAGTTTAACACAAGATAATTTAGTAATCCATTAGACAAGGAAAGTTAAACAATACAAGATGAAATTATTTTCTTCTCATTAAAGAAAAATCGACGAGCAAATGGAATTATATTATTATAGACAAAAATGTTTAGATTATTTATAAAATTTGAATATTGTTTATATGACAAAATTTAAAACTTATATAAGTTTTAACATGTAAATAAACAACTCAGTTTTAAAATATAATAATTTTTTATTTATATTAATATAATTTCATTTACTCGTCAATTTATATTTTGTCTATAATAAAATAATATCTGAATCTTATTTTAATTTTAATAAGAAACATATAAATTGACAAGCAAATATAATTATATTAATCCGGATATTGTTTATATGACAATATTTACAACTTATGTAAGTCTTAACATGTATTGTTCAACTTTCTTTATCTCTTGCATTACTAAATCATCTATATTAGGTTTTTTGTAAATAAAAAAAATAATTTAAAATCATGTGCATTTGTCTTGTACTTGCCAAACGTGATTCTCTTAAAAAAACTATTAATTGATATTATATACATTAAAAATAGATTCAATACAAAAAAAAAAAATTACATTCTGAATATCAAAAAGTTTAGGTAAGTTTTGATAAATGCATCCTAGAATATAAGAGTTTGATAAAATGCATCATGAAGTATACGGATTTAAAATGATGCAACCTCACTCGCGAGTTCATGTGTGTTCCAGCGAATCTAGGCGAGTTGGCTTGCCGAATGATGCACTTTCAAATTTTTATTTAGTACAAGATGCATTAAGTTACACACACACACACAAAAAAAAAAAAAAGTTAGATTCAAACCCAAAAAACACATATAGTACATGATGCATAAAATATTTTTCCTTAATATAAAGACAAATTAGGAAAATAAAGAAAAAAATTATAATACCTAGTCCAAGTATATTTATTATGAATTTTTAACCTCTGTTAATGGTTCTCCAAGTGTGACTAATATATTAGAGGTGACAGTTCACGAAAAGACACAACAATTTACACAAACATGTACGAAAATAATTGTATAGTATTTAGTCTTATCGTATTCGTGTTATTATTGTGTCGACTTGATAAGGACACGAAAATCTTGTGCTGTGTTAGTGTTAACTCAATAAACACGATAAAATATGGATAGATATGAGTACAAAAACCAATATATCATAGCATGGGTTAGAAATTTATGAAAAACTAATACTTTACAATACAAAAATCAATACTATCACAATACAAAACCTAATACTTTATAGTAACGGGTCATGACCCGTTAATCTGGCCTAACACAAGTGTTTGCCAATAATTATTATTTCCTTCATTTTTAAGTCTCTTTTACAAGTAAGGATACTTATATAAAGATAAAAACTTGTACTAAAAGTTGAATATAGAGAATACATGTATTATATGGAGAAAATATAAAGAGTTGAGAGATTTTTATTCGATCAATAACATTCTGCCCAGAGGCTGATGTTACTATTGGTGTTGTAACATTTGCACTAATATTCTGTTGAACGACTTTGCGTTTTTATTACAATTCAATCTTTTAGATTATGATTCCTAATTAACTCTTGGAGGAGTGGTACTAATTTAAAATGATCTTATTCATTAGTAATTTTTCATAGCTTTTACTAGTCGTTTTATAATTTCACTAATACACGTTTTCTATTAAAGATCTTTCGACATGAGACACGACTATAATTCTTTTTTCTTATAGTTAAAGTTATAAAATCTTTTGTTTTGATATTTTTAATTACACTTCTACTTATTTATAATATGCATAAAACACACGTGTTTATTTTGATTGTTTTAATTTTATGAAGAATAAAATAACGAATTAGGTACATGAAATTCTTTTCGTATCATTCAAAGTCAATGAGTGTTTTTACTCGATGTGTTGTGTTGTGTCAACAAAAACTTTTTCGTGTTCGTGATTGTGTTAACACAAACCCTAGCATGAATGGAGTATTTATTAGAATAAATTATAGGAAACTTCTACAGTGCCGTGAGGGCACCATTCCCCACTTAATCACAACCATTGGATCAAAGATTGGTTACAAATATTTCTAAATGGATGGATGTAAATGCAGGGTGTGTGTGGGCATGGTGCCTTCACGGCACCGTAGACATTTCCTAAATTATATTGGTTGATGTGTTACTTTTGGGATAAAATTAGTTAGAAATTAAAATTTTGAGTCGTACTATAACAGTTGATTTGTTGACACCTACAAAATCCTTGAAAGGCACCTCGATTCGACCAGATTGTGCAACTTCCTCTTTCACAAAATTAACCGTCTCATTTTAGTTTTAATGTCTTAATGACTTATGATTTTATTTTCTAAAAGCAAAATTAAATAACTTCTACATGGGACCTTTATTTATTTTGTTGACAGAGATATTGGACCAATGTTAAGTTAATATCTCATAGGGCGCGGATGTACGCACCCCAAAATACTATTAGTTAACCCCGATTAATAAGAGCACCCAAAAAAAAATTTACATGCATTTTTTTTTTTTACTTAATCAACCCCACAAACACCCTATTTTACCCATATAATATATTATATAATATAATATAATAATAAAATGAAAAGGAAAAAGAAAAGGAAAGTACGGACAAAGAGAGAGAATCGGCGGAAGGAAGGAAGAAAGAAAAACGCAGAGAAGAAGAAAAAAAAGGGGGAAAAGGGAGGAAAAAATTAATTTGAAATATCCATATAATTTACTAAGAGAAAGAATGGAATGGGGTGTGCCATCAAACGTAAGGGATAAGTTTCCCATTGGGTTTGATTCAATTATTTAGGTTGGGATTTGAAATTTTTTGAAAGAAATTATCGTGTTCTACTCTGGTTCGTAGAACCAGAGCCATCTGTTCGGTCGAAAATTCTTAACATATAGGCCATGTTCATGAATATCTATAGAACAATATGCAAGTGTTCAAATAATATATTCGAACATATGTATAATGTTCGATCAGAACTTTCGAACATACATCCATCAATTGTTCATTAAAACCAGATCAAACATATTCGCGATTTTCAGCCCAATAAATAGTAATACACCAAAGAGAGAGAGAGAGAGAGAGTGAGAGAATGACTAAAACAGATAGATGTCAAGAATAATAATATTATTCATCTTATTCTTATCATTATCCTCCATTCTTACAAGTTTTAATGTGAGTTTTTATTAGGTATTGAGAGAGGTTTAGGGATGAAGAAGAAGTTACGAGGGTTTATATTTTTATTTTATAATAAATAAATAAATATATAATTGCATAAATTTTATTTTTTCAATTTTAATTATATATTGTGAGTAAAGTTATTTTAGCCTTTTCATTTAGAGCTATTTTTGTCTAAAATGTTTTGGGGTCAACTAATAATATTTTGGGATGCGTATATCCGCGCCCTATCACATAAGCTTTCGGTTCATTAGAAATTTTCTGGCCAAAAAGGTAGCGATGTGTAATTATTCATACATCTCATTTTGAAATAAGCTTTTGTAATTTTTAGATAATGGATTCCAAAAATAATATTTAAGACTAACATAATATTGTATTTGTTAATAAATAAATATATACTACCACCACCACACACATCGATGGTGATTTTCTCGGCGATCGGGCAGCTGAAAAGAATAAAAAGATTTTATTGGGCCAATTTTTTTTTTTGAAACATAATATAAGAATTTTAACTAATAAGTGCGAAATTTTCCGAATTAAGTACAAAATTTCTTGCTTCTTTGGAAAATGTAAGAAACTTTCTTGGCTTTTGTGACTAAAATAAGAATTTTTTTTACCTTTTCGAACATAAAGTAAAAAGTTTTCACTATAAAGTGAGAATATTTTGTAATCATCAGGTAAGAAATTATCCATTATTATATCAAGTACATTATTTGCTATCAAATGAATTATATTTTATTTTTGTAAAAAAAATAAAAATATTTAATAAGTAAAAAAAATACATAACAAATCTTGCACAGTAAGTAAGAAAATTCTCCAATCAATTAAGAATTTTTCGCACATATAATAAGAATTTTTGGCAAAAAAAGAAAAATCCCGCCAAAATTTTCTGATCGGCCTTATTTTCGAACATATAGTTTTTTGGCCAAAAAAAACTGTCAATAAATATATTCCGGCGGTTGAAATTTTTTCCGATCAGCCTAAACTTTGGCATATAGTAAGAATATTTTTGATAAAAAAAAAGAAATTGCTGAAAAATATATTTTGGCGGCCGGAGAATTTCTGGTCGGCCCGACAGCAGCGACAACCATCCTGCTATTAATACTATATTATTATTATTATAAAAATAAATACATACACTTTTTTCCGGTTCCGAAACAACCTGGGCGAGGAACTAAAAAATAGTATATATGAAATGAGAGTGAAGGTAAAGTTACTCATTTCAACTATCATATCTCACTTTAAAAAAAATAAAAGTTTCATTTTAAAGTTTAATGAAGGACCCCAAAACATAGAAGATAATGCGAAAGAAGATTTATTAGACAAATAATTATCAATATCTACATTTTACAGCGAAAATGTTAAATGTACAAAACTTTCACTTTTAAAGCCACATCTAAAAGTCTAGTAATTCAATTCGGGCAAAAAAACAAAAACAGGATAATGTCTCTTGGTGCTCATTTTGAGCCTTGCCATAAGCAAGATGAGACAATTCAAGTGCGAGACAATTCAAGTGAGATTTAAAGATCATTTGGCTTATTACTGAGTTTGTATTCTGTATGTTTGGTCATGTTATGCCATAGTAAAAAAAAAAAAAATCAAAAAAACAAATAAATCAAATATCATATAAATGATCTTGAATATATCAAACGTAAAATAAAATGAGTAGGTCTCTTGTGATATCGATTTCATACTGTGAGATTATTTTTTTATCAAATCTGTTAATTGACATACCCCAACTCATCATTCGCTCATCATATAATAAATAAAATATATATTAATTTGAGTCAAGGAAGAAGAATGACGGGCGAAATAGGATAACTGTCTTTAATTTAATTTTTAAAATTAAATAAAAGTGATAATAAATTTTAGAAAATGTAAT